>CM012450.1:5959719-6008727 GCA_003999625.1 Oryzias javanicus
CAGGACTTCGATGCGGCAGTCTGAGTTTATCCTGGCTGTCAAGGCTCGTAGTCTCACTGTACCCACGGCTAACCTCAAGATGGTTGGCAACGCAGGTCGGCGTCCTCAGGTGCCGTGTCGAGTCTGCCACGCGCACCTGGAGACGTTTCCGCACATTGATGGCAAATGTGGGGGACTGGTGAGAAACAGGATGTTGGCTCACAATAAGATCTGCCGGCTGCTTGGGAATGTGGCCTCCAGGGAGGGATGGTGCGTCACGGCGGAGCCAAGAGTTCGCCTGCCAGACGGTAGCACCCTGGTGCCCGATCTGGTGATGGGCAGGGGCGATGAGGCTATCGTTCTTGATGTCACCATTTGTTTTGAAAGGCACAGCGGCACGCTTTCTGAGGCATGTCAGCGGAAGAGGGAGAAGTACGCTCCTCTTAGGGAGATCATCCTAGCCAAGAATGAGGACATCCGGAGGGTCACGATAGATGCTTTCCCCTGGGTGCGCGGGGGAAGTGGCAAGCACACAACTCCAGCATCCTGTTAAAACTGGGTCTCTCTAGGAGAGCGGTCAACGACGTGGCCAGGACCCTCTGCAGACGTGCTTTACTCCTAACATTGGACACCTATAAGGCCTTCAGGAAGGTCGTTCGCTCTGGTGGCCCGAGGAGCTAGCCGTCTTCGTCCACGTCATCTGCTTCCTGGAGGTGTGAATGTGACTCGCTCCTGACTGGTCAACTGATGCTTGGACTGTGCACTTTATTTTATTTATTTCTTTCTTGTATATATTTGTTGATATTGAGTGCTCTTGAGAGTTCTTTTCTTTCTTTAATGAATTTACAAAATGTGTTACTTAATGAGCTAACTAGTAATGTGAAATGTTGTATTTATTCGTGTACTTGGGTGAATGAAATAGAGTTTGTAATGGATGATGTGACTATGATGTGTATTAATACTTTGATTAATCTCCTAGATGTACCTACATAATGTTTAATTCAATCACTTATTCAATCGACTAGCAATTGTTCTTCTTGTGTTCTTTCTTTGGTGTGGGGCTAATTTAGTGTATTTATGTGACTATTTGAATCTACTCATAGATGTTACTATGACTTTTTGTTTTGTTGTGATGTTGATGAATTTCCTTGCTAATACCCTTTGAATGAATACTTGTAAATACTTCCACTTGCTCACTTGTTGTTGAAATTATAATCGTTGTAGTTATTATTAGTATTTCGTTGTGTGTGATATTTGATTGGCATATATTGAGATTGTGTTGTCATTGTGAGGTTGGTGTATGGCTTTGACGATTACTTGGTGTTTTTATAATTAAATCCGTAGCCAACCTGAGGAACGTGTATGTTGTCTTTGTTTTGGGATTTGGTTCTTTTTTGGGGCAGGGCTCAGGTCATGAGTCTTGGGTGTGTGTTGGACGACGTTTGGCTGTATCAATGCAGCCATTTTGCGGGGGTTCATCTGGCTGGCTGCCTACACTGATGACTATCTCCTCATTGGGCCTGGAGTGCATGCGACGAATGCACAGGTTGTTGGTCTGAAATATTGGCCCAGGGCTGGATAGTCTCCCTGTGTCATTTAGCAACTTAAGGTGAGTGCTTATGTTTGTGTGTTCATGTTGTGTTTTGAAGCTAAGTTGACTTTGGCTATGTGATTGACTCTATGAGGTTGGCCCTGATTTCCTTGATGGCTTTAATCTTTTAAGTCCTCTGCCTGTGGCCTTGGCTCCTTCTGTGTGTGTCTTTGTTGTCTGTTGCCTTTCACCTCCCTATGTTAGGTTTTTCACCAAACCAAAAAAAAAAATGCTTTAAAATTAACTGTTGGGCCTTTTGGATCTATTTTCATAAGCTTAATGAATCATTTATTCTTGTGAATTTACATTATTTTTTTAGTGCGCATTTGTAACCACTCATTTGGATTCACTTCCTCCTCTGTCTGCTGCCCCACTCCAGCAGGGTTAGAAAAAGACACGTTTCTTGTTTATCTATGTTCTTCTTTAAATGTTTTCATTTGTTCTCCAAGTGTCTCCAAGGTGAACGGCCTCTCACCTGTTAGATCTGGGCAGATAAGGGAGGTCTGTCACCAAAGTGATCCTCGCTGTGCTTTCTGTCATTCAAAACCCCACAAATCAGTCCTTGCATCGAAAGGGAGTCGGGTCCAGATGAGGTTCTTTGAGTGTTAGGTGAGGGTCCAATAAGTAAAAGCTCATACAGGTGGACAGGGAAAGACAATAAATTTTATTTACAACACTCTTGAAGATGTGATTTTTTTACATTTTCATTAAAATACATCGCAAAGCACTGCATATATGGACAGAGAGCAAGAGGGGTGTGATGCAAACTGTAACAGAAATGGCACAGAAAGCACAACTGGAACTTTCACTATTCATCCAGCCAAGTCAAGTCTGCACCCTCTCCCCCAAAAGAGTCCCTGCGAATGCCATAATCAAACAAGAGTTCTTCTTTCACAGCCAAATCTCTCATTGCTCTGAAAAATAAAACGTATCTTTGGCCCTCTGGAAAGATCATCAGTGTGGCTGCCGGTCTCACATTGGGCCTCTTCTTTGAATGGTTTATCAGTCGCCCAAAGGTTTCCTGGTCTGGGTGACAGGGGCATGGGGTGTTTGTGGCGTCTATGCAGAGGTCTTTCCTTCCCACATTTTAAGAAGAATGCATAGCCCATTGAATTTTTCCTCTCTGCCATTCTTCTCCGACCCTCGGTTCCCGAAATAACTTCCCCATGGTAGTCGCAGAGAATCGAATTAATCGGGAAGGTTTTGGTTGTTATCACGCCTAAAGATGAGACAGTGTTAATATTGTCCTGTTAGATTCAGAGGCTTAAATGCATTTTTTTTTTTTTTTGTCTTAGGCTTTAATGTCTCCTCACCTTTGCCTTCACCAGCTTTTGGGGAAGGTTCCACAACAGCCAGATATTTCCATCTCTGGGTTTCGACTTGCTTCATGAGCTAGGAGCTCGACTCCATGTCTTCCTTCCGTAGAGGCTCCCATCTTGCTCCAGCGTTTTTACTGTCTGTGGTCAGAGGTATATATTTTTCACTTAGAAATATTAACTGCTAAAGAATATATATAATTTTTTTATTTTAATTTTTCTTTCTCATTTAAGAAATTCAACTGCTAAAATTATTAATAATTATTAATAATATTTTTAATCACCCGAGCAGAGTTCTCTTGGTTCTACTAAACATTATTTTTGCATTAGATCAGACACATCAGACATTGCAGTTATACACCTTCAACCCATTTACATAACTTTAATTTGTTTTAATTTTTTTTATTGCTCTCTTCACTTACGAATTTTGAATAGTTTTAGAAAAGTGTGCTGTCTGTCTTCTTTTCATCTCTGCAAAGTATAATCAATGCTGTGCTTTTACACTCAATAATCATTCTTGTTAATCCAGTTTTATGCAATAAATGAACGTGTATAAAAGTCGTTGTTCTGTCTCATAATTTCCATTGTTCACAAAATGTCCCTATCAAAAGTAAAGACACTCACGTTTCCTTTTGGATAAGTAGATTGATAAATTTGAGGATTAATTAGAAATAATAACTAATAATTAAAGTGATAATTTCCCCCTTGAAGGAGGTGGTGCCCCCAGAGGTTAATTTGATAAGAAAATTTCAGATTAATAAACTTAATAATTTTGACTAGATCTGAAAGCGAATATCACATATTCAACCCTTCATATGATTATTAATTATTAGCCATTGATGCTACACAGGTAAGTGATTACTGTTTTACACACAATATGTAAAGCGGTGGAAGTGACTTTTAGACAACAGTGAAAACGTATTTTCCCGTGGTACGTGTTTAGTATAAACTGAGTATCCACTCGTTTGAACATGTTATTTCTGCGGCCCTAAGCTATCTTATTGTAGTCTTTATATACATATTGTTTTTTTTTAAAATGCACCACAAGAGTAACATATGATTGTGTAAAACGTAGTTTTTGTCTAATGTTAAATCAAATTGTTGGCATATGATCACATAATGCTGTGATTACAATATGAGTATTTCTTTTTACTCTTTAGTGAAGTTAATCATGTCAACTTCTTTAAGCTGGAGCTAATAGTTAAGTTCATTCTTTCCTACACACAGTCACAGACTCCAGTGAAGCAGAATGAACTACTGTGGTAATATTAGTCAGAATGTGATGGACGTCAGGAGTGAAGAGGTTAAACATGACTGATGCTGCTTCTTCTGCTGACAATCCGAACTGAAGACTGATGTTCTTTCAAAGATAAACTCATTTTCTTAAAAGATTTTGTTTAAAGATATTCGTGTGTATTGTGAGCTTAAACTAGATGAAATATTTTATTTTATGTAATTAACACATCTTTGCAAAATAGCACATGTACAGATATTTTTGAGTGAAATCTTGTCCTTCCAATTACAGTTTGGATTAATGATGACGTCATATCCAGAAAGAACAGTTCAACAAAACCACCACAGCGACGTGAACTCGGCAGAGAACTTCATCTCCTGGTTCAGCCGAGGTGGACGGTGGTGGAGCTTCTTTATTTTCCTACAAAGAAGAACAGCTCCTGGTTCTGTCATCACTGAGGAGGACGTGAACGGACGACGTCTGGATTCTGGAGCTGGTCATTGTGATCCGAGAGAACGTCCAGCAGCTGCAGTGTTACACCCAGAACTAAACAGCTTTTTCTTTCTTGTCTTACCGAAATGTTTTTCAGTAGATATAAATGCACTATTCAGGATCATTTATTCTGTTCTTTAAATATAAAAAACAGGCAGTATTATCATAGATGATGCTTTCTAACCATGACATGTTTAATGAGCTCCATACTTTAAATAAAGGGAATCAATTTCTGAATTGTCAATGATTAATGCTTGTGATGTTTTAAATAATTAAATACATTTTGTACAGATTTTCCTTTAGTCTTACTTATATGCCAAAACAATGTGAACTAGAACAGTGCATTACCTCCGATAATCCATGTGTGAATGCAATTTGCGGAATGTAGTTGCTGAAGATGCTGAAGATTTTTGCTTAAAATCAGCACAAAAAACCTAAAAAGTTGCCAAATTAGCCAAAAAAGCTAACACATTGCTAATATGTTAGCTTAACTCCAAATTAGCCCAAAAAACATGAAAAGTTGCCAAATTAGCCAAAACAGCTAGCATGTAGCTAAAATATTAGCTAAACTGCAAAATAGCAGTTAAAAGTTTTGGATCCCAAATTAGTTTAAAATCACCCTTGCATTTAAAGCACTTCGTGGTTAAAAAAAACCTACACACTTGAAACACTTTTTTAGACTGCTTTTGTAAGACTGGAGATCTCTGTGTGTGTCTGAGATGGAATGATCCGGGGTCGTCATGGCAACGAGCACACAGACGGAGACGCAGGTCTGCGTCCTGCTTTCACATTGAAAATGAATGACCGGCACTTGGCCCGAACAAAAGCTCAAATCTTTTTAACCGTTCTCCTTAGAGTAAAAGTAAAAGCACCGTCAGAATCCAGAGGTGTTCCACTAAATCTAGTACGATTTTCATGTGTTTGTGCCCAAATATACAGAAGTACTCACAAGTTAAAAACGAAGCACCTCGAAAACTACTCTCTTCCAAAAATGCATTGGGCTTAATGGGGGATATGACTGGGTTTTACTGATATTTGGGGCTGCTGTTAGAAAACTGCATGGCTCAGGATTTTCAACGTTGTTTCGTCTGAAAGCCAGGAAAAATGCCTACGTTTTGATGTCAAAACTTTTTCTGTGAGGGACACAATGACTGAGTTTGAGCAGGTTGAACCCACTTGAAGTGTTTTATTCCTCTCACTCTAACCCACTCTAGTAACTGTTCCCAACTGTCATTGATTTCCCATTGGATCTCTGTTATAACTGAAAATCGACTCAAAGATAACATGTCGACTTTAAACAGCGATATTTTAAAAACCGTAAGAAGTTTTAAAAATAAAAATGCAAGTTTAAGAGCCCAAAGTCAGCTGAAGAGTTTAAAAGTTGAATGGTTTCTGTAGTTGAAAGTCTACTTGACTTCTATTGTTTTATAGAGCTCAAAGGTTTTTGCTGAAAAAGGGGCTTTTGAACATTCTGTAAGCCATTTTCAATGGAGTTAATAAACCGATAGTTGGTTGAAAAATTATGAAGTTGAAATTTACGAGCAGCTATCTCCTAAAAGAACTGAATAGTTTAATAGCTGAATGAGCTAAATAGGTCAAGGGGTTGAAGAGCTACAGAGCGACAAAAAACGTACGCAAGAAAAAGTGGAATTGTGTGAATGCTTTGAAGCATTCTCACAACAAGGCTGATGTTATTCCCACGTATTTACGTGTTACCAGCATAGAAAATGATAGAAATTCATATTAAATACATGGAATACATGCAGCCAACATCTTATTGCTGCATTGTCTACACATATTCTAAGTGTGTCCAAGGCTGGATGTTTTTGTTGGACGCACGTATTTAAAATGAAACTTAAAGTTAAAGTCCCATTAACTGTCCATATTTGACTCATCCCCTGGTGGAGCTGTGAGCTGCAGAGACAGCCGACCTCAGGAACCGGAACCATAATCCTAACCTTAACCTCTTTCCTCTGGGTCTGAGCGACTAAGAACAAAGTTTAACACTGGACACATGGTTTTCCAAAATTACGTGCGAATACACACTTTCTAAAAACATTTCTATTTTTACAATTACCCCTTAAGATAACCTGAAAAACAACAAATACTTCTTATTACAGCAACTACATTTACTCGTGGTTGCAGTTCAAACACACGCAGCCAACATGCAGCAGTGTACATCTGTGATGTGCCTATTATGTGTGGAAACATAAATTTGCATCAGTTTTTGTACTGATCACACTTAAAATAGAACTCATTACAATAATATCTGCTCAAATAAAGGTTTTTATTTTCAATAGAACCTCCAATATTGAAGGATTATTCAAATCTGTATTTAGATTTTTGAACAATCTAAGACAGGAAATTAAACTACAATTCGGCAAGTGTTGCGTCACTCCCCCTCCTCCCCTGAGATACTGAGACACTGCTCCTTGATTGGAAGGAGTGTGACCAGGTGTGTGAGCAGGTGGAGAAAATGAGCAATCAGGGAGGCTCTTCTGCTCTGAGGCATAAAAGCAATGGTGTTGTCTGTGAAGAGAACTCTGGGCACATCAGCTGCCCAAATGGCAGCCAGTTTTCCAACTGCTCAGGTATATCACCTGCTTTTAAAGCATTTCATGCAAGTGTACCATCTACAATCAAATAAGAACATGTAAAAGAACCAAGGCTGAGTGGAACTTGGGAACTGGAAGGAAGCCGATCAAGTCAGGCAACTCAGAGTAATGGAAAACGACTTGAGAGCAAAACATTCGTAAATAAATATTGTAGATTTTTTTCTGTTGAAATTGGAAAAGTTACCTTTTATTATTTAAGTAAAATTGTGTCAAACAGTGTTCAGCTTTCAGCTTTGCTGTTCTAAACCTGAACACCGGCAGTCACTATTCACATTTTCTGCCCGTAGCCATTTAGTCTGATGTCACCGTGAAAAGGGTCTATAGGAGGGAGCAGACCTTTTACAAACAGAGGGATACTTCATGGTCATGTGCCATGAAGTCATATGCTGGGCTACCATTTTGAAACAAGAAATGTGCTTAGTTTGCATTTAGTTCCTCCATATCCGATATACACTGCTCAGTCTCGCCCAGTCTCTCTTGGATATTTTCCACTGACTCTTTAAGCTCTTTTATAGTTTCTTTGATCGTGGCCACATCTGCCGCAACTACCAGAAGAGTGCCATTCATTCTCTTGATTTCTTCAATCATAGTTGTATTGTCGTCCTTTTCATGCTCCTCAGCCATGAGGTCTTCTTTGGCCGTATGTAGGGCTGTGGATCGTCGCTTAGGTGGCGATCCGATACGATTCACGAATCAAGCTCAACGATTCACGAGTTGAACCACGATTCTTACTTTTTAATATTATGTTTATTGCTATGAGAATTTTTACTAGATGGAGGAAAATTGAAATTATTTGTATTAAATCACCAACATTCAAACCTTTATTTAGAACAGGGGTCTCCAACTGGCGGACCGCGGTCCGGGTCCGGACCCCAAGACCCTTTCATCCGGACCGCCAAGCATTTTTAATAAAAAGTACGATTTTTCAATCATCTTTATACCGCGATTTTTGAACAGGCGCTACGTTTAGACCGGGGTCCTTAAACCGGCAAAAGCTCAAAGCGGCGTTCTAATGTTTGCAGAGTTGGAACGTAAAGTCAGCGCGAGCAGACAACACACAGACGGTGAGCCCGAGTGCTTTAAAGTGACTGATTAAATGATTAAAGAGTGTATGGAGGTGATGACAAACAATTTTGCAATAATAGGGACAACAGCTTCAAGAAAAGGTCCGACAGATTCCCCATTAGTCAACAAGAGCCGAGCTGCTTTTCAGAGATGTGCAAGGATATGGAGCTACATTGGTGCCAATATTATTTGAAACCGAAATAAAGCAAATTAAAAAGATATTGGTGTTTGGCCAAAAAGTTTAAATGTCAGAAAATTTTTTCTATTTAAAAGTTAAGTTAACTTCAGCTTAAAATGTTAAATTTTATAAGGTTTCAAAATAAAATAAATTTTAAAAACTTTTTTTTTTTTTTTTTTTTTTTTATTTGTTTGCTTTCAAAAATGAAAATTTAAGTTTAAAAACATTTGGCCCTGTTGTGGCGGGGCTAACATGAAGGACCAATCAAAATGGATGAAGGTGGTAACTTCAGTTCCGTTGTAGAACGGTGTTTTGGACACACGGTGTTTGTACGGGATAAAACTCTGCTCTTTACACCCGTCTTGGGACAACTTTAGACTATGGTAGTACAGCCAATACAGCCATTTTCTGACCGTAATTATCTCAGCTCTAGGAATCAGTGAAGACACAGGGAAGTTACCACTCTCAATGAGTTCCTTTGTGTTAGCCCCGCGCCAACGTGCCACAACGGGGCCAAAAGTTTCAAAACTAACATTTTTATTTCGCAAAAGCAAAAAAAAAAAAAAAAAAAAAAAAAAGAGTTGAAACTGGGAAAAAAATTTGAAACTGATTCAATTTGGGAATTAAAATTCTGAGACCATTAGAAGCTGAAAATAATTAAGCTTATTTTAGAATAGTTAAAAGTTTCGTACATTTCAAATTCTTATGGCCAAATTTTGTTTCAAATAATATTTGCCTCAATTTAGCTCCATACAGTTCCAGCTGGGCACAACCATTTAAAGTGCCATCTGCATCTCTTTATGTCTGTTTTGTTGTTTACCTTTATGTTTATAACATTTTTTGCCCTTATAAATCTTGTTACTTTAATGTTCAATATGTGGCATTATTTACAATCTACTTTTAAGTGTTGTAAAACAGAAAGTTAACATTTGCACAAGAAAAGGGATTAATTATGAATAATTTTTGAGGTACGTTCATATTAACTGCTGCACTTTAAGTGAAATCCAGCATAATGTTAGTTTGTGAAAGAGCACACATTGCACTACAAGGAAGTTTATTAGGAATTTATTTTTTTTTACTCTACAATGTATGAACATGTATGTATTTTTGTACATAAATGAATGAGAGAAATACTTGTTGAGACAACAAGCTAAAAGAGTTCTTTGCTAATTTAACTAGACATTGTGATGAGACAAAAGAACAGAAAAGTCAAATATTGTCTGTATGTTTTTGCATGTTCGGATCCCGGTCTACCAAGCGGACAGAGGTACTGGACCTCTCGCCAAATTAGTTGGGGACCCCTGATTTAGAACAAAAGATCAGAATCAACAAAACTGATTAAAAAAAAAAACACAAAAAGATTCAGATAGAAAGAAATTTTGTTTGTCATTTTAAACTTTTTTTTTGTCAGCCTTCTGGTTAAGTTCAGCAGTAACATAAACAACATAAAGAGGATAAAAATTACTGCCGTTTTGGATCATTTAACAACAAAAAATTAACATTTTTTTAAATTTTTTTTTTTTTTATCCTCAAAGTTCTTCAATATTTTTCGGCCCGTGTGGAAAATGTATTTTTCCCCCCCGCAGCAGAATCAGCTGATTCACGTTGATTCCATCCTCCTTTCAGCAGCACGAGGCTGCGTTTCTTCAGAATAAGATGGAGTTTCGTTAATTGCTTCAACTGTTGAAGAGTTACCATAGCCAAAAGAATGTAAACACTGAGATAAAGCTCAGATGTTAAAGCTAATTTATTTTTTCAGAAGTTATGTCACTGAACAGAACTTCAGTCTCAGTTTTTGAACAGAAAAAAACTCTCGCTAGTTTTACTTTGAAAACCGGAAGTTTCTCCGCAACTAAAAAGTGTTTACTTTCGGTTACTACCGCGGCTCTTTCGGCTTTGTTTTAGTTCGTAAACTTAAAATAATACATTAATCTGAATTCCAGAAGAAAAATACATCATTACCAGATAATATTCTGATCATATTTTACTACAATTTACTATATTTATAAAGATCTCAAATCAGCGATCTTGGACGTCGCGAATATTCATACTCGGATTTTGGGGAGCAGATCGCGAATACCCGAGCACCCGGGTACTCGTTACAGCCCTAGCCGTATGTGAGGCATTTTCGGCCATGTTGCTAACACTAGCTAGCTCCCTCCATGTGTTTTGCTCCGGTCTTGCAAAAGTTCAACTTATTGTTGTTTGCCATCTCAAAAAGTGGACACGACTCAAACTATATTTAATTTACCAAAGCTAGCCAATATTGTGGTTTCATTCAGGGTGTATGTGTCCAAAAACTTTAGGATAAATTAGTGGGATCCGGGAGCTCTTCTAGTGTGCGGCCATCACCTTCAGCGGACCCTCAATCGCGACTTTGTTACAAAGTCTTTTAAGTTTGTTTAAAATAGTAGAGAAAAAAAAAAGTTGTATTTTTCAGGGAAGTGGGGGTAAAGAACCCAGGTGCTGGAGACCAGATTTGGTGGCAGAAACATAAACATTTACTAAATAAACTCAAACATGACAAAACCATGGGAGAACAAACCAGTGATGTAACAGAACAGAGCTGAAGACCAGACACTTAATACACTGAGGTTGATTTTCTAAATGAAGACAGCTGTGGATGATTTGATCTGAACATGGTGAGACTTTAAGGTTATATAAGCCTTGCTTGTTCAATATTCATCGTTAAATCAAAACTTGTTTGGTATTCAAAGGTTCATTTGTTCCACCTTGGCCCGCGGCTTTGTTCAATTTCAAACTTTGGCCCACTTTGTATTTGAGTTTGACTCCCCTGTGCTAGACTGATGTCCTTCTGAGATAATAGATCAACTTAAATGAACACATTCAGCAAGCTGACACAGATTCTTCATCTCTACATGTTTGTTTGTAATGAATGATCAATGAGTAACTTATTGAACCGAGAGGAAAACGTAAAAGGATGAAAGTAGAATAGAGAGATAAAAGAGGAAACAACCAAAATAAACAGCATATTATTATTCTGAGGAAGAGGATCAATATGTAATGAGGTTTAATGGTCCAGAAAAGTGTCTAATACAAGTAATGGCTGCATCAGCCTCGCTATGCAAACGTAATGAAGCCAAATAAATCTCCTTGAGAGCATTTTGCTGTGAGCATAAATGAGTCAGGAGGATGGTTATGAGTCCTGTTTGTGTACATGTGTAGGCTAGAGTCTGTTTGCTTTATTATGCAATTCTCAGTGGCTATGAGATGTTTCTTGCTCCCAGAAATGGATGTGTTTACCATGTAATCCCTTTGAGCAGGCTTTCCTGGCACTTGTTTTGCCTTTTGGAGTTCCTTTCTGGCAGTTTTTTCTTTCAGGATTTTTAATCTCACTTTGAGCACTTCACATTTTCAGACTCTAAGGATGATTGACATCCTCTCTGGTTAGAGTGCAGCAGTTGAGGCCGAGGACAAGCTGTGTTTTCATCAATCATTACATTCCTGCAGGGACTGGAGTTTGTTAGAACAACGGTAATAACACTCTTACAAACTGCTGCCAAAGAGAAAATAAAGGTTCCATTTGAAGAGTGACACGGCTGAACACCAGCTCCAGTAATCATCTGAGTCTGAAATCAATGGACTAAAGCGAGTCTCCACAAATATCAAAGCTCTTTCAGCCAGCAAACATCAACACAAGGATAAACTGTACACTTTCATCAGTGCATGTTCCCTTTTATCTTCTCAGAGCTCACTACCAAACAGCCAATAAGAAAGAGATGTTGAAGAAATACCTCTGCATTCCTTTACAGAGCTTGATAGCTCTGTGGGACAGCTGGTCCAGTTGTGACACTGTCACCACATTAAAAGTATTTTGAAAAGTTTGTAACCATGTTGTGAAAAAAAAACCTTGCAAGGGCAACATGTTTTCTGTATACTGTTAGAAATCAAGTGTCCAGTGTTTGTAAAAGGATGGACTGTTTAAAACGAGCACAAATGAACTTAATAGAAAAACAGCCGGAAAAGACTGTCAAGGAAGGGGCGGGGCAGGAAAAGGAAGCCAGGTGTATCACAGAGAACAGAGTCTGGAGGAAGAGGAGAGGAGCTGGTCTGACAATTCTCCCCCCCGACATCCAGAACCTGTTGCTACCTGCTTTTTGCTACCTTTTTGCTCCTTTCTGTGGATGGATTATCACATGGATTTTTTTGCTTTCCTTCTTGTTCCCTTCCCATTGGATACCGACTTCACAGACTTGGACAGAAACCGGTGAGACCGAGCCTGTTTCTGATTTTCTTCTACGCGTAGCCTGGACTGAGAGACAAACTGATCAGTTTCAGAGACATTATTGAATAGTGTGAACATTCATGTTTGAAAATGTGTCAATTGGTGGTGGACCTGTTAATTGAGAATTAGTTTGGGGCGTGGTGCACCTTAATATGAATACAACAAAGGCAAAGTTAAAGTGAGACTGTTGCAGAGTTTTTTTTTTATGAGTAATGTGGATGTTGCTCACACATTTAAGCTGTTAAAATGTTTATGTGTACTCTTTCTCTGTGAGAAAGCAGAGAAACTTGTTACACAGTGACCTTCATTGTTTTTTTTTTTTTAATTTTGTTTCTAATTGGATTCTGAGGGAAGTTTTATTTTGGAAAACTACAGGCATCTCTCCACCAGATCCGACTCATTCTTGATGCATGCCAAGTCCCTCACTCACGTCGTAATATCTACTCACATTTTCATCATTGCTAGCGACTGGATGGCTCAGTGGGCTGTTTTAGTGTCACTGGAGAGCTGGGATGCTGGAAACCAGGGTTTGGTTCCCAGGGCAGAAATGATCTTCGTCCAGTGTGTCCCTAAACAAGATCCTTCACACTACTGCCTAACTATGGGTCTTCCTGTGCCTTAAAATAAAGAGCTGTGTCTGGAAAATCTAGTGTACAAATTGAAAAAAAAAACATTGAAATAAAAGAGTCTTACTTCCATTAAAATGTCAGTACAGTTCTGAGGATTCTCTCTACTCACTAAATTAGTGATGAGAATAATCAGCACAAGATTCAGAGCAAAATGATCAGTTACAGGCTTTTACTCTCTCCATGCAGACGTAGAATCTTTCTTAGTCATTAATATCACATCACTGCTTTAACAAAATCATAAATATTTATGTTCTGCCTCTTTCCAGTCTCAAATCAGAGCTGTAGTTTTAATTGTTGATGAGTGTTGTTCTGCGGTGTGGTCTGAAAGAACGGTTAGATGAAACAATAATGACTCTAGATAAATGATGTTCAGTTTACACAGAAAATAGGTTTTAAGTCAAAAAGGAGATGTGGAACATGTATCTATGAAGGACAGGGTCAATCAATGAAGCAGTTAAAAAAAACACACCCAAAAGACTTCACTCTGAGCAGCTTCCTTCCCAATACAGGACAGAAAAACCTTTATCAGCTCCAGTGTAAAGATGCAGACAGAACTGTGGAGACTCTGTTGAAGCAGCTCTGAAAAGCCCTTCTGCCGATTCTTACTAGGAAAAAAAACACACACTTCTACCATGGAGTCCTCAGTGCAGTGATTTCTCCTGTTTTGTTGTCTTTGTTTTAGCTGGAGGTCTGATCCGTGCCTCTCCTCTTGTGAGGACGAGGCAGAGGCGTATGGATTCATTTGCAACAGATTTAATAGCAGTAGCACCAAAACAGGAAGACGAGTAGCAGAGTCAAAAAACGGGCCAGAGTCAAAACGCAGGGATGAGGTGGAGAGCGAGAGAAACAGGCAAGAGGTCAAAAACACGAGAAGGCAATAAGAATAGGAATACTTAATCTGAACGTGCAAGACAACAATTCAAGACC
Source organism: Oryzias javanicus (assembly GCA_003999625.1). Taxonomy (NCBI): domain Eukaryota; kingdom Metazoa; phylum Chordata; class Actinopteri; order Beloniformes; family Adrianichthyidae; genus Oryzias; species Oryzias javanicus. The sequence goes on from CM012450.1 coordinate 5,973,992, forward strand.
ACGCAAAGATGATGGTTAGTGGGAAGAATATAAACAGTCCAGGTGATGACGTGAATTGAATCAGCTGGGGAACTGGAACTGGAGAATGATGGAGGAAGAGCTAATATTCTGGCGGGAGCTCCCTCTGGTGGTCGGAGGAGAGAACGACAGGCTGAATCCTGACACCTCTAATCCTGCAGTGATTCAGACACAGTCTGATGAAATGGGTGTTTACTCTTTTAACTTGTCCCTGCTGCTTTTTTCTCATGTTTGAGGACATGCATAAAAACATTTAGGACTAATAATGCATGTGTGAATATTTCTTTATTTAAATCGCTGTAAATCAGAACCAGATGAAAAAAAGTTGTTTGAATAAGCCAGTAGCAGTGGGGCTCCACTCGGCTTCATCCACTTACAGACAAATAGATCCATGAATGTCTTTGTTTTCCTAGATCTAAGCTGTACGGCTGGACAGCTCCATTAATGCTCACCATTTCTTTAATGTTAGATTGTGGTGGTGAAGGGCTGTAAGCTAGTGGGAGAGATGAAGGTTAGATCAGCCTCACTCCACATCAACGATCCTGCTCACAACTCAGGTGGATTTCTAATGAACCCCTGCCGCTCTGCTGAAACTATGTCCTCAAAAACAACAGATTTTTTTTAGATTTTTGCTGACATCATATTTAAAAGATGATTGGGAACACTTTGGAAATAGATCAAAAGATGATTGGAGTGGGACTTTAATGAGGAAGAGGTCCAGATCAACACACTGACACAAGGAGTGTGAGGATCTCTGCAATAGAATGAGTCAAGCCGACGCTCACGATGGAATTTTGCATGAAGCACTGACATCAATTAACCTTTTTAATTCATATTTTGGGAAAAACAGTTTAACGAGAAGAGAATTAGGTTTTTATAAGACTCAGTGATTATGCAACAGTGTTCTTGCATATCACTTGTATCAATAATTGTTCCGGAGCGTGTCCTCTTGTAAATTCAAAAATGATCATAGTAGAGTGAACAAAGCGCCGACTGACAAAGAACGAGAGCACTTACAGCAATGACTGATAATAAAATGCAAAATTCCTCACACGGAAGCATGGCTGGATTTTAATTGACTAAATAATTTTAAAACTCTGGAGAGACAAAGGATGAATGTCCTCTTATCTGTGGGGAACAAAATGAACAAGGCTGCTGCAAAAGACAGGAAAGGCACTTTGAATAATGATTAGAGGGTTTCTTGTCGTACAATAGGGAATGGGAAACTGTTTCTCCAGACAAGTGTCTCTGCTAAAACTCTTATTTTCTCATTGATGATGGAAAACTTTTTCCAGATTTTAGTAGAGGAGCAGCAAGACGCCAAGGTGTTAAGAAAACCTTTTATCGTCATGTTGAACCTCAAGGTTCTATTCAAGACTTTAATAATGGTAATGGAGCTGCACAATGTTAGGACAAAATGTTGTGCACTATGTAGTTATTTTAAACATGTATTTAAAGATAAAAAAAAGAATCTGTTCAGAAGCCAGTTGTTAGAAAATAGAGCATCAAAGTTTAATAAAGGACGAATGCAGATTTGTTTCACTCCGTCCTGGTTTGGAGAAGACCTGATCTTGGAGATTAGATTTCTAGGTTGGAGATTTAGCGTGGATGGGTATTGATGTTAACAGCTCGTGCTTGTAAACCAACAGGAGAACTTTAAGAAGAGAAGGTGTTGCCTGGAAAGAGAAGAGGAGAGGGGATCGGGAGTTTTGTGTGGCACGAATCATCTGCTTGGTATCAATCTGAACAGGAGAGATTCAAGCTCTCACAGTTTCCATGCCTACTTACTATCAACAAAGAGCAACAATTCCCCGTATGATTTGTTCAGTTATCTGCATCTCTTTGCTTTAGAATGGCCTGATTCCGCGGGTCTGAGGAAAAAACAAGGATTTCTTTAGTTGGTGTCTCCCGTGTTCCTAATTTAGTCTAAATAAAATCAACAATCTTTATATAAAGCTTTTCCATTCCTTCCTTCGTTCCATCCATCCCTCCATCCTCTTCCTCTCACCCAGGACAGGGCTGGGGGCAGCAGTCTAAGCTGAGACTTCTTTCTCCCCAGCCACATCCTCCATCTCCTCTGGAGGGACCCCGAGGTGTTCCCAGACCAGCCGAGAGACGTTGTCCTGGGCCTCTGCCCAGTGGGACACGCCCGGAAAAGGCGTCCAGGACACACCCGGGCCATAGACTTTTTAAGAAGAACTGGACATAACAAGTGTTGAGGTACCCTATAGGAAATGCATCAAATTCACAAAATCAGGCCAGGCCATCCTGGTACGTCTGCAAGCGGCTCAGAGGAATCTGTCAATCAAAGCGGGATCCACATGCTTTTACTGAGGCATCTGATTGGTCAGTTTATAACTTGAATAACGAGATAGAAAAAAATATTTTTAAAAAATTAGGATTGGAAAAAACGTGTTAAGAATCATCAGAGCAAGAATATTTATTCTGACAAATAAAATGACATAAATAAATGTTTGTTTCTCAGTGGAAGTCTATGGGACTCTGATCTTCTTGCATCCCTTGGATACTTCCTGTTTGGAACACAGAAGGGGAGTGGTTGCAGTGTCCACTGATACTTATGTCAATGATCCGGACCAGATTGTTTATTAATTTTAGTGTCTCTGTTAACAAAGTTTTTTTCTGTTTGTACTTTAAAGATGCCCTACCTTGAAATTTCTACTTTTTGAGGTTTTCGGTGCATCATACTGTTCATTCCTCTCTATAAAAAAACCCAAAACGGCATTTTGATCCATTCATGCATTTAAGAGTAATCCTCTAAAAACCTGCGCTGTCTGCAGCAGACCCTCCCATACCCATGACAACGAGCAGGTGGATTTGTGAACCGCCCCCTCCAGGAAACATCTGTGCTGCAAGCTCCGCCCCCAGACTACAACAAAAACACACCCGCCTTCTCCGCAGAGCTGTGGGAGGGGATAACTACCTTCCTGTACCAGGAACCGCTCTCTGACCTATCCTTCGAGGTTCAATCGGACTGAATTTCTAATTCCTCAGTCTGGTCAGGATTAACTAAAGTCTAAACAAGCGTTTTTAAAACACTTATCCCTTTAAAAATAAAAAAAATTTCCAGAAAAAAGCGCTTCCGTGCGTAACCGATGTGTTGTGTGTGGGTAGGAGGTGATTCGTGTCATGGCAACAATGTGAGACAGACCCAGAAGCGGAAACCCGGTAGGATGACGGTAGGCAAATGAAGTTGGGTCGTTGATGTCCGTGGAGATGTAGAGTTGTAGCCAGGACTTGGAGCTGCAGACTTGGAGAGCGAAGAGATGAGGTCATATGGTGACGATCCAGGTGAGTACAGCTGCTGGTGCATGGCAGGAGTTTTAACTTGGCGTGGCAAAGTGATGGGATGTAACTTGACCCAGGTCGGCACGTGGATAGGTGATGATCTGGAGACAGAGGTTTACTATGGTGAGTCATAGCAAAGCTTAAAAAACCATGCGAGCAAATGTAAAGTGCATCCATTATATTTTTGAAATAAAACAAAATTTCTGCTGAACTTGCCGGTTTCAGCGTGTCGTAAACATTACGTAAAGATTCCATCATATGTTGAGGAGTCACATGCAGACAGAGAAGTGTTCTGAAATGACTGGAGAACGAGGGTTTGGCTTCCTGGATCAACAGTGCCTGTGGCTGGAGCAGCAGCTAGTCTGCTCACGCAATGTAACAGAGCCGTGACGCTAGCGGTGTAAGCCCAGGGTCACTTGGAAGAGGAGAACAGACAGCAGGGACGGAGTGGAGTGGAATCCTCTAAAGCGTAAAAGGAAGGCGTGGCTCCAGACACAAAGGGTAATGAGGGAAGGGGAGGCCAGGAGGGCACAGTAAACTCAGGAACGTGGGGGTTCAGTGACAAACTCATTTGGATTTTTTCCACAATCCAAATAATAATCAGTAGAGATCTCTAGTAAAAGTTAAAAAAAAAATCCCAGTTGTGGGGACTCACAATGCTTGGGGTAAAATGATGCAGCAGAGAGACAGGAGCAGGCAAAGGCAGGATCAGGCACCATGAGGCAGGAACACAGGCTGAGCAGGCTGGCTTCAGTTGGGCTGAGTGGTAAACAGAACAGGATTTAGCTGGCAATAAACAGAGAAGGTGAGGATTCTGAATGCTTGCAGTGCAATCATTCAGAAAAGAGTGAAAGGCAGAGATTTATAGGAGCAGGCACAGGTGGAGGGAATCGGATGATTCAGATGAGGAAGCTGCTGCCATGACAAGTCTGAATATGAAACTAACTCAGAGCGGATCAACTGAACCAAAACAGCCACCGTACCCGACAGTCACATGATGTAAACACGTTGGAAATGAGACGATCGGTGAGCTGTTGACAGATGTAGAGCATTGATTGTCTTGTTGCCCAAAATGAAATATCTGGTCCAATATCCTGTTGGGTGGACGCTGGCGCACCTGGCTCCTGCTCTCTGGCTCACCAAAAAATTTCCACTATGCTGAACACCAAGTTTTTCATCTAGTGTATAATGACTTGGACATTATTGCTGCCAAGTCATTGTTCAGTGGGGGGGTCCTCTCCATTACTCGCCTTCCGAGCTCCTTCACCCTCGGCTGCCTGACTCACCCCCACCGGCTGCTCCTCTACCTGGACATCGTTTTTTCCCCTCGCCGGAGATACCGGCACCGTGGATACCGGCAAAACTTCCAGCTCCACCACTCCAAGAGCATCACATCATTCTGGTCCACAACTCGCCGCCGCCCCCAGAGCAGCGGTCAGGCTGCCAACCATAGCACGCTAACTGGCCTCGCCGATCGGTTGTTGTCCCTGCTCCGTGCAGATCAACTGCTGTCAGATTCAGCCTGGCCAATGTACGGTCACTCACAGAAAAAGGACATTTCCATGACTTCTTCTCCGACAACAAACTGGATTTCCTGTGCCTGACAGAAACCCGGCAACTTCCTAACGGCTTTTCCCATCTCATCGCCTTCACTTCCGGCGAGGTTGTTTACCTTTCAAAATCTCGTGACTCCCGGGGGGGAGGTCTCCCAAGATCTCGCAATAATTCACCGTGTGAAGTGGAAACTCCTGCATTTTTCTGTGCCTCTGTTCTCATCAATGGAATGTACTGCGACCTAGCTCCATCGCCCCCCTAAGCCAAATTCTAACTTTATCTCTGAGTTCTCCTCACTACTCACTGCACGTGGTCCTGCTGGGGAACTTCAATGTTCACATGGACTGCTCAGCTACTGATCTCAATCTGATGATTTTTTCATTTCTTTCAAAGTTGCCCTCCCAATTTCCCCTGTCAAACTTCCCCGCCCCATTCATTTTTTAAATATAAAGGACATTGACATCTCCACCCTCTCTAACAGCATCTTGACCCCCTGGACTGCTCATCTCCTCCCGGCGTTCTGGCTGAGTACTACCACACCGCCCTTCATTACCTACTCAGTGTCACTGCCCCTCTCAAGACCACATCAGTTCTCTTTTCTAGATCTTCTCCCTGGTTTACACCTGAGCTGTGCTCCATTAAAGCGGATGGTCGTTGACTCTACAGGAAGATTGGTCTTGCTGTCCACTTGGATCTTTACAAAGCTCACCTGTACAATTATAAAGATCATATTATTCAGTCAAAATCGGCATATTACTCCAATCTAATTAATACAAATAAAGACAACTCCAAAATCTTATTCAACCTGTTAAATTTTTTTTTTTTTTTACCACCTAACTCCTTGCCCCCCAACCTTCTGTCCACGACCACCTGTGAGGCCCTGGCATCATTAACCCTTGTGTGGTGTTCGTAATGTTGTTACTTAGCCAGTGTTTGTGGGTCTGGTGGACCCGCTAGAGTTTTGGGTTTTCAAAACAATACAATCAAACAATTCTATGTATAAATACCTAACAGATGTTTACTTGATCACAATTGCAATCCAAATGAACAGCAATAATGTTCAATATTTGCCCTTTACCTTTAACAGAACACATTTATGGATTAATGTGCAACTCGTTTTTTTTTTTTTTAAGTAATAAATATGAAATTCAGTTACAATGAAGTGAAGTAAGTGTAAAAAATACACATTTACAAATGAAGCAAGATGTTTCACAGCTTCTGATTCCATTCATTTGAATTTCATAAGACATATGTCATTTTGCATAACACAAGTTGAACATTTACAGTAAAAATATCAGTCTCATCACATCAGCCCCATTGAATTTTGTTTACACAAACCTTTACTAAACATGAGGGAGTTTTACACTGTGTATTGCACATGTATTTGTTACACTTGCTACATATATTTTTAATTTTTCTGTCCAACTTGGGTCCACAGACTTCACAGCGCCTCTTTGTTTCTGCTGGCCACCTTGAACAGGGATAGAAAGCTCCAGGCCTCGAGGCCCCGTGTCTGCATGATATATCCAGATATCAGATATCCAAGGATTACCTGGTTCAGGTGTGACCGACCAAATAGAACATGCCAGAACAGAGTATGTTTGAAAACATGCAGGAATACGGCCCTCGAGGCCTGGAGTTGCCTATCCCTGACCTAGAATAATGTAAAGATCAGAAATGTTCACATCCCCTCTTTCCTTTTTGTAAAGCATACATGATATACTGCAAGAGCGTCACACACTTTTGGTGGTTTTGTGGGTTGAGTTGATGGGCCAGCATTCTCCTCTTGAATTCTCCTCACTATTGCTGCAGAAGCTGGTGCTCAAGGAACAAGTTGAATTTTGAGGATTTGAGGTCTCACCAGGGCTTTTGTCAGTTTCTCAAGAAAGCGGCGTCTTCTCTGGAGCTTAACCCTGTTACACTGTACCCCAAGAAAGGTGGCAGAAAGAGTGAAGGTACAAAACACCTTCACTTTACACATTTTATTATCCCCTGGGTCCAGTGGACCCGAACACCCCGTGTGTAATATAAATGCGTAGGGTGGGTGTACAGCATGTGATCAATGAAAATGTGTTTTGATTTATGTTCTTCACCAAAAATGAGCCAAAGCCAAAGAATTTCAGAGCGTAAAAACAATGAATCGTTTCATTTTTCTATTGATAAAACTGGAAACGGGTCCCACAGACCCGAACACCAAACAAGAGTTAAAAAAACTTGCTAAATTCCATCAGCTGATCAGTCCCAATGCTCATCCCCCTCCCCACATTGAACTCATCCATCACCCACAGCCCCTGCCCTCTTTCTAACCACCCAGTGCTTCTGCCATCTCAAACCTTATCCTGAAATCAAAGCCCACTACGTGTCCACTCAACCCTCTCCCAACACCCCTCATCAAGTCCTGTCTCCTCATCAAGTCACTGAACAATTACGATCACTTATGATCTCTTCCAGAACTCACTCTATGAAATGTTCCAGTCTGGTTTCCACCCCATCGCAGCACTGAGACTGCTTTACTTAGAACTACTAGCGACCTGCTCCCTGCTTCTGACTCCAGACTCCTGTCCATCCTCATCCTTCTAGACCTCAGAGCAGCCTTTGACACAATCTCCCACTCAGGCACGTGCAGGGGGGGGGGGGGGGGGGGCGCGCTGGGTGCTCGGGCACCTGCCCCTTGATGCCCAAAGTGCCCTTTTGTCAACTTGCCTTTTTCTTCTCTTTTTTTTTGTTGTTGTTGTAAATATGTCTGGGAGAAAGCCTGTCTGTGCTCCTTCCAAAAAAAAAAAAAAAAAAAAATTCAATTTCGGTCCCTGGATCACGTGATCCGCGTAAACTTGCCCTGACCTCCTCGGAAGCATCAGAGCTGCAGCCCTGAAGACCTGACAGTATGATAAGAAGTGGCCAAGGACCGGTGAGTAGGTTATGCAGCAGTACTTGTTGTTCAATGTACAAATTGTTTGGTATATTCTTGGAAAATGACAGACAGTGAAGTGAGCATGCTGTGTGTGTTTTGCTACCGTGCGTGTGTGTTTGACACCAAGATAAGGCGGATTATGATAGGCTAGTTGGGCTGCTTTTGCCAACATTAGGCGTGTGCCGTCCACATAGGCAGGTGGACGAGGGAACACCCTGCAAAACAATGCTAAAAAAAAAAATAAAAGATCGCTCAAAGTCTCGAGCATTTAGTTTAACGTTATATAGGCCCTCTAAAAATTTGGATGATTTGGTTGATTTAGGAGCAGTTAACTGGCTACTGTTGTACTGTCCCTTCATCCAATATTTTAAAGTTTAAAATAAATCTTTAGATTAGTAATCTAGCGTTATTTGGTTACAGTGTCGGTTAATTTTGAATCGTAGTTTGTCTCCTTGAAGCTAGCAATCTGTGTTTTGTAAATATGGGCTATACAAAAAATGAATATGTACAAATGCAATTAAGACACATTATTTCATATAATTCCTTTTTATTATTTTTACTAATGAATAATAATTAAGGGCAGATCATGAATCAGCACCAGAGAGCAAATTTCTGACTAGTATTTTTCTGTATGAAATGTCATTGTGTGTGTTTGTGTTTGATGTGCATCAGATTGTCAATCATATTACAACAAAGATGCTTCGTAAGGAGAGGAGGTTGAGGGAAACACAAAAGGAGCTGTCTGAGGCTGTAGATCACTCACCAGCTGGGTGTCAAAGAGCACAAAAGGTAAGAATAACACCTTACATTGCAGAGGTATTCATTTATAGGAAATAATAAGAAGCACAATTACAATGTTGTCATTCTGTTTTTTTTAACATGCTTTAGTTTTTTTTTTATTATTTATGAGGAGTTGTTTAAGAGTTCATTAGATTAATCCATGAGCAAATTGTGGCTTGTTTCCAGATACACAGCTAGCGGAGAGTGATACATCAGATGAGAAAATGGAAGGAGAGAAAGAGGAAGATCGTGTGCCACATGGAGATGAGAGCAGAATGGAAACAGAATACCAGGAGGTGAGAGAGGCTGGAGGAAAGTTGTCAGACATTGAGCAGCCCTCAGAGAACATTGAGGTAGAGGGAGCAGCAAGCCATGAGGAGACTGAAACTAGAGGGAGGCCATTCTCAGATATACTTGCACTTCCCAACCCAACTGCTCCTGCCCATGTCCTGCAGTTAAACATCAAATATAATGAAGCATTCATTGAAATGTGTGACAATAGTGGACCTTGCCAACCAGAACTTGAATCATTTCCAAAAAATCAAGAGGAACAGTCATTTCAGAAGAAGTGGTAAGAAAAATAACCCATGGCTAGAGTATTCCCCAAGTGCTGACGCCATGTTTTGTTTCAGTTGCCGACTATTTATGAATGATGAAAAATACGCAAGCCGTAAAACTTGGAAAACTGAAGGAATTAATAGGTGGAGAAAAGCTTTAGAGGAAATTAAAGAGCACAGTGCCTCAGAGTCTCACATGTGTGGTATGGTGAGGTGGAACACATTCAAGAAAAATCGTTGGATACAGCTCTTGAAGTGGGAGACCGTGAGTTACAAGCTGCAAAAGAGAAAGTGAGAGAGAAAAACAGAGAAATTCTGTCCCGCTTGATATACTTTACCTGGCAAAACAGGGTATGCCTTTCAGAGGAGATGGCGAATCCACATCAAGCCAAAATCGAGGTAGTTTCTTAGAGTTGGTGGAATTGTTCAGTAAGTATGACAGTGTAATTAAATTACACCTTGATGCCATAAAGGAGAAGCAGGGACATGTTTACAGACCTCTAGTGTCGCTTCTCTCCAACAGGAGTCAGAATGATATCATCAAAGTTTTGGCCATATCCGTAAAACGTGTCATCCAAAAAGAAATTAATTTAGAATACTAATGGATGAAACCACAGATGTTTCCCACACCAAACAGGTTTCTGTTGTTGTCAGATTTGTTCACAACATGAGCATAAAGGAGCGCTTCCTGCAAGTCTGCAATGTACAATCTACCAGTGGAGATTCTCTTGAAAAGGCAGAGATAGCTCTTCTGGAGGAGAATGATCTAAAGCTAGAAAACATCCGGGGTCAAGGTTACGATGGAGCGGCAAACACGAGTGGACGATTTAAGGGACTTCAGTCAAGAATCCATGTGTTTCGTCAATTTTTTCAATTTAGTTGAAAAACTTAATACTTTTGTCGCAAACTCATCCAAGCGACACTCAGCCTTTATAGAAATGCAGAAAACAATGCGCCCAGATCAACGCCCACTAGAGCTGCAGAAGCTGTCGGACACACGGTGGCCTGCAGGGAAAAACCCTTCGCACTCTGAGGAAGGTCCTCCCAGCTGTCATGCAGTTTCTTGAGGAAATGACACAACAAGATCCGCCAGACTCTTCAGCAGGTGATGCAATCATCCTTCTGAAAAGCATCAATTTTGAATTCTTTCTGTTTCTGGAAATCCCCTGCCCAATCTTCCAAGTGACTGGAATTGCTTCAGATGCTTTGCAGCAGAAAAACATAGACCTGGCTGCAGCATCAACATCAACAAGATTGTTGATGGAGTTTTTCAGAGACTGGCCCACAGCAGAACGGAGGAAGAGTCTACAAACTTGTATGAACAGGCTACAGAGAAGGCTGCATCAGTGGGCCTGGACCCCCCACTAGAGAATCCTGGTCAAGCTAGGAGGAGAAAAATGCCAACAAAATTCAAGTTTACAGCCACAACAGCTACTGTTGACCATGCTTTCTCCACTTTGCAAGACTACTACCGTGTCAAAGTGTATTACACTTTTGTGGACACAATGACTCAAGAGCTTAATGCCCTGTCCACACGTAGCCGGGTATCTGCTAAAGCGCATATATTTTTATCCGTTTCGGCCTATCGTCTACACGTAACCGAAGATTTAAGTCACTGAAAACTGAGCTTTTGGAAAACTCCGGCTAAAGTGAAGATTTTGGAAAACTCAGTTTTCACGTCTGCGTGTGGACATGCATAACCAGAGATCTACGTTTTTAAACGTCACTCTTTGCGACAATTAGTGCATACACGTCATAGATGCGCCGCTGTTTACAGTGCTCAGCATGGACCGGAGGAGTGTGTTAATTATTACGCTGGTACAGATGCTTCATACTTGCTTTTTTTACAAACAAATTACTGCTTCTTGTCGAGGAACAAGGAGAATAAGCGCTTTGCAGTCGGCTATTTTACACAAATATCCCTTCCTCCTGCTCCTCGAAGACATCACCACTCGTGAAAGACGCAGCACGTCGGGATTTTGGCGGTTCGACCTGGGCGTAACCGCCAGCTGGTGGGGAGAACTTTGAGCTGAAAGTCGTCCTCGAGTAGGTTAGAACGGTTGTGAAAATTGTCGCATGTCAGACGACTGTTGTCAGTCGGAGTTAACTGCGTCTTTATTAGGAACAGACTCAGGTCATATCGTGATGTGGTTATCTGCTCAGTTGTGATTACGAGCTTCAATCCTGACCGATTCAGCGAGGGAAGATTACGGAAAACAGCAAATGCTTTTGGTTTGTCCAGACAAGCAGTTTCAAAAGTAGTTTGGCAAGTGTGCAAAGCTATTACTGTGCACTTGAGACCACAATACATAAAACTGCCAACAACCGAGAATGACGTGCATTCACTTGTAGAGGCGTTTGAGAAGATGCACGGCCTGCCTCACTGCCTCGGTGCTGTGGATGGCACTCATGTGGATATAAAGCAACCATCGGTAAACTCCACTGACTACATGGACAGAAAGGGAAGATATTCTTTAAACATTCAGGCAACGTGTGACTATAAGTACTGCTTCATGGATGTGGTGGTAAAATGGCCAGGAAGCGTACACGACGCTCGGATTTTCTCCAACTCATCAATAAACGAGTACCTAAAAAATGAAAAAATCCCACCGTGCCCAAGACAACTTACTGACAATGAAGCGCCAATTTCTGTTTACATCCTAGGCGACCCCGCCTACCCACTCTACCGTGTCCGCTCCGGCGACCAGAGTCAACAGCCTGTCGGTATTTTCCTCTGACTGCCTTTATCTTCGTGGTCAGGATCGCGCACCTGAGCTCTCGCTTTTCATGGGGAAACTCGGTCGACGCCTCTGCAGGATACTGCTCCAAATATTGATTTAAGATCTCCACATACTTGCTCCGACAAGACTCCCAATCGATGTTTTCTTGTGTCTTGTTAACTTTATATTCCCTAACCACATTTAAAAGTAATTCCACCTCGTTGTCGGTCCACATGAACGTGCCGGCCTGCGCCATGTTTCGTGGTTTGCGGAAATGACGACACAAAAAGGAGTGCTCTGATTGGATAGAATTCACTGACTTTTAGGAAAACACTGCCAACTACTGTTCTGGCATGCTCATTACATCGCCCAACAGCGCAAGTATGCGGGGACGGAATTATTTTGAAAACGATCACGTGTGGACGCAACCGTTTTTATAAAACAGAGGTCGGCAGATATGCGTTTGTAGAAATACCCGGCTACGTGTGAACATGGCCTAAGAGACGCTTTAAGGGAGAAGATAATTCCACATGGGAAATCATGAATGCCCTCCATTGCCTGACAGTCCCAGAGAACTGGAAAACGGCAAGCATTTCAACAGAGGCACTGCAAGCTGTGAAGAACCTCTGCCAGTTCTACAGCATTGAAGAGGAAGAGAAATGAAGAACTGAACTTAAAGTCTTCCATAGCTCATACACATGCCCATTACCGATCAGTGTGACGTCTATTCTTTCAGTGATCAAAGAAAACAATTCACATATGGTTTTCTCGAACTTGACTGAGCTGCTGAGGACATATGGCACACTTCCAGTGTCTACAGCAAGTGTGGAATGTTCCTTCTCCAAACTAAAGCTGGTGAAGACAAAACTTTGCACCCTTTGCACAGGGAGAGGTTGTCAGAGCTTCTTTTATTGGCAATTGAGAAAGATATACCAATCAACAGCAGTGAAGTCATTGACATTTTTCGGAGCTTGGACAACAGGAAGTTGCTCTTATAACTGCAACAAAGACCAATGCCACTTTGAGATGTGTAATTGATGCTAATAGAACACACACACTCACAGACAAACACACACATACACACAACTGTCAGAAAAAGCTAAAAAGGAAAGTGAACTGTTCTGGTTGCAAGTTATTTTTTTGTTATGTGTAATATGTATCTTTCTTTGTGTCTTCATTTAGACTGACACAATTCATATTCTTACTGTTTTTGTAAGAGGCCATGGGGCCAAATAAATGTCTTTTGGAAAGTAATAATTTCCATGATCTTTAGTACCGGCATAACAAAAAATCTACTTTCACCCCTGCTTATAATCTCTACCTGCAGCAGTTGTTGGTGTCTAGCCAGCTTTCCACCATGTTCTGTTTGTTTCCAGCAGTCAACCTTGGCTACAGCTTCTCTCAGTAAGAAGTCTCCACCAAACTATCAGCAGTTTAGCAGGTCAGTCACAGTGAACCATCTCCAATGTCTTATCTTTGCATCTTGTCATGGTCACATAACAGTTGTGTAATCAGCTACCATCTTTCCCATGCTCCTTTTAGTTGCTACACTCTCAGATCATACAGCCCATCACCCGCACCGGAATACGAGCAGCAGCCTCCGCATCCCCCCCCACAGAAACTGACAATCTATCCCATTCAAAAAAGACTACGCTTGCTTTGCACTGCACCTACATCGGAAGTCGCCCATGACAGTAAGCATGCATACCACAGCCCTCTACGAGGTTATGACACATTAATTTGTTAGACTGTACAGCATCTGTCCTACGTATCGCAACTACGCAGATTGCTAGGTGAGTACACGCCACACCAAAGCTTTTTTGCTTTTCCCCCAGCATGTACCACGGGACTGCCCCTGAGTACGTCTATATACGTGTGCTGGAGCGCGAAAACCCTTTGCTTGTCTTGCGTTGTCTAATTGTACTGTCTGTCTTAACTGTTTTTGCTGCTGTAATGAGTGAATGTTGTTAATGTGGGATAAAGTTGATTTTATATTGTCTTGATGTATGATAGTATGTCGTGATTCCGTGTTGCATTCTTCATGAATATGGGTTACGACAGTTCAGATAGTTATATTGTAAGGTATGTTGTACGGTGCTTCAAATTTTTGTTCCTCTTTTGTAATTTACTTTTTTATTTCAGAAATTGTTATACAGTTTACACAAATGAAACTATAAGACAACTTCCCAAAAGAATAAAAATAGAGAAATTATATTATTAATAATAATAATTTTTGTTCCATGTGCCTGTCAGGACTCAGTCTGTCATTTTCTCCTCCGACCACCAGAGGGAGCTCTCCCCAGAATATTAACCCTTCTCCAGTTCCGGTTCAATCAGCTGTTTCCAATCTTTTCATCACCTGGACTGTTTATATTTCTTCCCACCCACTATCATCCGTGCGTAGTCTCGTATAGTTACCTTCCACTTACAGATTAAGCATTCCGATTCTGATTGCCTTCTGGTGTTTTTGACCTCTAGCCTGTTTCTTTCGATCTCCGCCTCGTCCCTACGTTTTGACCCAGGCCCATCTTTGACTCTGCTCTTCGTCTTTCTGTTTTGGCGCTTATATTTAACTGTTGCAAATGGATCCACACGCCGCCTCTGCCTCGTCCTTACAGTGCCCTTTTTTTAACTTCTCTGGACTGGTTTACATCCTACCTGTCAGGCTGCACTCAGTTTGTTCAGCTCCACTCCTTCACTCCACCCCGTCAAGCAGCATCCACCAGGAATAATAAAATGCAGCAGATTGGTGCATCTGTCCGCTTAAGTCAAGCTAATCTTATGATTTGCCCTCTCGCATGAAATATAAGATTTTCAACTAAAGAGTCGAGCTTTTAAAACAGACACTGATCGATTGATCGTCCAGTGGAAAAACATATTTGGCAGCAGCTCCAAGAAACCTTTAAATTGACTGAAAACTGACTGTACGGGTTAGTGACAGTTAAACACTAACTCCTTTGTTTAAGGGGGAAAACAGAGCTCGAGTGAGCCCTCAGGTATCAGGTGAAACATGAATCATTCAGATGCACCAACACTTCATGCATCTGCCATGACAGCTCCGACTCAATCAGCTCATCACTGCTGATTAGCATAAATGCTACAGGAGACAAGCAAGCAGTAATACCTGCTTGGAAAGACAAGTAATGATTCATTTTCATTCATTTTCTGTGCTTTCCCCTGCAGACTTGGTTCCTGACTTTACTGGAACGTATGATGTTCGAGGCGGGTGGAAGTCATGACACGGAAAAAGACGTGAAAGCACTGTCTCAGTCCCCAGGAGTGGCCTGCAATGCTGACTTACCTGATGTTTCCTCCAGCTTTCCTCAGGCAGAGTGCTGGTGTTCACACAAGACATGACACACACCATTGCTCGTGCCTGCTCACGCACACATGCCCACAGGTAGTGCATAATCGAGGACTCGGAGGCACGGCCTGCGGGCAGATCGCATGAATGAGCGATCTGAATACACACTTTTGATATGCAGCTTGTTCATTCTCGGTGAGTACCAAACCTCTTTTGTATGGCTTGCAGCAAGTTCAGAGCTCTTCTGGAAGACTTTTTTCTACCACATTGTGTCCAATTGCCCCAAAATGGGTAAAACTGGTCAAGATAAGAGAAAAAGAATAAAAACATTCCAATAAGAGCCATCTTTCCTTTTCATGTCACAGATCAAAGTTCTTTGATTTTTCTGTACCGACTTTGTTCCCAGCAGCCCACATGTCAGCCCACAAGCTCTTCAAGAGCCATTCAAATCATTGACTGTATAAAAGAACTGCACCGAGTGATAGCTCCACTCTCACGGTCCAAACAGGAACAGGCGTTCCAAGAAGCCAAAATTTCATAGGGTATGTCCAAATTTGAGTGCTGCATTCTTCCAAGGCCACGGCCTCCGTCGAGCATGTAGACCAGATGCTAACGACTGAGTTTGGACGGTCTAGCCTTTAGATAATTCTAGCAATTACATCAGCGAATATCCTGTCGCCTAGCAACCATAATGAGTGTCCCAAACACAGAATCGAAGCAAACCATGATAAATTTTACCTCCATGCTACATAGCAGCTGAATATCTGGAAGCAGGTAACAGATGATCACTCTCCCCCCTGAGCTTTAGATAAACTGTTGACTGTTTTTTGGCCTCTTTAAAGATGTGAAATTATGTTTTTCAAAGTTATATTTTCATCTGACAAAATTGAGTAACGCGGCACAAGAACTACAGAATCTACTGTTGCATGAGTGTCGAGATCGCTCAGCAGTTTAATGGTAAGATTTCAGCAAAAAAAAAAGACGTTAACATGTTTATTTCAATGATCAAAGCCCTAAACTTTCTAGTTATGTCAGGAATGACACTAGTGGAAGCCCCAGGATGCAGTGACTCAAGACAAGATTCAAAAAAGAAGATTTTATTGTCTCTTAGGTCTTGTAGTTACACTCTCTCTCCAGTACGGAGGAATGGCGCTGGTGAGTAGAGTGAGTTCCTGAGGGTCTTTGAGAGAAATGCAGACAGAGGTACGGAAGGCGAGGGAGAATCAAAAGAAGACTGGACCTTGTCAGGTAGGCTTGACGTGGTGCGAGGCGGGCTCGGCTTTGGCTTGACGTGGTGCGAGGCGGGCTCGGCTTTGGCTTGACGTGGTGCGAGGCGGGCTCGGCTTTGGCTTGACGTGGTGCGAGGCGGGCTCGGCTTTGGCTTGACGTGGTGCGAGGCGGGCTCGGCTTTGGCTTGACGTGGTGCGAGGCGGGCTCGGCTTTGGCTTGACGTGGTGCGAGGCGGGCTCGGCTTTGGCTTGACGTGGTGCGAGGCGGGCTCGGCTTTGGCTTGACGTGGTGCGAGGCGGGCTCGGCTTTGGCTTGACGTGGTGCGAGGCGGGCTCGGCTTTGGCTTGACGTGGACCTGGCGTTGTGAAGACAACTTCCTGGCGAGGAGGAATGGGAAGGGGGAGACTTAAATCCTGTCCGGAGCAGCTGGTAGTAATCAGGGTGATTGCCAGGGGACGGATCTCCACAGTACCCCCCCCCTCAACGATCGGCACCAGACGATCCACCAGGCTGGTCAGGGTGATCCCGATGGAAGGCGTCGAGAAGATCGTGGTCCAGAATGAAACGGCGAGGCACCCACGAGCGTTCCTCAGGGCCGTAACCCTCCCAGTCCACCAGGTACTGAAACCCTCTGCCACGGCGCCGGGACCGGAGCAGCCGACGAACAGTGTAAGCCGGACCCCCGTCGATGTACCGGGGGGGTGGAGGAGGAGCAGAGGGAGGCACAAGGTCACTGGACAACACAGGCTTGACCCTGGACACATGAAACGTGGGGTGAGCACGAAGCGGTCCAGGCAACCTAAGGCGAACCGCCACAGGATTCACGACCTTGGTGACAGGGAAAGGACCAACAAAACGGGGCGCCAGTTTACGACAGTCCAAACGTAAGGGCAGGTCTTTCGAGGACAACCAGACCTTCTGTCCTGCTGTATAACGGGGTGCCAGTGCACGTCTCTTGTCGGCATGTCTCTTGTAGGCATCGACTGTGTTCTCCAACACCCGTCTAGCCGCTCTCCAGACACGATGGCAACGGCGGACAGCGGCCATAGCAGACGGAACAGCTGCCACTCTCTCCTGGGGACCAAACAGGGGAGGCTGATAACCAAACACCACCTCGAATGGAGACATACCCGTGGCAGAGGACGGCAGAGTGTTGTGAGCGTATTCCGCCCAGATGATGTTCTGAGCCCATGATGAGGGGTCTCTACTGCAGAGGAGTCGCAGCGATGTCTCCAGCTGTTGGTTGAGGCGCTCAGTTTGGCCATTGGATTGGGGGTGGTATCCTGAAGACAGACTAACTGTAATTCCAAGTAATCGACAGAACTCAGACCAGAATCTGGCAATGAACTGGGGACCTCGATCAGAAACGATATCCCGAGGGAACCCATGAAGACGGAATATGTGGTCGATCATCAACTGAGCGGTGTCCTTGGCAGAAGGCAGTTTTGGAATAGGAATGAAATGGACCATTTTGGAGAAACGATCAACGACAGTCAAAACAGCGGTTTGGCCCCTGGAGGGAGGTAAGCCAGTCACAAAGTCTATGGATATATGAGACCAGGGTCTTCTGGGAATAGGTAGAGGATGCAACTGACCAGTGGGTAAGGCGTGCGATGCTTTGGCTCTGCAGCAATCTGGGCAAGCAGAGACGTATTCATGAACATCCTGTTTCAGGGTTGGCCACCAGAAACGCTGGCTGACCACGTTGAGAGTGCGTGGAATCCCAGGATGACAGGTGAGTTTGGAGTTGTGACACCAATGCAGGACTCTGGATCTGAGGTTGTCTGGAACAAAGAGTTTCTCAGGAGGACAGGTCAATGGTACAGGCACCTCACCTTGAGCACGCGAGACCTCCTCCTCAATGTCAGTAAATGCAACGGCCAGACGAGCAGAAGTTGGAAGGATAAACTCTGGTTCTGTTACACAATCCGGGCCCTCATGACAGCGGGAAAGAGCATCAGCCTTGCCGTTGCGGGATCCTGGTCTATAAGACAGAGAGAAGTTAAACCTGGTAAAGAACAGAGCCCACCTCGCTTGTCTAGCGTTTAGTCTTTTGGCGGTCTTGAGATACTCCAGGTTCTTGTGGTCAGTAAAGACAATAAACGGTTGAGAGCAACCCTCTAACCAGTGCCTCCATTCTTCTAGAGCCATCTTGATGGCCAAAAGCTCACGGTCTCCGATGTTGTAGTTGCGTTCGGCTGGTGATAGACGACGTGAAAAGAAGGCGCACGGATGCATGCGGTTGTCTGGGTTGCGTTGGGACAAAACTGCACCTACTCCGGAATCTGAGGCATCCACCTCCACCAGGAACTGTTTGGAGGGGTCAGGCATGGCTAGAATCGGAGCTGTGGAAAACAGACCCTTGAGAGTAGCGAAGGCCTTCTCGGCGGCAGGGGACCAAACGAACTGTACATGACTGGAAGTAAGCGCGTGAAGAGGAGAGGCAACCTGGCTGTAGTTTCGTATAAAGCGACGATAGAAGTTTGCAAAACCTAAAAATCTTTGAAGCTGTTTCCTGTTCTCTGGTTTAGGCCACTCTGAAACTGCTGTGACCTTGGCGGGATCCATGTGTATCTTGCCTGCAGACACAACTAGTCCCAAAAAGGTGGTGGAAGGCACATGAAACTCGCATTTCTCAGCTTTCACAAAGAGTCTGTTCTGGAGTAAACGCCCCAAAACCTCTCGCACATGCTGCACATGCTCTGTCTCAGTCTTTGAAAAGATTAAGATATCGTCAAGATAAACAAAGACGAAACGGTTAATCATATCTCCCAGAACGTCATTGACCAGATTTTGGAAAACGGCAGGGGCATTGGTGAGTCCAAAAGGCATCACTAAGTACTCATAATGCCCCATCGGTGTGTTGAAGGCTGTTTTCCATTCGTCTCCTTCTCGAATGCGAACCAGGTGATACGCGTTGCGCAAGTCGAGCTTAGTGAAGATCTTAGCCTCTTGAAGAAGTTCAAACGCAGAGTTCATCAGGGGTAGGGGATAGCGATTCTTTATGGTGATCTGGTTTAAGGCTCGATAGTCAATGCAGGGGCGAAGAGAACCGTCTTTCTTCTTGACGAAGAAGAAACCTGCCCCAGCAGGTGATGAGGAGGGACGGATGAGACCAGCTGCTAATGAGTCGTTAATGTATGTCTTTAGGGTTTCTCGTTCGGGGGCGGACAGGGCATAAAGACGGCCCCTAGGAGGGATCGTACCCGGCAGAAGATCAATCCCACAATCATAAGGACGATGGGGAGGGAGAGAAGTAGCTTTAACCTTACTGAACACCTCCTGTAAGTCGTGATAAAACACAGGAGTACTAGACAGATCTGGAGGTGCTTGATCAATTACGTGGTTTATAGGCATTCCTAAGGGTGCTGCTTTTAGACATGTTGACGGGCAATTAGGGCCCCAACTCTGAACCTTATTGGTTTGCCAGTTTATGTGCGGATTGTGGTCACGAAGCCAGGTGATACCCAAAATAAGTGGCAAGGACTGAGACTCAATAACAAAGAATGAACGCTCCTCATAGTGATTTTCTATTTGCATTTTAATAGGTTCAGTGATATACTTGCTGGGGTGAATCAAACGGTCATCAATGGCGTGAACTTTCAGGGGTTGAGGAAGGGTCTTGACAGGGATACGGAGCCTCAGCACCAAACCATGATCGATGAAGTCAGCGTCCGCACCAGAGTCAATAAAGGCCGTGGTTTGAAAAGGATGTGAAGGGACGTGCAGGGTGGTGCTGAGCTGAAAGTGGTTCTTGGGGGCCTTGATGGTCGATCGGCTCAGTAACGTGTCCCCTGTCCTTACTGAGCCTGTCCTTTTACTGGGCAGTTTCTGACCTGATGGCCAGCCGCGGAACAGTAGAAACAAAGACGCTGTTTATACCGTCTCTCTCGTTCCTCTGGTGACAGCCTGGTCCTGCCGAGTTGCATGGGTTCCTCGGGGCTGGTGGCTCCCCCTTCTTGTCCAGGAGTCATGGTGTACTGAGGAAACAAAGGTCTTGGTGTTCTGTTGCCTTTCTCACCTCTGCGTTCCTTCAGGCGTCTATCGATACTGGCTGCCACCTCGATGAGTCCATTCAGATCCTCTGGGAGGACTCTTGCTGCCAGCTCGTCCTTGACCCTCTCTGATAGTCCTCGATAGAAGGCGTCGACACATGCGGGCTCGTTCCAGCGCGTGTCTGCTGCATATCTGCGAAACTCGATAGCATACTGATCCACAGTACGGTTACCTTGACACAGGGTTGAGAGGTGACGCGCAGCCTCCTTCTCTGGTCTGACAGGGTCGAAAACTCTCCGCAGCTCCTTAGAAAAACTGTCAAAAGAGTTACACGATGCAGAGCGTCTCTCCCATTCTGCTGTTCCCCACAGCTTAGCTTGACCTGTGAGCAGAGATATGGTGTAAGCCACTTTGGAAGCTTCAGAAGGGAAAGAAGAAGGTTGCATGACAAACTGCATAGAACACTGGGTGAGGAAAGCCCGACAGCTCATCGGGTCTCCACCAAACCGTTCAGGTGCTGGGATCTTCGGTTCCGGGTCCTGTCGAGGGGATAAACTGGATGGATCGTTTCCTTGAGGAGAAATAGTTAATTGCGCCAGTCTCTGAGAAATGTCATTTAGTTGGGCTGAGAATTGAGAGAACTGAGCATTATGATGACCAATGGTTCCCTCAATCTGTGTCTTCCAGTCCTGAGCCACTGCGGGGTCCATATTGGCCAGGAAGTACTGTCAGGAATGACACTAGTGGAAGCCCCAGGATGCAGTGACTCAAGACAAGATTCAAAAAAGAAGATTTTATTGTCTCTTAGGTCTTGTAGTTACACTCTCTCTCCAGTACGGAGGAATGGCGCTGGTGAGTAGAGTGAGTTCCTGAGGGTCTTTGAGAGAAATGCAGACAGAGGTACGGAAGGCGAGGGAGAATCAAAAGAAGACTGGACCTTGTCAGGTAGGCTTGACGTGGTGCGAGGCGGGCTCGGCTTTGGCTTGACGTGGTGCGAGGCGGGCTCGGCTTTGGCTTGACGTGGTGCGAGGCGGGCTCGGCTTTGGCTTGACGTGGTGCGAGGCGGGCTCGGCTTTGGCTTGACGTGGTGCGAGGCGGGCTCGGCTTTGGCTTGACGTGGTGCGAGGCGGGCTCGGCTTTGGCTTGACGTGGTGCGAGGCGGGCTCGGCTTTGGCTTGACGTGGACCTGGCGTTGTGAAGACAACTTCCTGGCGAGGAGGAATGGGAAGGGGGAGACTTAAATCCTGTCCGGAGCAGCTGGTAGTAATCAGGGTGATTGCCAGGGGACGGATCTCCACAAGTTAGTTTGATTGCAGTTATGCAATCAAACTATTGTTCTTCTGTTTTATTCTGCAATCAAACTATTGTTCTTCTGTTTTATTATTTTTCTTCTTCTTCTTCTTCTTCTTATTCTTCCGTACGTTTTTCGCCGATCGATATCTCCTGCATACTTCATGCGATTTCTGCCATTCTGGTATCAAAATGTTCAGCTTGTTAAGGACATGGGTGCTCTCTTTAAAAATGTATTCTGCATCTTATGGTTTTTATGCAAATTATGCAAATTTATGCAAATTTTGCCATAGAAATGAATGGAGAAGGCTTTTTTGGAGCTCCAAACTTTCTGCATTTGTAACTTCTGCATTCTTTATGCAATCTTAAAAATTTAAGCATGCATTCCTTCAGCTATTTGTGGACTTTTAAGCTGTTTTCAAATAATTTTGCAATTATTTATAGTTTTTAAAAATAATTGAAGTTGTTTAAAAATAAAATATAATGGAAGTCAATGAGAAGTCTGCTTTTCTCAAAACTTTTTTCACTGTTTTTGAAATGTATCTCCTCCTACAATTTTTCAGCTAGAAACGCCATTCAAACTTCAAAACTTAGAGGAGAGCCGGGGCTCTTCAGGTATTACTTTTCTTTTGGATAAGTCTTATAGTTTTTGAACTATAGCTTTTTGAAATCAGGCAGTTTAGGATTTTTTTCAGTTTTATGAAGAATCTAGAGTGGATGACGTCATCACCTAGAGTGAGAAAGACTTTTCTTGAAAGAAAAAAAAAATTCTGATAAACTGCTGTAACTCAGCCACCGATGGTCACAGAGTCATCATTTTTTCAGCAAAATGCAGGAAAATTCCTCTAGATTCATAAAATATAACTCTCAAACCTATAGTGCAAATACTTTTGCCCCAATATTGCCTAGAATGACATGAAATTGCCTTATCTGCCCTATACCCAGCCATATTAAATTTTACGCTTCGTCTGAAAGCCTATGATGTTTTTAACTTGCCATTTTGAGAACATGATTGAACTTACAAGCATGAGATTTTCACACATTATGACCCAAGCCTTGTGGTTCTCACAAGGGTTCAACATTTTTGATAAGTAAAAGACTTTTGAAGATATGAACATTGTTTGGAGGTAGTAACCCTCATTGAAATGCATTGATTCTGTACTCTGCTTCACAGATCCTGCTCTGTAGGTGAATCAGTTAACGGAGCTGCACCTGCGTTAATCACCTGTTAAAACACCTGCCTGTCAGAGCCTTTGATGTCTTCCTGATTCATTGAAACTCTCCCAATGCATTAATCTGATAGATTCATTCACTTTTGCTCATATTCATCATTTAAACAAGATTTATAGACACATTTTTGCATTTCTTTCAACATTTTACACTTATTTACATGTCATGCAGTACATGGAGAATTTTCCAGTCTATTTTAAAGCTTCCATGAGCTTTTCATGCTTTAAAAAAAAAACAAATAAACATATGATCACATCTACTGCAGGAATGCATTATGGGAGTTAACAATACAATTTTGTTAGTCTGCTGAACCTTAAGTTGGAGGTCTACTTCAAGAAATCATACTGCAACAAATTTTGGTTGTAATCATTGAAGACTTGCAAATGTGACTGAATTGAGTGTTTAATATTCTTCCACATTATAAGTCTGACTCACCTTGATGACAGTGCATATTACATAACATGCACATTGCTATCAGATAGTAATCATGTGTTCTCTATTCTGGTCATTGATCCAGATGGACAGATGACTAGGATCATGATTTTGTAAAAGTTGATTCTGCCTCCATGTTAAAAGTCACATTGTAAAGAGTTCACTGTATAGTTGTATGTATATATATTGTTAATGAACACCACTAATAGAATCATGCATCTTTATGTAATAAATCACATCCCAATGCCATTACAAACTTTAGTCTTCTTACACTCATAGCACCATATAGCTAATTTGACAACCAGTGAAGATTTATTACATACTTTGAGATTCCACTAATATTTACCAATATGCTAGCTGTTATAACTCATTTAGCTATTATTCCATTTTTGTCCTGCTAATTTGGTATGAAACCACATATGTTCATATTATGCTGCTGTTTTGACTAATTTGACATCATCTGAGGTTTTTAAAGCTTAATTGGATTTTGGCTATTTTTGTTTAGCAACATGCTAGCTGTTTTTAGCTAAATTGGCATTTACCGAGGTTTCTCAAACTAATTTGGCTTATAGCAAACGTATTAGCAATATGCTAGCTGTTTTGGTTAATTTTGCATTTACTGGTGTTTTTAAGGTAATTTTGAGTTTTGCTAATATCTTAGCATTATGCTAGACATTATTTGTTCAATGCACATTTACCAAGGTTTTTCCAAGCTAATTTAGCCTTTAGCTCATTTTTTTTTTTTTTTCAAATTTTTTTCTGTTTTAGTTAATTTGGGATTTACTGAGGTCTTACTTATAGCTTTAAATTTATGCAAATAAGCATCAGCAATTTATTCAACCTTTTTTCCTTTTAAAACATTTTAGCTTATTCTGCAACAAGTTATGCAATAAAGCAATTAAAGCAACGCCCATCTGCAATTCTGCAATCAAACGTATTTCCGCAGGAAATGCAATTTATCTAGTTATTTTTCTTCTTCTTCTTCTTATTCTTCCGTACGTTTTTCGGCGATCCATATCTCCTGCATACTTCATGCAATTTCTGCCATTCTGGTATCAAAATGTTCAGCTTGTTAAGGACATTATTGCTCTCTTTTAAAATGTATTCTGCATCTTATGGTTTTTATGCAAATTATGCAAATTTATGCAAATTTTGACATAGAAATGAATGGAGAAGGCTTTTTTTGAGCTCCAAACTTTCTGCATTTGTAACTTCTGCATACTTGATGCTATCTTAAAAATGTAAACATGCATTCCTTCAGCTATTTGTGGACTTTTCGGCTGTTTTCAAATAATTTTGCAATTATTTATAGTTTTTAAAATAATTGAAGTTGTTTACAAATAAAATATAATGGAAGTCAATGAGAAGTCTGCTTTTCTCAAAAAGTTTTTCACTGTTTTCGAAATGTATCTCCTCCTACAATTTTTTAGCTAGAAACGCCATTCAAACTTCAAAACTTAGAGGAGAGCCGGGGCTCTTCAGGTATTACTTTTCTTTTGGATAAGTCTTATAGTTTTTGAACTATAGCTTTTTGAAATCAGGCAGTTTAGGATTTTTTTCAGTTTTTAAGAAGAATCTAGAGTGGATGACGTCATCACCTAGAGTGAGAAATTCTTCCAAAAAAAAAAAATTCTGATAAACTGCTGTAACTCAGCCACCGGTGGTCACAGAGTCATCATTTTTTCAGCAAAATGCAGGAAAATTCCTCTAGATTCATAAAATCTAACTCTCAAACCTATAGTGCAAATACTTTTGCCCCAATATTGCCTAGAATGACATGAAATTGCCTCATCTGCCCTATACCCAGCCATATTAAATTTTCACGCTTCGTCTGAAAGCCTATGATGTTTTTAACTTGCCATTTTGAGAACATGATTGAACTTACAAGCATGAGATTTTCACACATTATGACCCCAAGCCTTGTGGTTCTCACAAGGGTTCAACATTTTTGATAAGTAAAAGACTTTTGAAGATATGAACATTTGTTTGAAGGTAGTAACCCTCATTGAAATGCATTGATTCTGTACTCTGCTGACAGATCCTGCTCTGTAGGTGATCAGTTAACGAGCTGCACCTGCGTTAATCAATGTTTGTAAACACCTGCCTGTCAGAGCCTTTGATGTCTTCCTGATTCATTGAAACTCTCACAATGCATTAATCTGATAGATTCATTCACTTTTGCTCATATTCATCATTTAAACAAGATTTATAGACACATTTTTGCATTTCTTTCAACATTTTACACTTATTTACATGTCATGCAGTACATGGAGAATTTTCCAGTCTATTTTTAAAGCTTCCATGAGCTTTTCATGCTTAAAAAAAAAAAAACAAATAAACATATGGTCACATCTACTGCAGGAATGCATTATGGGAGTTAACAATACAATTTTGTTGGTCTGCTGAACCTTAAGTTACAGGTCTACTTCCAGAAATCATACTGCAACAAATTTTGGTTGGAATCTTTAACGACTTATAAATGTCGCTGCATTGAGTGTATAAAACTCTTCCACATTATAAGTCTGACTGATTTTGATGACAGTGCATATTACATAACATGCACATTGCTATCAGATAGTAATCATGTGTTCTCTATTCTGGTCAATTAATCCAGATGGACAGATGACTAGGATCATGATTTTGTAAAAGTTTATTCTGCCTCCATGTTAAAAGTCACATTGTAAAGAGTTCACTGTATAGTTGTATGTATATATATTGTTAATGAACACCACTAATAGAATCATGCATCTTTATGTAATAAATCACATCCCAATGCCATTACAAACTTTAGTCTTCTTACACTCATAGCACCATATAGCTAATTTGACAACCAGTGAAGATTTATTACATACTTTGAGATTCCACTAATATTTACCAATATGCTAGCTGTTATAACTCATTTAGCTATTATTCCATTTTTGTCCTGCTAATTTGGTATGAAACCACATATGTTCATATTATGCTGCTGTTTTGACTAATTTGACATCATCTGAGGTTTTTTAAAGCTTAATTGGATTTTTGGCTATTTTTGTTTAGCAACATGCTAGCTG
The DNA here is from genome assembly GCA_003999625.1 of Oryzias javanicus. Lineage (NCBI taxonomy): Eukaryota > Metazoa > Chordata > Actinopteri > Beloniformes > Adrianichthyidae > Oryzias > Oryzias javanicus. The sequence goes on from CM012450.1 coordinate 6,000,370, forward strand.
TTTTTAGCTAAATTGGCATTTACCAAGGTTTCTCAAACTAATTTGGCTTATAGCAAACGTATTAGCAATATGCTAGCTGTTTTGGCTAATTTTGCATTTACTGGTGTTTTTAAGGTAATTTTGAGTTTTGCTAATATCTTAGCATTATGCTAGACATTATTTGTTCCCAAATGCACATTTACCAAGGTTTTTCCAAGCTTAAATTTAGCCTTTAAGCTCATTTTTTTTTTTTTTCACATCGTTTTTCTGTTTTAAGTTTAATTTGGGATTTACTGAGGTCTTACTTAAAGCTTTAAATTTATGCAAATAAGCATCAGCAATTTATTCAACCTTTTTTCCTTTTTAAACATTTTAGCTTATTCTGCAACAAGTTATGCAATAAAGCAATTAAAGCAACGCCCATCTGCAATTCTGCAATCAAACGTATTTCCGCAGGAAATGCAATTTATCTAGTTAGTTTGATTGCAGTTATGCAATCAAACTATTGTTCTTCTGTTTTATTATTTTTCTTCTTCTTCTTCTTCTGTGTGGAAGGTGTGTGGAAGGAGGAGCTGAAGAGTTTGTGGTTTTGTTAATCTTTTCTGCTTCTTTTTCTTTCCTTTTTTCACATTGGTGTTTGTATTAGGTTTATGTGGTGTTTTTTGGGTTGATTTTCTTGTTTTTGCTGGGTTTTTTGGGGGGGTTTTGAGGGTTTGATCTGGTGGTGGGTTTGGAGCTGGTGGCGTTTTGGACGCCATGGCTCTCACTTCGCTGACCAGGAAACATGGCGTTAAAACATGCACCGGTTCTCTCCACAGCGTGGAGGAGGTGGCTATGGCCGTGGGTGCAGTTATCGGGCATGCATCTGTTAAATCTGCTGCCAGGATGAATGGAGCGGTCGTTTTGTTTGTGGAGAGGGTTGATCAGATGAACACGCTAGTTGAGAAGGGTATCTCCATCAATGGTGTGTTCGAACCTGTCATGCCGCTCTCCCAACCGGCGACCAAGATCACGCTGTCTAACGTCCCCCCGTTCATCAGTGATGAGTTTCTGGTACGGGAGTTGTCTAAACACGGGAAGGTGGTGTCACCTGTGCGTAAGGTTTTGTCTGGCTGTAAGTCCCCTCTGCTGAAACACGTCGTGTCTCACCGTCGGCAGGTCTTCATGATCCTTTATAATAAAGGAGAAGATTTTAACTCTGTCTTCAAGGTGCGTGTGGAGGATTATGATTACGTGCTTTTTGCTACTTCCGCATCGTTCAAGTGTTTTGGCTGCGGCGCTGAGGGGCATTTGGTGAAAGCCTGTCCGGACCGCGCCGCTTCAGCCCCGGGGGGCGTGGCTGCCGCGGCGGCAGGTGGTGTGGCGGACGCTCGGCGTGAGCAGCCCTCCAATCGTCCGGTTCCCGTACCGCGTCGGACCTCTCTGGTCGGGCGTCTCTCGGTGGACATGTCGGCTTCTGCGGACGCCGTGGAAGAAGAGCTCCAGCAGGACGGAGAGCCAGGGGAGAGTGCGGTGAGTGGGGAAAGTGTGAGTGAGGTCGGTGTGGTGGCAGGACAGGTGAGTCTGGATACCGAGAGTGTTCTCTCAGTGGAGGCGGATGTTCCAGTGGAGGGGATTGAGAGTGTTGGAATCACTGAGGTGATGGATGGGCTGAGGGTTGGTGGTGAGCTTTGCGACGGTGCTGCTGTGTGTGTGGATGAGAGGGGCCGGGGCCCTCCGAGTGTTGTGGTTCGGACGTGGGTGTGTCTGTGGTGGGTGATTCTGTTGCGTATGTGGAAGAGGGAGCTGATGACGTTGAGGCGCGTAGTTCAGAGTCGGGGGTCTCTTTGAAACGGCGGAAGCGGAGCTCCGCCTCCGCGGATGTCAGCGTTAAAGCCAGCAGGCTGGTGGTCGCAGAGGGGGCGGCGGGGGCGGCTGTGTCTGACGGCAGTGACAGTGAGGGATGCAGGTCTGACTGCAGTGCACTGTCTCAGGGCAGCTCTTTACTGTCTGCTAGTCAGGACGTGAAACTGTATCCTGCTCAGATGTTGAAAACTTTTCTGCAACAAACTAAGGGCTTTAAGAAGCTGAATATGCCTTCTTATTTCCCTGACCTAAAGGTTTTTTATTTGTCAGCCAAGCACCTCATCAAATTCAGAGCTGAATCTGGCCTTACTGATCAGGAAGTTTATAGACTGAGAAAACAGATGCAGAAAGTCCGGCAACAACTTGGTATTTGAGTTCATGATGGGTTTGTTATTCTGCTTAATTTCCATATTTTTTGTTTTCCTCCCTTCTTATTTTATGGATTCTTTTAAAGTGGGGAGTTTGAATGTGAATGGTGCTAGAGAACCTTCCAAGAGAGCCCTGGTCTTTGAGACTATGAGAGCCAAGCACCTTGATGTTCTGTTTCTTCAAGAGACCCACAGTGATCCCAGTCTGGAGGTGGACTGGACTAGGGAGTGGGGTGGAGAGGTCCTTCTGAGCCATCACACCTCGGCTAGTGGAGGGGTGGGTTTTTTGTTCTCCAAGAAATTTGTTCCTGTTTCTATAGAGGTGGAACATTTTATTGCAGGAAGGGTTTTTTTGGTCAGAGCTGTGTTTGAGCGTTTTTCTGTGCTTTTTATTAATGTTTATGCTCCTACTGTTGGTGCTGAGAGGAAGAGTTTTTTGACTACATGAAAAATGGAGAGCTGTAGTTCGGAGGATTTTTTATTTTTGGGGGGAGATTTTAATTGTACAGAGTCCGAGTTTTTAGACCGGAATCATACAGAGCCTCATCCAGCCTCACAGCACGTGTTGAGGCAGCTGGTCAGCTCTCATGGCCTGGTGGATGTGTGGAGAAGGATGCATGCAGACTGCCGGCAATACACTTGGTCCCGTATTCATGGCGGCAGGCTGTCTCTGGCTCGGCTTGATCGTTTTTATTGTTTTAAGCATCATTTTAATGTTTTTAAATCATGTGATATTTATCCTGCTGTATTCACTGACCATTCTCTTATTGTTTGTTGCTTTTTTGCTAGGGATTTTTCACCGAAGAGTGCCTATTGGCATTTCAATTCTGTCTTGTCACTTGATGTTGGTTTTAAGAATGTTTTTAGGATCTTTTGGAATCTTTTTAGACAAAGCAAAGATGATTTTAATTCTCTTAGGCAATGGTGGGACCGTGGGAAGAGTGAAATTAAACTTTTGTGCCAGCAGTACACTCTCAATGCCACACGTGACTACTCTCGGTTTTTAAAAGACTTAGAGACTGACATTGTGGGTCTAGAGTCCTTAAGTGAGTCCACTGATAATAGTGGTTGTATTGACCTCCTCAAAACTAAAAGGTTGACCCTGGAGCGACTGCTGGACTCAAAAGTTCAGGGGGCGCTGGTCCGGTCCCGGTTTCAGGATGTCTCTGAGATGGATGCTCCCTCTAGCTTCTTTTTTGGTTTGGAGAAGAAGCACGGACAGAAGAAGATGATGCACTCCTTGTTGTCTGCCTCGGGTGAGGAGCTGTTTGGACCTGATTTACTCTTCACTCTACTCCAGCGAGTGTGATGGTGCTGACAGCCTGTTGGAGGAGTTCTGTGATGGACTGCCTCAAGTCTCTGAGGAGATGAACTCTCAGCTGGATCGGCCTCTGCAGCTTCCTGAACTTCATGCAGCTCTTCAGAGTATGAAGGGCCGGAAGGCTCCTGGGATCGACGGCCTCTCTGTGGAGTTCTATAAGGCTTTCTGGGACATCCTTGCTCCTGACATCTTAGAGGTGTTCAATGAATGTCTGTCCTCTGGCTATCTGCCGACATCCTGTCGCAGAGCTGTGGTTGCTCTCCTGCCAAAAAAAGGGAATCTACAGGACATTAAGAACTGGCGGCCGGTCTCTCTGCTGTGTGTGGATTATAAGATTTTGTCCAGGGCTTTCTCCAATCGGCTGAGGGATGCTATGGAGCAGGTCATCCACCGGGACCAGACCTACTGTGTCCGGGGACGGCTCATGGTCGATAATGTTTTTTTAATTAGAGATGTTTTGGAGGTCTCTGAGCGTCTGGGGTTGCGGTCTGGTCTGATTTCTCTGGACCAAGAAAAAGCTTTTGACCGCGTTGAACACGGCTTCCTTTGGAAGGTCATGGGGAAGTTTGGGTTCAGCGCTGGTTTTGTCGCAAAACTCAGAGTTTTTTACGCTGGTGCTGAGAGTGTGCTGAAGGTGAACGGCAGTCTGTGCGCTCCTTTTAGGGTGGGTCGAGGCATACGGCAGGGCTGTGCTCTGTCCGGCATGCTCTACGCTCTCTCCCTGGAGCCCCTCCTCCATAAGATTCGTGCTGGTCTGGACGGTATGTGTTTGCCTGGGTTTGACAGAAATGTAGTCTTATCGGCTTATGCTGATGATGTTATTGTTTTTGTCCAGTGCCAGGCTGATGTGGATGTCTTAGTGGATATAATTCATGCTTTTTCCACATTATCCTCTGCCAGAGTTAACTGGCACAAGACTGACGCCCTTGCCGTGGGGAGGTGGCAGGAAGGTCTTCCGACTCTCCCCTCGAATGTGACATGGAAGACTGATGGTTTGAAGTACCTGGGGGTTTTTCTGGGTAATCAAGCCATAGAAAAAAGAACTGGGATGATGTGATTGATAAACTGGAGGGGAAAATGAATAAGTGGCGTTGGCTGCTCCCCCGAATGTCTTTTAGGGGGAGGGTCTTGGTTGTTAACAACCTTGTTGCCTCCCAGCTTTGGCACCGGTTGATGTGTCTGGACCCCCCTTCCGGGTTTCTGTCTCAAATTCAGTCCAAGCTTGTCAATTTTTTTTGGGACGGTTTACACTGGGTTCCGCAGGGTGTGTTATTCCTTCCTAGGGAGGAGGGGGGACAGGGCCTGGTCCACCTGGCTAGTAGGACTGCCACTTTCAGGATCCAGTTCTTGCAGAGGTTTCTGACTGGCCCACCTGATCTGATGTGGCGGGAGTTGGCTAGCTGTATCTTTAAGCGTGTTCATGGTCTGGGGTTGGATGATGCTCTGTTTTTAATGAACACTAAGCTTTTAAACGTACGTGGGTTGCCTCCGTTTTATCAGGGTGTTTTTAAGTCGTGGCACCTTTTTAGTGTCGTGAAGCGAAATCACTCTCCCTCTCCATTTTGGCTCTTAAAAGAGCCTTTGATCTTTGGAGCACGTTTGGACATTAATGATGGTACAACCCCCGGACTTCAGCTGACCCTTTGCAAGTCTGGAGTTGTGACGCTGGCTCAGTTGGTGTCTGCAGCTGGACCTGAACTGACGAACACCTCCTCTCTGTGTGCTGCACTGGGTCTTCAGTCTGCCAGGACGGCACAACGTCTCTTAGATCGCTGGAGGGGACGGCTCGAGACGAAGGAGAAAAGGTTCTTGGTCCAGCACTGCAGCATCACCACTACACTCGTGTGTGATGGACTCTATCCGGAGGTGTGGTTGAGTCCGGATCTGGATGGCTATGATGGACAGCTGCTTCATCCCTTCAACCCCAACAGCTTGACCCTTCATTGTGCAGACAGGAGGACGTTGTACGTCAACTGCGTGAAGGTTTTGAACAAGACGAAGCTACAGAACCGTCATTCCTGTGCGTGGACTGATCGTTTCGATGAAGGAGTGGCTGGACCGCATTGGAGAGTTCTCTACAAACCTCCTATTAGGAAGAGAACTGGGGATCTCCAGTGGCGAATCTTACATGGTGTTTTGGCCTCTAACTCTTTTCTCTCTGTTCTTAATCCCACTATCTCGGACCGCTGCCCTTTTTGTGACTTTAGAGAGACGATTTTTCATGTTTTTAACGAGTGTGAGAGACTTTCAGGTCTCTTCACTCTTTTAGCGTCTGTGTTTGCTCTTTTTGATGTGGTTTTTTCAAACCGTTGTTTTATTTATGGATCTGGGTACAAGAAAAACTCTAAGGAGAAGTGGCTGCTACTGAATTTTATTAGTGGTGAAGCTAAGCTTGCGATTCATGTCAGCAGGAAACAAAAAATTGCAGGTGAAATGAATGGAGAAGGCTTTTTTGGAGCTCCAAACTTTCTGCATTTGTAACTTCTGCATTCTTTATGCTATTTTAAAAATTTAAGCATGCATTCCTTCAGCTATTTGTGGACTTTTTAGCTGTTTTCAAATAATTTTGCAATTATTTATAGTTTTTAAAATAATTGATGTTGTTTAAAAATAAAATATAATGGAAGTCAATGAGAAGTCTGCTTTTCTCAAAACGTTTTTCACTGTTTTTGAAATGTATCTCCTCCTACAATTTTTCAGCTAGAAACGCCATTCAAACTTCAAAACTTAGAGGAGAGCCGGGGCTCTTCAGGTATTACTTTTATTTTGGATAAGTCTTATAGTTTTTGAACTACAGCAGTTTGAAATCAGGCAGAATTGGACTTTTTTCAGATTCAAGGAGAATCTAGAGTGGATGACGTCATCACCTAGAGTGAGAAGGACTTTTCTTCCAAGAAAAAAAAAAATTCTGATAAACTGCTGTAACTCAGCCACCGGTGGTCACAGAGTCATCATTTTTTCAGCAAAATGCAGGGAAATTCCTTTAGATTCATAAAATCTAACTCTCAAACCTATAGTGCAAATACTTTTGCCCCAATATTGCCTAGAGTGACATGAAGTTGCCTCATCTGCCCTATACCCAGCCATATTAAATTTCAACGCTTCGTCTGAAAGCCTCTGATGTTTTTAACTTGCCATTTGAGAACATGATTGAACTTACAATCATGAAACTTTCACACATTGTGACCCAAGCCTTGTGGTTCTCTCAACAAGGGTTTTAAACATTTTTGAAATAAGTAAAGAACTTTTGAAGAATATAAACATTTGTTTGGAGGTAGTACCCTCATTGAAATGCATTGATTCTGTACTCTGCTCACAGATTCTGCTCTGTAGGTGATCAGTTAACGAGCTGCACCTGCGTTAATCAATGTTTGTAAACACCTGCCTGTCAGAGCCTTTGATTCTCTCCTGATTCATTGAAACTCTCACAAGTATTAATCTGATAGATTCATTCACTTTTTGCTCATATTCATCATTTAAACAAGATTTATAGACACATTTTTGCATTTCTTTCAACATTATACAACTTAATTACATGTCACGCAGTACATTGAGAATTTTCCAGTCTATTTTAAAGCTTTCATGAGGTTTTCATGCTTTTAAAAAAAAACAAATAAACATATGATCACATCTACTGCAGGAATGCATTATGGGAGTTAACAATACAATTTTGTTAGTCTGCTGAACCTTAAGTTGGAGGTCTACTTCCAGAAATCAACGCTGCAACACATTTTGGTTGAAATTATTATTGATTTACAGATGTGACTGCATTGAGTGTTTTACACTCTCTCACATTCTAAGTCTGACTCACCTTGATGACAGTGTGTATTTCATAACATGCACGTTGTTATCAGATAGTTATTACTATGTTCCCATTCTGGTCATTGTTGTAGGTGGACAGATGACTAGGAACATGGCTTTGTAAAAATGTATCCTGCCCACATGTTGAAAGTCACATTGGTAGAGAGTTCACTATATAGTTACATGTATATAAAATTGTTAATTAACTCTACTAATAGAATCACGCATCTTCATGTCATAAATCACTCCCAATGTCATTACAAACTTTTGTCTTCTTTCACTCCTAGCAACATATGGCTAATTTGACAACCAGTGAAGATTTATTACATACTTTGAGATTCTGCTAATATTTACCAATATGCTAACTGTTATAACTCATTTAGCTATTATTCCATTTTTGTCCTGCTGATTTGGTATGAAACCACATATGCTCAATTATGCTGCTGTTTTGACTAATTTGACATCATCTGAGTTTTAAAGCTTAAATTGGATTTTGGCTATTTTTTTTTTTGGCAACATGCTAGCTGTTTTGGCTAATTTTGCATTTACTGGTGTTTTTAAAGGTAATTTTGAGTTTTGCTACTATCTTAGCATTATGCTAGACGTTTATTTGTTCAAATGCACATTTACCATGGTTTTTCAACCTAATTTAGCCTTTAGCTCATGTTTTTTGCAAATTTTTGCTGTTTTAGTTAGTTTGGTTTACTGAGGTCTTACTTATAGCTTAAAATTTATGCAAATAGCATCAGCAATTTATTCAAACCTTTTCCTTTTAAAACATTTTAGCTTATTTCTGCAACAAGTTATGCAATGAAGCAATTAATGCAACCACCTTTAGCAATTCTGCAATCAAATTGGGCGTATTTCCGACAGGAAATGCAATTTATCTAGTTCTTCTTCTTATTTCTCCTTTCCTTCCGTATTTTTTCGGCGATCCATATACTCTGCAAACTTCATCCGATTTCTGCCATTCAATAACAAAACGTTCAGCAAATTAAGGACATTATTGCTCTCTTCTCCAATCTCTTCTGCAACTTTTTTGTT
>CM012450.1:6008737-6306562 GCA_003999625.1 Oryzias javanicus
ATCATTGATATTTATCGCTGCTGTATTCACTGACCATTCTCTATTGTTTGTTTGCTTTTTTTGCTAGGAGTTTTTTTCACCGAAAGAGTGCTTATTGGCATTTCAATTCTGTCTTGTCACTTGATGTTGGTTTTAAGAATGTTTTTAGGATCTTTTGGAATCTTTTTAGACAAGCAAAGATTTTAATTCTCTTAGGCAATGGTGGGACCGTGGAAGAGTGAAATTAAACTTTTGTGCCAGCAGTACACTCTCAATGCCACACGTGACTACTCTCGGTTTTTAAAAGACTTAGAGACTGACATTGTGGGTCTAGAGTCCTTAAGTGAGTCCACTGATAATAGTGGTTGTATTGACCTCCTCAAAACTAAAAGGTTGACCCTGGAGCGACTGCTGGACTCAAAAGTTCAGGGGGCGCTGGTCCGGTCCCGGTTTCAGGATGTCTCTGAGATGGATGCTCCCTCTAGCTTCTTTTTTGGTTTGGAGAAGAAGCACGGACAGAAGAAGGTGATGCACTCCTTGTTGTCTGCCTCGGGTGAGGAGCTGTTTGGACCTGAACAGATCAGACAGAGGGCTGTGGACTTTTACTCTTCACTCTACTCCAGCGAGTGTGATGGTGCTGACAGCCTGTTGGAGGAGTTCTGTGATGGACTGCCTCAAGTCTCTGAGGAGATGAACTCTCAGCTGGATCGGCCTCTGCAGCTTCCTGAACTTCATGCAGCTCTTCAGAGTATGAAGGGCCGGAAGGCTCCTGGGATCGACGGCCTCTCTGTGGAGTTCTATAAGGCTTTCTGGGACATCCTTGCTCCTGACATCTTAGAGGTGTTCAATGAATGTCTGTCCTCTGGCTATCTGCCGACATCCTGTCGCAGAGCTGTGGTTGCTCTCCTGCCAAAAAAAGGGAATCTACAGGACATTAAGAACTGGCGGCCGGTCTCTCTGCTGTGTGTGGATTACAAGATTTTGTCCAGGGCTTTCTCCAATCGGCTGAGGGATGCTATGGAGCAGGTCATCCACCGGGACCAGACCTACTGTGTCCGGGGACGGCTCATGGTCGATAATGTTTTTTTAATTAGAGATGTTTTGGAGGTCTCTGAGCGTCTGGGGTTGCGGTCTGGTCTGATTTCTCTGGACCAAGAAAAAGCTTTTGACCGCGTTGAACACGGCTTCCTTTGGAAGGTCATGGGGAAGTTTGGTTCAGCGCTGGTTTTGTCGCAAAACTCAAGAGTTTTTTACGCTGGTGCTGAGAGTGTGCTGAAGGTGAACGGCAGTCTGTGCGCTCCTTTTAGGGTGGGTCGAGGCATACGGCAGGGCTGTGCTCTGTCCGGCATGCTCTACGCTCTCTCCCTGGAGCCCCTCCTCCATAAGATTCGTGCTGGTCTGGACGGTATGTGTTTGCCTGGGTTTGACAGAAATGTAGTCTTATCGGCTTATGCTGATGATGTTATTGTTTTTGTCCAGTGCCAGGCTGATGTGGATGTCTTAGTGGATATAATCATTGCTTTTTCCACATTATCCTCTGCCAGAGTTAACTGGCACAAGACTGACGCCCTTGCCGTGGGGAGGTGGCAGGAAGGTCTTCCGACTCTCCCCTCGAATGTGACATGGAAGACTGATGGTTTGAAGTACCTGGGGGTTTTTCTGGGTAATCAAGCCATAGAAAAAAAGAACTGGGATGATGTGATGATAAAACTGGAGGGGAAAATGAATAAGTGGCGTTGGCTGCTCCCCGAATGTCTTTTAGGGGGAGGGTCTTGGTTGTTAACAACCTTGTTGCCTCCCAGCTTTGGCACCGGTTGATGTGTCTGCCCCCCTTCCGGGTTTCTGTCTCAAATTCAGTCCAAGCTTGTCAATTTTTTTTGGGACGGTTACACTGGGTTCCGCAGGGTGTGTTATTCCTTCCTAGGGAGGAGGGGGGACAGGGCCTGGTCCACCTGGCTAGTAGGACTGCCACTTTCAGGATCCAGTTCTTGCAGAGGTTTCTGACTGGCCCACCTGATCTGATGTGGCGGGAGTTGGCTAGCTGTATCTTTAAGCGTGTTCATGGTCTGGGGTTGGATGATGCTCTGTTTTTAATGAACACTAAGCTTTTAAACGTACGTGGGTTGCCTCCGTTTTATCAGGGTGTTTTTAAGTCGTGGCACCTTTTTAGTGTCGTGAAGCGAAATCACTCTCCTCTCCATTTTGGCTCTTAAAAGAGCCTTTGATCTTTGGAGCACGTTTGGACATTAATGATGGTACAACCCCCGGACTTCAGCTGACCCTTTGCAAGTCTGGAGTTGTGACGCTGGCTCAGTTGGTGTCTGCAGCTGGACCTGAACTGACGAACACCTCCTCTCTGTGTGCTATGGCTGGGTCTTCAGTCTGCCAGGACGGCACAACGTCTCTTAGATCGCTGGAGGGGACGGCTCGAGACGAAGGAGAAAAGGTTCTTGGTCCAGCACTGCAGCATCACCACTACACTCGTGTGTGATGGACTCTATCCGGAGGTGTGGTTGAGTCCGGATCTGGATGGCTATGATGGACAGCTGCTTCATCCCTTCAACCCCAACAGCTTGACCCTTCATTGTGCAGACAGGAGGACGTTGTACGTCAACTGCGTGAAGTTTTGAACAAGACGAAGCTACAGAACCGTCATTCCTGTGCGTGGACTGATCGTTTCGATGAAGGAGTGGCTGGACCGCATTGGAGAGTTCTCTACAAACCTCCTATTAGGAAGAGAACTGGGGATCTCCAGTGGCGAATCTTACATGGTGTTTTGGCCTCTAACTCTTTTCTCTCTGTTCTTAATCCCACTATCTCGGACCGCTGCCCTTTTTGTGACTTTAGAGAGACGATTTTTCATGTTTTTAACGAGTGTGAGAGACTTTCAGGTCTCTTCACTCTTTTAGCGTCTGTGTTTGCTCTTTTTGATGTGGTTTTTTCAAACCGTTGTTTTATTTATGGATCTGGGTACAAGAAAACTCTAAGGAGAAGTGGCTGCTACTGAATTTTATTAGTGGTGAAGCTAAGCTTGCGATTCATGTCAGCAGGAAACAAAAAATTGCAGGTGAAATGAATGGAGAAGGCTTTTTGGAGCTCCAAACTTTCTGCATTTGTAACTTCTGCATTCTTTATGCTATTTTAAAAATTTAAGCATGCATTCCTTCAGCTATTTGTGGACTTTTTTAGCTGTTTTCAAATAATTTTGCAATTATTTATAGTTTTTAAAATAATTGATGTTGTTTAAAAATAAAATATAATGGAAGTCAATGAGAAGTCTGCTTTTCTCAAAACGTTTTTCACTGTTTTTGAAATGTATCTCCTCCTACAATTTTTCAGCTAGAAAACGCCATTCAAACTTCAAAACTTAGAGGAGAGCCGGGGCTCTTCAGGTATTACTTTTATTTTTGGATAAGTCTTATAGTTTTTGAACTACAGCAGTTTGAAATCAGGCAGAATTGGACTTTTTTCAGATTCAAGGAGAATCTAGAGTGGATGACGTCATCACCTAGAGTGAGAAGGACTTTTCTTCCAAGAAAAAAAAAAATTCTGATAAACTGCTGTAACTCAGCCACCGGTGGTCACAGAGTCATCATTTTTTCAGCAAAATGCAGGGAAATTCCTTTAGATTCATAAAATCTAACTCTCAAACCTATAGTGCAAATACTTTTGCCCCAATATTGCCTAGAGTGACATGAAGTTGCCTCATCTGCCCTATACCCAGCCATATTAAATTTTCACGCTTCGTCTGAAAGCCTCTGATGTTTTTAACTTGCCATTTTGAGAACATGATTGAACTTACAATCATGAAACTTTCACACATTGTGACCCCAAGCCTTGTGGTTCTCACAAGGGTTCAACATTTTTGATAAGTAAAAGACTTTTGAAGATATAAACATTTGTTTGGAGGTAGTAACCCTCATTGAAATGCATTGATTCTGTACTCTGCTCACAGATTCTGCTCTGTAGGTGATCAGTTAACGAGCTGCACCTGCGTTAATCAATGTTTGTAAACACCTGCCTGTCAGAGCCTTTGATGTCTTCCTGATTCATTGAAACTCTCACAATGTATTAATCTGATAGATTCATTCACTTTTGCTCATATTCATCATTTAAACAAGATTTATAGACACATTTTTGCATTTCTTTCAACATTTTACACTTAATTACATGTCACGCAGTACATTGAGAATTTTCCAGTCTATTTTAAAGCTTTCATGAGGTTTTCATGCTTTTTAAAAAAAACAAATAAACATATGATCACATCTACTGCAGGAATGCATTATGGGAGTTAACAATACAATTTTGTTAGTCTGCTGAACCTTAAGTTGGAGGTCTACTTCCAGAAATCATACTGCAACACATTTTGGTTGAAATTATTATTGATTTACAGATGTGACTGCATTGAGTGTTTTACACTCTCTCACATTCTAAGTCTGACTCACCTTGATGACAGTGTGTATTTCATAACATGCACGTTGTTATCAGATAGTTATTACTATGTTCTCCATTCTGGTCATTGTTGTAGGTGGACAGATGACTAGGAACATGGCTTTGTAAAAATGTATCCTGCCCACATGTTGAAAGTCACATTGTAGAGAGTTCACTATATAGTTACATGTATATAAATTGTTAATTAACTCTACTAATAGAATCACGCATCTTCATGTCATAAATCACTCCCAATGTCATTACAAACTTTTGTCTTCTTTCACTCCTAGCAACATATGGCTAATTTGACAACCAGTGAAGATTTATTACATACTTTGAGATTCTGCTAATATTTACCAATATGCTAACTGTTATAACTCATTTAGCTATTATTCCATTTTTGTCCTGCTGATTTGGTATGAAACCACATATGCTCATATTATGCTGCTGTTTTGACTAATTTGACATCATCTGAGGTTTTTAAAGCTTAATTGGATTTTGGCTATTTTTTTTTTTTGGCAACATGCTAGCTGTTTTGGCTAATTTTGCATTTACTGGTGTTTTTTAAGGTAATTTTGAGTTTTGCTACTATCTTAGCATTATGCTAGACGTTTATTTGTTCAATGCACATTTACCATGGTTTTTCCAACCTAATTTAGCCTTTAGCTCATGTTTTTTGCAAATTTTTTGCTGTTTTAGTTAGTTTGGGATTTACTGAGGTCTTACTTATAGCTTTAAATTTATGCAAATAAGCATCAGCAATTTATTCAACCTTTTTCCTTTTAAAACATTTTAGCTTATTCTGCAACAAGTTATGCAATGAAGCAATTAATGCAACCACCTTTAGCAATTCTGCAATCAAACGTATTTCCGCAGGAAATGCAATTTATCTAGTTCTTCTTCTTATTCTCCTTCCTTCCGTACGTTTTTCGGCGATCCATAACTTCTGCAAACTTCATCCGATTTCTGCCATTCAAGTATCAAAACGTTCAGCAAATTAAGGACATTATTGCTCTCTTCTGCAATCTCTTCTGCAACTTTTTGTTTTTCTGCAATTCAACAAAATTTCTGCAATTTGTCCCATTGAAATGCATTGAAAAGGCTTTTCTGCAACTTCAAACTTTCTGCAGTCATAACTTCTGCATACCTTATGCTATTCTGAAAATTCAAACATGTACTTTTTCTGCAATTTGAGAACTTTTCTGCAATCTTCATACAATTCTGCAAATTTTTATAGTTTTTGAAATTTTTGAACTTTTTCAAATTTAAAATAACATTGAAGTCAATGGAGACAGTTCTTCAACTTCACTGTTTTTTGAAATGTATCTCCTCCTACAATTTTGAGCTAGAGACGCCATTCAAACTTTAAAACGGAGAGCTGAGCCGGGGCTCTTCGGGTATTACTTTTCTTTTTGAAATGTCTTGTAGTTTTTGAACTACAGGTGTTTGAAATCAGGTATTTTGGGACTTTTGGGCCGATTCTGGCCGTTACTAGAGTGCGTGACGTCATTGCCTAGAGTGTAGCCAGCGGGATTCTGAAGACAAAACTTTTCCGAACAAATTGCGATAACTCCTGAACCGTTGGTCGTAGAGTCACGATTCATTCACCAAAACGTAGGCATTTTTGTCTAGTTTCGTTTAATGTCACCCTCAAAGTCATGGGGTGAACAGTTTTTTCGCAAGAGCCCAAGGTTTGAGACAAACTCCCACCTCTTCTCCTATACTTTTACATTGTAGGGAGCTCGAACGCTTTTTCTCTTGTGGACTGTTTTTTAGATTGCCATTGTGAGAGCACCCTTGAACCTAGAAACATGAGAGTCACACAGATGACAGCCGAAAGCCTTGTGGTTCTTACAAGGGTTCAACCATTTTGATATCTGAAGTAGTTTTGAAGATATGGACATTTGTTTGAAGCATGTAAAATTCGCGTTATCCCATTCGTTAACATAGGATTTTGAGGAGTTGAGAGGAAGGTCTTTCTCCTCTCACTTCAGAACAGTTTCGCAAAAAGATGTTACGTTTGACACAAATAAAACACATATTTCTAGATTCTTTTAAGCCTCAGGTTTACAAAACTGAAAGAATTATTCTGATCGGACGTATGGTTGGCGAACAGCGGTCATTTGTTCGGAGCGGAGGAAATTGATGCAAAAATCTGAGAGTCTTGCTGCTCAAATGCAGGTGCTAATCTCTCCCTCCCCCACCTCACACATACAGGGAGACGGTTTCAACCAGTTTGTGATCCCCAAACTTAAGAATCAGAAAGTTCAAGTTCCCGCTGCTGTTTTTGTGTTAACAGTATTTGACAAGATACTGATAAAGCTGTTTCTGCTCAGTTCTAATGTAACTTGATTTATTTGAAAAAATTCAAACATGTCTTGCTCCTGCTCTTTGTGGACTGTTTCTGCTGCCTGTAACTATTCTGAAAATCTCTTCTTGATATTTTTGGTAAGGTTGTGTTAAAGTACATAATTTTAGGCAAGCTTTCAAGGTTTTTTTCTCACATGCAGTTTTTTCAAATGCTCCTGCAATACAACTGAAATGCTTATGGTTTTCACCTAACCTTAATTTTTCTGTTACTTTGTGTTTTAAATTTTTATTTTTGAGCAATTTTGTAGCCAATATTGCTGTTTTCTGCAACTTCTTCTGCAAATATTTATTTGATTTTTCTGCAAAAATTAGATTTTCTGAAATCGGAAGAATTTCTGCCATTTCTTAAACAATATTGTTGTCTTTTGCAATTTCTTCTGCAAATAGCGATTTGATTTTTTTCTGCAAAAATAGATTTTCTACAATCCTAGAAATTTCTGCCAATTTCTCTTGACAATTTTATTGATATCTGCGATTTCTTCTGCAAGTCATGATGTTTCTGCAACCATTAACTTTTCTGCTGATCGTAAAACTTCTGCCAGTTTTTGACAGTATTGCGGATTTCTGCAGTTTCTTCTGCAACTTATGGTAAACTTCTGCTTCTTCTGCTAAAAGTTATGCAATGAAGCAATTAATGCAACCACCTTTAGCAATTCTGCAATCAAACGTATTTCCGCAGGAAATGCAATTTATCTAGTTTTTCTTCTTCTTCTTATTTTCTTTCTTCCGTACGTTTTTCGGCGATCCATAACTTCTGCAAACTTCATCCGATTTCTGCCATTCAAGTATCAAAACGTTCAGCAAATTAAGGACATTATTGCTCTCTTCTGCAACTTTTTGTTTTTCTGCAATTCAACAAAATTTCTGCAATTTGTCCCATTGAAATGCATTGAAAAGGCTTTTCTGCAACTTCAAACTTTCTGCAGTCATAACTTCTGCATACCTTATGCTATTCTGAAAATTCAAACATGTACTTTTTCTGCAATTTGAGAACTTTTCTGCAATCTTCATACAATTCTGCAAATTTTTATAGTTTTTGAAATTTTTGAACTTTTTCAAATTTAAAATAACATTGAAGTCAATGGAGACAGTTCTTCAACTTCACTGTTTTTGAAATGTATCTCCTCCTACAATTTTTGGGCTAGAGACGCCGTTCAAACTTTAAAACGGAGAGCTGAGCCGGGGCTCTTCAGGTATTACTTTTCTTTTGGATTTGTCTTGTAGTTTTTGAACTACACGTGTTTGAAATCAGGTATTTTGGGACTTTTGGGCCGATTCTGGCCGTTGTTGGAGTGAGTGACGTCATCCCCTAGAGCGTGGCCAGCGGGATTCTGAAGACAAAACTTTCCCGAACAAATTGCGATAACTCCTGAACCGTTGGTCGTCGAGTCACAATTTATTTACCCCAAAAAGGAAGGAATTTTTGTCTAGTTTCATTTAATGTCACCCTCAAAGTCATGGGGTGAACAGTTTTTTCGCAAGAGCCCCAGGTTTGAGACAAACTCCCACCTCTTCTCCTATACTTTTACATTGTAGGGAGTCGAACTCTTTTTTTGTTGTTGGGATGGTTTTTAGATTTGCCATTGTGAGTCACCCTTGAACCTAGAAACTGAGAGGTCACACAGATGACAGCCGAAAGCCTTGTGGTTCTTACAAGGGTTCAACCATTTTGATATCTGAAGTAGTTTTGAAGTATGGGCATTTGTTTGAAACATGTGAAATTGGCGTTCTCCCATTCGTTAACATAGGATTTTGAGGATGAGAGAAGGTCTTTCTCCTCTCACTTCAAAACAGTTTCACAAAAAGATGTTACGTTTGACACAAATAAAACACATATTTCTAGATTCTTCTAAGCCTCAGTTTACAAAACTGAAAGAATTATTCTGATCAGACGTTTGGTTGGTGAACAGTGGTCATTTGTTCGGAGGAATCCAAGTTGTTGCAAAAATCTGCAGCAGTCATTGTGCTCAACTGCAGGTGCTTAATCTCTCCCCTCCCCACCTCACACACACAGGAGACGGTTTCAACAGTTTGTGATCCCCCAAACTTAAGAATCACAAGTTTCAAGTTTCCCCTGCCTGTTTTTGTGTTACAGTAACTTTGACAAGATACTTGATAAAGCTGTTCTGCTCAGTTATCTAATGTAACTGTGATTTATTTGAAAAATTCAAACATGTACTTGCTCTGCTCTTTGTGGACTGTTCTGCTGTCTGTAAACTATTCTGAAAATATCTCTTCTTGATACTTTTTGGGTAAGTCTGTGTTAGAGTACATAATTTTAGGTAGTTTTCAGGTTTTTTTTCACACTGCAGTTTTTTAAATCCTTCTGCAAATAACTAAAATGCGTATGGTTTTTTTACCTAACCTTGATTTTTCTGTATACTTTTGTTTTAAATGTATATTTTTTGTGCAATGTGTAGCCAATATTGCTGTTTTCTTCAACTTTTTCTGCAAATATTTATTTGATTTTTCTGCAAAATATAGATTTTCTGCAATCCAAGAAATTTCTGCCAATTTCTTAAAAATGTTGCTGTCTTTTGCAACTTCTTCTGCAAATAGTGATTTAATTTTTCTGCAAAATAGATTTTCTGCCATCCAAGAAATTTCTGCAATTTCTTGACATTTTTATTGATATCTGCGATCTTCTGCAAGTCATGATGTTTCTGCAACCATTAACTTTTCTACTGATCGTAAAACTTCTGCCAGTTTTTGACAGTATTGCAGATTTCTGCAGTTTCTTCTGCAACTTATGGTAAACTTCTGCTTCTTCTGCTAAAAGTTATGCAATGAAGCAATTAATGCAACCACCTTTAGCAATTCTGCAATCAAACGTATTTCCGCAGGAAATGCAATTTATCTAGTTATACTTCTTCATCTTATTCTCCTTCCTTCCGTACGTTTTTCGGCGATCCATAACTTCTGCAAACTTCATCCGATATCTGCCATTCAAGTATCAAAACGTTCAGCTTTTTGAGGACATTATTGCTCTCTTCTGCAATCTCTTCTGCAACTTTTTTGTTTTTCTGCAATTCAACAAAATTTCTGCAATTTGTCCCATTGAAATGCATTGAAAAGGCTTTTCTGCAACTTCAAACTTTCTGCAGTCATAACTTCTGCATACCTTATGCTATTCTGAAAATTCAAACATGTACTTTTTCTGCAATTTGAGAACTTTTCTGCAATCTTCATACAATTCTGCAATTTTTTATAGTTTTTGAAATTTTTGAACTTTTTCAAATTTAAAATAACATTGAAGTCAATGGAGACAGTTCTTCAACTTCACTGTTTTTGAAATGTATCTCCTCCTACAATTTTTGAGCTAGAGACGCAATTCAAACTTTAAAACGGAGAGCTGAGCCGGGGCTCTTCAGGTATTACTTTTCTTTTGGATTTGTCTTGTAGTTTTTGAACTACAGGTGTTTGAAATCAGGTATTTTGGGACTTTTGGGCCGATTCTGGCCGTTGTTAGAGTGAGTGACGTCATCCCCTAGAGCGTGGCCAGCGGGATTCTGAAGACAAAACTTTCCCGAACAAATTGCGATAACTCCTGAACCGTTGGTCGTAGAGTCACAATTTATTTACCCCAAAAAGGAAGGAATTTTTGTCTAGTTTCATTTAATGTCACCCTCAAAGTCATGGGGTGAACAGTTTTTTCGCAAGAGCCCCAGGTTTGAGACAAACTCCCACCTCTTCCCCTATACTTTTACATTGTAGGGAGCTCGAACGCTTTTTTTGTTGTGGACTGTTTTTAGATTGCCATTGTGAGATCACCCTTGAACCTAGAAACATGAGAGTCACACAGATGACAGCCGAAAGCCTTGTGGTTCTTACAAGGGTTCAACCATTTTGATATCTGAAGTAGTTTTGAAGATATGGGCATTTGTTTGAAACATGTGAAATTGGCGTTCTCCCATTCGTTAACATAGGATTTTGAGGAGTTGAGAGGAAGGTCTTTCTCCTCTCACTTCAAAACAGTTTCACAAAAAGATGTTACGTTTGACACAAATAAAACACATATTTCTAGATTCTTCTAAGCCTCAGGTTTACAAAACTGAAAGAATTATTCTGATCAGACGTATGGTTGGTGAACAGTGGTCATTTGTTCGGAGGAATCCAAGTTGCTGCAAAAATCTGCAGAGTCATTGTGCTCAACTGCAGGTGCTAATCTCTCCCCTCCCCCACCTCACACACACAGGGAGACGGTTTCAACAGTTTGTGATCCCCCAAACTTAAGAATCACAAGTTTCAAGTTCCCCCTGCCTATTCTTGTGTTACAGTAACTTTGGCAAGATACAGATAAAGCTGTCCTGCTCAGTTATCTAATGTAACAGTGATTTATTTGAAAAAATTCAAACATGTACTTGTTCTCCTCCTTGTGGACTGTTCTGCTGTCTGTAAACTATTCTGAAAATATCTCTTCTTGATACTTTTTGGTAAGGTTGTGTTAATTTACACAATTTTAGGCAGCTTTCAGGGTTTTTTCATACTACAACTTTAAAGTCCTCCTGCATTACAACTGAAATGCTTATGGTTTTCACCTAACCTTGATTTTTCTGTATACTTTGTGTTTTAAATTTTTATTTTTGAGCAATGTGTAGCCACTATTGCTCTTTTCTGCAACTTCTTCTGCAAATAGTGATTTGATTTTTCTGCAAAAATTACATTTTCTGAAATCCGAGAAATTTCTGCAATTTCTTCTGCAAATAGTGATTTAATTTTTCTGCAAAAATAGATTTTCTACAATCCTAGAAATTTCTACAATTTCTTGACCTTTTTATTGATATCGGCGATTTCTTCTGCAAGTCATGATGTTTCTGCAACCATTAACTTTTCTGCTGATCGTAAAACTTCTGCCAGTTTTTGACAGTATTGCGGATTTCTGCAGTTTCTTCTGCAACTTATGGTAAACTTCAGCTTCTTCTGCTAAAAGTTATGCAATGAAGCAATTAATGCAACCACCTTTAGCAATTCTGCAATCAAACGTATTTCCGCAGGAAATGCAATTTATCTAGTTTAAAGCATTTACTTACATTTATGAGTGAAATTATCTCCAGCTTCAGGTCCTGCTCCACAGTCTGTCATTGGTGTCAGAAAACCTCCTGGTCAGGGATGGTGGTGGAGGACCCACATGACTTGGTGGCAGAAACATAAACATTTACTAAATTAACTTAAACAGGACAAAACCAGGAGAACAAACCAGTGACGTGACAGAACATAGAAGAGCAGATGACCTGACCATGAGAACTGAAAAACCAGACACTTAAATACACTGAGATTGATTAACTAAATGAAGACAGCTGTGGATGATTAACCTGAACACAGTGAGACTGACAGGGAAAACGGAACATGACAAAACCTAAGCACTGAAACATGACACTCCTGGTTTGCCCACAATGCATTTGGGAATGCTGACAGCAACCACAGTTAAATTAATGGCAGGTTCAATTCCATACTTGACAAAGTAAATACAAAATCTTTTAGAAAAGGATTTTTTAGTAGGCGTATGCTTGACTGAACATCTGATCAATATTCTCAATAGACTGTGTCCCGCTCTAATGAAGAAGACAACTATTTTGCATTGAACTCAGTAAAGTCAACAATTGTTAATCAGTTCATTTACTGAACTATTTGAAGATACATTTTGCAGTCTGTAGTGTTTCATTGAACTACAGACTGAAGACATCCTTCACCTCTTTCATTTTTCTTCTCAGCTTCCAAATCTTTTCTGTTTTGAAAGAAATCGACTAAAACACAAAAGATTCTGATGGGTGACCTGGTTCCTCTGCACAACCTAGAAAATTACACTTCATAAACCGCCCTATTTCAACTTTATGATGCATCAACTTAAACAACTATTTTATTAGAGACCATTAAAATGTTTTATGCAATGACTAAAGTGGAAGGAAAATATGGGGATTTTAGGAAATAAAAGCTCATGTAATAGCTTTTTTTACCCTTCAAACCCCCCCAAAAAGATATTTCCCTAAGGAGCTGTTCTGGCTTCAGGTCTCATAAAACAATACCACTTAATCAATATGGAGCCAGGGGATGCATAGAGCAGGACTACACCAGTGTGGACCAATAGGCCCAATAGGGTTACAGACAACTCTCCAACAAGTGTATAAAAGCCTCCAGAAATGTTTGCCATTATCTCAGAGGAGGGCAAGGCAGAGTCTGTTGACTCTGATTGGCTCTGGCAGAAAGTCAGTGGCAGCTGCAGCCCTAAAGCAACTTGCTCCCAATAATTGAATACAATAAAGAACAAAATCTGCTCCATAAAATCTGAGATAGGCCATTTTTACTTGTACCGACCTGTCAACAAGCACACAGAGCGGTGCAGGAAGAGGAATAAACCAATGTTATTACTGCCTGCCATGGATGTTCAAGCAATAAATAAAAGTAAGCAAACAAACAAACCAAAATGACTCTAAAGCTTATACTCCACATAACACAATGTCCTTAACTGCATGTGAATGCTATGATTGTCATATTACATCGCACTTTGGATCCACCCTGACTGCTCTTAAGTACTATAATGTTGTGTAGGCTACTGTTTTGGGAAATAATCATTCTGTGTATGTTCTGTCCCTTTTATAGAAATGTTTTTACGAGAAGTTATTTAGAGAGCACAAGTGAAACTGCACAAATAACCCTTTCTCTTTTTTAGTTTGTTTCTTTCAACCATTTATGCAATTCATGTAAATCCAGAGGATTCTGAAGCTTGTGCTGATATGTTACAGTAATAACATGATAAGTCAGCTGATTCTGTTGCAGAGAAAAGTGACTTTGTTCCAAACTTTACATTTGTAACCGTGATGGATCAACCTGCTGCTAGCCTCTCCAACCACCAGGGAGAGCGCTCACCTGAGTTTTGACCTCACCGCCTGCCTTCACCTGAACTCATCATCTTCAGCTGTTTCCCATCATCTCATCACTGCCTCAGTATATAGTCTGGCTCCACACCCTCACTCACAGTGAAGTGTTGCCACTCTGCCTGCATTACTGAGCGTTTCTGTCTACATGATCTTCTGTCTCTGACCCTGCTTATAGCCTGCCGCCTGCCCTGAACCTTGCCTGTACTCTGACTACTCCACTCTCTCTTCTCGCATGATCCTATGCTTAGTATGGGATAATGATAACTCTAGGAGTGTATTGACACATCACACAAACTGTATGGACACTGGGTTGTTCACTCAATAGTGACCTCTACCGTTGATAAAAAATCATTGCAGGGAAACAAAATGAAACGATGGAAAAAATTGCATTCTGTTAACCCAACATTAGCCATGAAATGATAAGTAAAATATAGCAAATGTATCTGTAATAAAATTGAGAATTATAATGTTCAGCTTATGTATGGAGTTTTGTTAACCAAAGTGTTCAATCATATGAAATAACACACTTGAACTTGATTAATTCATATATTTTTATTGAGGAATAAAAGTTTTTGAAGGGTCTTTGCTCCTAGGCGATTTCTCCTCTTACACCAGTTCCCCAGTCTTCATAAATACACATTCACAGGGAACTGATGAAGATGGCGTGCACAGATATTTTAGAGCTAGTAGATATAGGTGTGGATATGTTTTCCGGTTGTTCTTCCAGTATTGTAATGGGTCTTGTGTTCTGGGTGTGTTTTCTTCGGCCAAGTAGGGTTGTACTTCAACAATGGAATCTGCCCTAGCAGATGTTTTTGAAAACAAATTATGTCATGTGATACTACAATAAACCACGTAAATATACATATAAACACACAAAAGAATGTGTTTTCATACCTGAACTGGGTTCTGATCCGCTGGGTCAGGCTCATGGCTCCTCATTTCAGCAGCACAGAGACTTCAGCCTCTCAACAGCTTCTGTTGCTTGTAGTGGACTAACGAAGCTGACTGTTTTAAACCTGGGGTCCAAGAGTGTTGCCAGTGTCATTCCACTGAGTGATTCCATGTTGCAGATGGACTCAGTCTCTTTTTCAGATTTTCTGCTAGTTCCTGAGCAGCTGGTTTTAGTGTTGAGGCTTGATGTCCAAGCTCAATGTGGATCATTCTCATCAAAGGAATAACCTTTGACCCTGAGACTCTTTTTTTTTTTTTCCTCAGATAGTTCTCTTGTAGCTTGTTCAAACGGAGAGAACACCCTGAGCATCTCTTCGTTTACAACAACGCTGAAGTTGGCTTCCGATTTGCAAGAGCATTTTACTGTATTTTTTATTTGTATCTAATTCTTAGAACAGATCCTTTTCAAAAACTACTGCAGCTACACAGCTCAAACCTGGATTAAATTATGATTTAGATAATAACGAATAAATTAAACAGTTTTAGATTTGTGAAAGCTTTTAGTGATTTGTGAATATGTGAAATAGGATGATTCTATCGCATTTTTTTGTACTCTGACTTGTTCAGTTGACAACCTGCTTTATTCAATGCATCTGGCAATCAAAAACAAGCCAAGGTTTAAAACATGAGCTACAAAAACTATCTAGGTGTGATAAATGGATATCAACATCACTTTATGTGCATAATCTTTTTGAGAAGGAGCAGTGGGCACAGGGAAAATCAGTTTGGCTCAACAAGATTGGACGATTCAAAGGATCAACCTGGGATGAGGAGGACATGTTCACATGCAGGCTAGAATTTCTGCAAAGTACAGAAGTTTTACAAGCATGTTTCAATCCAGCCTGTCTAACTGCAGAAAGATGATACAACTCCATTGATATCGTGTAAGTACATCACATTTATTGATCTAAATTGTACATGCAGTTATTTAGCAAATGATTTACTTTTATTGTAACTAAAACAATAGTTTGTACAGCTTGGAATCATATAAGTCAATTAATTATTTATTTATAATTTGTGTTGGAAGATGTGAAGACTTCACCAAGTTACAGGCTGATGTGGACAAGTGGGCCAACAACATGATGATCCAACGTCCATGGAAAAGGTTTTTATGAAGGAACATAAGATAATCAAACATAGAACAGTCCAAATGTTTTAACAAATGTTTGACTTTCTCCCTTTTTTATGTTTTCAGAGGTGTTGAGCCGTGCACTGAACGAAAGAGAACACCACAACATACCTTTGTGCATGGGTTACCATGTCTTCTACTGATGTCAATACTTCACAGAAATGCTTTGACTAAGAACCAGCATCTGCAGCATTGCCACATATGATTGAAATTCTTGGTGGAAAGTGAGACCTAAACATATATTTCTTAGCTTTATTTTAAATTTTAGTAGCATCTGTGAGCAGAAAATATTGTGATTTGTAGTGAGAGGAGGGAACAGGTGGAGGAGGAGCTAGAGAGGTGGAGGAGGAGCTAGAGAGGTGGAGCTAGAAAGGTGGAGGTGGAGCTAGAGAGGTGGAGGAGGAGCTAGAGTGGTGGAGGTGGAGCTAGAGAGGTGGAGGTTTGCCCTGGAAAGGAGAGGAATGAAGGTTAGCCGCAGTAAGACAGAGTTCATGTGTGTGAATGAGAGGAACCCAAGTGGAAGAGTGAGGTTACAGGGAGAAGAGATGAAGAAGGGGGAGGAGTTTAAGTATTTAGGGTCAACAGTACAGAGTCATGGAGAGTGTGGAAAAGAAGTGAAGAGGCGAGTGCAAGCAGGTTGGAATGGGTGGAGAAAAGTGTCAGGTGTGATGTGTGATAGAAGAGTTTCAGCAGAAATGAAAGGAAAGATGTACAAGACTGTGGTGAGAGCAGCCATGTTGTTGGACTAGAAACAGAGAAGAAAAGACAGGAAGCAGAGCTGGAGGTAGCAGAGATGAAGATGCTGAGGTTCTCTTTGGGAGTGACCAGGATGGATAGGATCAGGAATGAATCCATCAGAGGGAAAGCACATGTTATGCAGCTGGTGACTTCCCTTACAAGAAATATAGTTGTTGTTGGTAAAATGTCATAATGTCAATATAGTTCATAAAATTCACATAAACAAAACACTTTTTTTTTTTTTTTTTTAAGTGTAGACAGAAAGACAGTTGGATGTATAAATGACAAGGTTTACCTTTTCCTTCTCATTCTTCAATGTGAATGGTTTTTTGAGTTTGGACACGTACACCCCTCTTTTGCCATTTTCACTGTTTCCAGCGTTCGACGTCCACCCTGTGGGTCTACATGTTTTAAAATCTGAATTTAATAACAAAATACATTTTTTGGGGGTGCACATTCTTGAATTTGTGAACTGACATAATGAGGTTACCTTGCTTTTTTTCTTCTTTTTCTTTAACGTGTCCTCAAACTCTCTCAAAAGACCAGTTTGCATGATCTTATAAGTCCTTGCAAAGTCATCCAGTCTTGTGAGTTTTTTGTTCTGATAGCGTATTCTTTTCAAGTCCCACTGACTTTTTTCCATGATGCCCTGCATTAGATTGTCTCTTGGGTAATTCTTAAAAATGTAATTAATGTCAATACATCTTAATTCAGACTTTCAATCCATTTATTTCTTATGTATTTTACTAATACACTTTTAAAAATACTATACCAATATGATTGCAAAATACTGTCATAATGACAAAATGATTTATAAATGTTTATCTGCATTTCTCAAGGAATGTTTTTGAAATCTCTTTGAAAACTTTTCATAAACAGGACCGTTTCCGTGTCGTCCAAGGTCACCTGCAAATGAATGACACATGAGTTAAATACATTTCACAAAGCTCAAAATATACACTACACAAGGGCTAATGGGACTGATCCCTACCAAGCAGGGGGCCTGACCAGAGAGGAGAATGTGGTAGAAAGTATTTCAGCAACTTTGGAATGAAATCTGGACAGAAGTATATGTTTGGGGATCCAGCTTTATTAAAGGTTGCAGTACTTATCACTCTTTCAAAGTGCTCCAAAAACGGAGTTGTCCCCAAGTCATTCTGTAAACAAAAATATCAAGGTCAAAAGTTTTACCCAATGTTCTACAAATATTTCCTGTAAATCACAGAAAAATATAAAACATATGTCATAATAACTTGCTTTTAGGTCTACATTAGGAAATGAAAATATCAGAAATAGAGCTTACCACAAAGTCTTCCTTGATGCATGTTTGTTCCATATTTGGCTGGGAAGTGGATGTCAGCAGAACCTGTAGGTTTTGTAAATGAGTTTCCCCGCTTGTGCCAGCATGTGGACTTCCAAATACCACAGCTGCACTCAGGACTGCCTCATCCAGTTCCTTGAGACTAGCCATGCGTGTCATGAGCCCAAAAGTGTGCATAGCCAGATGGTAGTGCTTTGAGGCACTAAGAAAACAGAAAAAGATAAAGTAAATAATGTTCTTTTAGACACATACATATCCATAACACAGTTAAAAAATAACTCACTGCTTTTTGCACAGGTCTTTTGCATTTTTCATAATGTGGCTTAGACATCGATGGAGAATGGGAAGTGCCAGCTAGTTTTCCTTTGCTTCACCGGTAACGATAAGGAAATACTGGCACAACAGCTCCCGAAGACTGAGTCCACAAAAGTTAAAAGCGATGGACTGCATTAAGACCAATGAGCCATCACACAAGACCATCCCTGGCCTTTTCAGCACTTGTCTCCCATGGATTTTGACACAGTCTGTCATGAAGGAGCCCAGAAAGTAGGAGAGGATGCTGTGGTCACTAGTTAAGTAAGTTGCCACAGGAACTGGGGAGCATCCTTTTATTGGGTGTCGCACAACTATCTCATAAATGTAAAAAGGTGATCTTTCGTCTTTCTGCCGTTTAACAACACTTCCCGTTGCATCCAGGTAAACAATGTCCTCCTTTGATGTCTTCAGGAATAGTTTTATGGTGTCTTCATAAAACAAAGAAAAATGTGTAGCCAAAATTGCGTAATTTTAGATGAAAAGTACTCATCAACTAACAAACACTGATGATCTTTCTGACATAATAACAGTCACCTCATCAGATATATCTTGGATAGGTGATTTGGATGAGCACTGGTATTTTAATTTGTGCATGTGTAAATAGAATTATTTATTTTTTTCCATTTGTCTTTAACCTATATACAAAACATATTATATGAGTTGCAAATCAAGAACTACGCAAGCACAAATCCAAAGTAATGCACAAATCCTAAACTTTGCATGCACAAATCAAGAATATGCACACACAAATCGAAGTGAGTATTTTCTCTCCATACTATCTCATAACCAACGCATAATCCATAATCCGTTTCAATAGCACACAAACTGTGGGAAAATACCGTTGGCTGCAAGTAATACATGCAGCCAAGATGCGCAATGCTTCAAGTACTTCAAGTGTTACAAAGCAAATAACCTATCCAGGGCGAAGTGAACATGAGACACGGCTGCTTTGAGGAAATATGTTTTGGTTTAACCGCATCCTTAGTAGATTGTATGTATTGTACATTCTAACTGAAAACAACTAATGAATAAATAAATAGACAGACAGAAAGACAGAGAGATAAATAAATAAATAACCCTATCCTTAATCTTAAAAAAAATCACATAAAACAAATAAATGAAGCAAAAAATCTTAAAAACTTCTGTGACAATATTTGAAATTGCAAAACAATAATACATTAACTTGAAACACTTTTACAAGTTTGATGCAACATTTTTACAATTCTACAATTTGACCAAAACACTTTTACAAGCTTGAACATAGATGATATAGTCATCGGAATTATATACCTCTCCCCCTACGAGTTCTGAGGAGGAGTTCCAGTTTGTCCAGTTAATATACACTGTCTGTGAGTCCGGAAGTGATTCTGTAGAAAATCACTTTTCATTGTATTTCATATGTACTTTTCTCAAAAAGTATACAGTAGAGTTGAGTTGAGTTGAATGAGGAAAAGACCGCGTTGACGGGTAGCAGTTTATGCCAGAGGGTTCAATAAGGACAAGGACAGGAAGGCTCTGTAAAAACGGCTAATTCACCATGAAAAACACACATTGAAAGTGGCTTTCTAGTGTCAAAACTATCCATCCAAAGAAATAATAAAAAAATGACACCTTCATAGTATTTCATATGTACTTTTCTTAAAGAGTGTACAGTAAAAATGCTTCATATTTTCAGGAGAAGTACTCGTTGAAGTACTAAGTAGGTCTGTAAAGGAATGGTGAAGTACTAAATTGAAACTCAGGAATTAGTCCCACCCAATGTCAGCCAAATGATCAAAAACTTACGCTTTTCATAGTATTTCATATGTACTTTTCTCAAAAAGTATAAAGTAAAAATGCTTTATAGTTTCAGGAGACAATTTTTATTAAAGAATTAAGTAGGTCTGTGACCGATTTATAATGTAATACATTGTAATACATTTTATTTCGTTAATACAAGAGATTTTGAGATTGATTTTTTAAAAAAAAGGAATGTGCAGTCGTTTTCTTTTATATAAATATCATATGCATAAAAAGCAATGTGATTGCATTTATGAGGAGTAAAAATACATGTTTTCTAAGGTGAATTTCCAATGAGCACGGACATGCTACCGTAAGTCTTGTGTGAAACTCGCAGAAAAAATCCAATGCGGGCTGATTTGACCACGGAGAAGCGAACAGCGGCTCACTTGACCGCAGTCGGGGAGGACAGGTCCCAGAAGGGCAGCCGAGCCGGGATCCAGACAGCGGTCGAGGAGCTCGCTACTTGAAATAAACAGGAACAAATTCTGATAATGCTTGTGATGTTTTGATTAACTTCATCTGTTTCAAAATTAAATGTACAGATCTGACTTTGATCCACGTTTCCTTTCCTTACTTATATGCTAAGGCAAAGCTGAGGCAAAGGACAGAAAATGGAAAGTCAGGGTGCGTCCAGTGGAGGTGGGATGCAGGGGCTATGTAGCCAGCACAACAGCTAAGCTCCTCAGAGAGGTCGGAATCAGTGGACGAGCACATAGACAGGCCATTAAGGAGCTGAACAACACCACTGAGAGGGCAAGCCACTGGCTGTGGCTGAAGAGGAACGACACCACCTGGCAAAATAACAGCAGGACACACGCCCAGGCTTGATCAACCTGTGGTGGGCCTACCTCAGAAGAGGGTGTATTGTGATAAATGGCCGAAACACCCTATGATCCTGAGGTACACAACTGACGATGTGTCCCGCTGTACAAATTAGATGGAACTTCAAGAACCTAAAACTCCACAGTTGGAGTGGTAAATATTTTAGGGATTTGAAACAGCTAGTCCTATCTGAACACTGAAATCTGGAGCAATCCAGTGACTGCTGTGAAAGAGCAGCTGACAATCAGGGAAAGACCAGATGACAGCCTGGATAGACAGCTGACTGGAGGGAATAGACCCCAACGGGGCTGGTGTGGGTTAGCGACCCACACCGGCAGGGTCCAGCGCTAGCCAGCGTTTCTGAATCCACCCACCATTGCTACAAAAACCATAAAGAAGAGAATACCCCCAGGGTCAGCGAGAGCGGGGGCGGAAGATGACCAATTACGGACGGATTTCCCGGCAACAGACCATGGAACGGAACAGGACAAAACAGCTACCACTACAACGGTTGGAGCATCAACACTAGAAAGGAAAGAGCTGCAGAGCTGCACTTGTGGCTGGACAAAAATGACAACAATTAGGGGCCTTAAAATTCATCAAGGCATAAAGAAATGCCTTAGCAAGCTCAGCAAGGGGTCTCGCATTGACCAATACTTCCTACGGAGGCGGCCAAGTCAGTCGAGTGAAGCCCGGGGGCAGGAGAAACCCCACAGTCCTCAGGGTATCAGAACCTCAGTTGAAGCTCAGCACCACATAGACCCTCCAATTGTTACCAGCCCAGAATTCCTTCAGGTGGCAATAGCCCAAGTCTCTAGCCCAGGAACAATTCCAGAAGATACAGTAGCAGGTTTCAATCAAAATCCCATACAGCCACAGCCAACAAAAGTCACCGACCCAGAGCCCAGCCAACTACAGCCAGCACTAAGCACAGAGCCTGGCCAGCAACCAGCCTCCAGGATAGCACCCAGCCAACCATGTCCACCTCCACCAACTGAAAGGAGGATGGAAGGAAGGAAACAGCAGATCCAGTGGCCCAAATCCAGCGAGAAAAGAGAGTGGGAGACAATTGATCTAGACCTCGGTGTCCTCCTAGAGCAACAGAAGGGCCCAGCTGGGAGAAAACTGGAGACCATGGGGATCATAATTTACAACTATGGGGCTGAGAGGTTTGGATTTAAGGACAAATTGCGAAGGCAGGCAAAAGAAGCTCAAATCCAGTCACAATCCAGGAGGCAGCGGGAAATTGACAGGCTGGTTAAAGAAAGAAGGTGCCTGAGAAAGCAATGGAAAAAAGCCACAGAAACGGAAAGAGTGGGGCTGGAAAATCTGCAGGGTCATATAAAGAAGCGTTTAACAAAATTAAGAAGATCAGAACATCTTAGGCGACAACGGAAAAGGAAAGAACAGACAAGGTCCCGTTTCTATAGCAACCCTTATGGCTTTGTTAAAGGCCTTTTTGAGCAAGAAAAGAGTGGAAGACTCATAACACCCATAAAAGAGCTTGAAGAACACCTGAAAAAGACCTACTCTGATGATCGAAGGCACGAGTCAGTCACCATTCCGAGCGACATTCCACCAATCCATGCACCTAAATACCAAATGGACGTCAGACCCCCTACACTGAGGGAAGTGGAAAAGATTGTGAGAAAGGCAAGAGCAGCGTCAGCTCCTGGGCCTAATGGCATCCCTTATAGGTTTTACAAGAACACCCCAAGAGTTCTTAACTATCTTTGGAGGCTGATGAAGGTGGTTTGGCAGAAGGGAGAGATACCAAAAGCTTGGAGAAGAGCTGGAGGGATCCTGATTCCTAAAGAAAAAGACTCGTCAACCATCAGCCAGTTTCGCCAAATCAGCCTCCTAAATGTAGAGGGGAAGATTTTCTTCAGTGTCCTTGCCCGAAGGCTTTCAGCTTTCTTGCAGCAAAATAACTTTGTCGACACATCTGTGCAGAAGGCTGGAGTCCAGGGTTTTTCAGGATGCCTGGAGCACACCAACGTCATCTGGCACCAGATACAATCTGCCAAAAAGGAACGGAGAGATCTACATGTTGTTTTCTTAGACTTGGCTAATGCGTTTGGCTCAGTCCCTCACAACATCCTGTGGACAGCCTTCAACTACTTCAGTGTGCCAAACCAGGTCATAGTGCTGGTGAGAAACTACTTTCAGGATCTCCAGTTCTGCGTAACGCATGAGAATACAACAACGGCCTGGCAGCATCTGGAAATCGGAATCATGGCAGGATGCACAATCTCCCCCTTGGCTTTTGTTATGGCAATGGAACTGGTCATACGGGCATCCCGGTGGGTAGTGGGAGGTGAGAAGATAAACAGTGGCCTGCGTCTTCCACCAATAAGAGCCTATATGGATGACATGACCATTATTACAACAACAAAACCATGCACCAGACGACTGCTCCAGAAACTGGAAGAAAACATACAGTGGGCAAGAATGGAATTCAAGGCAGGAAAATCACGTAGCATTTCTGTCGTCAAAGGCCAAGTAGTAAGGGAGCAGTTCTACGTTGAGGGAGAACCAATTCCAACTATCTTGGAGAAACCCATCAAAAGCTTGGGACGATGGTATAACGCAGATCTGAAAGACACCCAGCAAGTTGGACAGCTCAGGCAGAACGTGGTTAACTGGCTTAAGAAAATAAACAACATATCACTGCCAGGAAAACTAAAGCTCTGGTGTTACCAGTTTGGGCTGCTACCCAGACTCATTTGGCCCTTAACCATGTACGAGGTCTCACTGAGCCAGGCCAATCGTCTGGAAAGGCTTGTGAACTCTTATATAAGGAAGTGGTTAGGAGTTCCCCAGTGCCTCAGTACTGTCAGTCTCTACTGTGATGGAGTCCTCTCTCTACCGGTCCCTAGTCTGGTTGAAGAGTTTAAATGTGCCAAAGTGAGACTCGATATGTCCCTCTCAGACTCCAAAGACCCAGTGGTGAGAGGTGCCGCCCCTGTCCTAGCAACAGGAAGAAAGTGGACTCCGGCTACAGCTGTACGGCAGGCCAAATCTGCTCTTCGTCATCGTGACATAGTTGGCCATACTCAAGAAGGCAGAGGAGGTTTTGGCTTTGGGACGGTAGCACCTCTCTGGCAAAAGGCATCTACAACCGAACGTCGGGACAGTGGGTAGAGGAGGTACGCCAACAGGAGGAAGCGGGCAGAAGAATCCAAGCGGTTGCACAGGCAAAACAGGGTGGCTGGGTGAGGTGGGAGGGAGTCGAAAAGAGAAAACTCACATGGAGCGAGCTTTGGAATATGGAATCAAACAGGCTAAGTTTCATCATCCGGGCGACGTATGATGTGCTGCCCTCTCCTGCAAACCTGCAGCTATGGCTTGGAAAAGATCCATCGTGCCCCCTCTGTACATCGGCTGCTACACTCAAGCATATCTTAGTGGGCTGTGGGTTCAGCCTCAGACAAGGCAGATATACATGGAGACACAATCAGGTCTTGAGATGCCTAGCCAACATACTGGAGTTCAAGAGGGTGTATGTCAACGCCCAACCCTTTAACAGCCAGGAGAGTCACCGAGCCCCACCACCATTTGTCCGCGAAGGGGACAGTGTGAGGACTTTTCCCTCATACCCTAAGCTGTCCCCTCTGAATGCAGCCAGGGACTGGCAGATGCTAGTTGATCTAGACCAGAGACTCATCTTCCCCTCAGAGATTGCAACAACCACACTGCGTCCAGACCTTGTCCTTTGGTCAAACTCATGCCGAGTTGTATACATCATAGAGTTGACAGTTCCGTGGGAGGATTCCCTTGATGAAGCCTATGAACGCAAGAAACTACGCTACTCTGACTTGGCAGCTGAGGCAAAGGACAGAAAATGGAAAGTCAGGGTGCGTCCAGTGGAGGTGGGATGCAGGGGCTATGTAGCCAGCACAACAGCTAAGCTCCTCAGAGAGGTCGGAATCAGTGGACGAGAACATAGACAGGCCATTAAGGAGCTGAACAACACCACTGAGAGGGCAAGCCACTGGCTGTGGCTGAAGAGGAACGACACCACCTGGCAAAATAACAGCAGGACACACGCCCAGGCTTGATCAACCTGTGGTGGGCCTACCTCAGAAGAGGGTGTATTGTGATAAATGGCCGAAACACCCTATGATCCTGAGGTACACAACTGACGATGTGTCCCGCTGTACAAATTAGATGGAACTTCAAGAACCTAAAACTCCACAGTTGGAGTGGTAAATATTTTAGGGATTTGAAACAGCTAGTCCTATCTGAACACTAAAACAGTGAATAAACAGAAGAGACTGGTCACTCAAATATGTTAAACATGATTTTATTGAATTACACACATCAGCAAAAGTCCTCTTCACATGTTAGAAATAGAATTTTACTGCCTTAAAGTGTAAATGCTGGATTGTTTTGGATTATAAACCCACTCACCACCACTAGAAGAAGACCTGGAGAGGAACATACAAGAGAAACATTATTTTAAATTAAATTAAAATTAGAATCACAAGATAAAGCAACATGTACAAATTTGTTAAAAATGTAATATTTAAATTATATGTTCTTATCGACTGAAAGTTTTCTGTATGTCTTCACATTCTTAATTTAAAAATGTGGATCATCTGCATGATGCCGTCACTACAAGAAGAGATTCTGATGTTACTGCTAGCAGATCTGAATCATGTACTTATATGTTATGAATTTAACAAAAGAAAACAACTGTCAAAAAATACTGAGAAAACGTCATATTTTTTAAACCTTAAACATCATAGATATTAATGTTAAAAACATTGACATAAAGACATTTTGAGAATAAAAAAATCAAAATACTGGAACTAAAATGAACGTTTCATTTCCGCCAATATAAAGTTCTTCTTTTAGTACTTACCAGAGAAAAGACACCAGAAGACTCCTAAAAGGCGTGTTAGAACAGTTTACAGCACATCAGCAGGAGAAAAAACCGAACTATAGAGCTCATGCTAACGCTAAATCTGTAGCAGATGGCAAAACACCGGAGTTCTGCTCCCAGAATCCACCGCGATCGTCATCTGTCAATCAGAAGGCCACGCCCCCTCATTAAGCGAAAATAAATGCTGTTTAAAAAAAATCTACAAACTTAGAAAAAGATTCACTCCCCTCAGAGTTGTCATGGATCAAATATGTAGCTGTTGATGAAATAAAAACTTTAAGCATCAGGCATTAAAGGGGTTTTTGAGAGGGCTGAAAATGAGGTTTTTAACATGGGAGTCAATGGGAATTTGCTCACTCCAAGCACCAGCCTCTCTGGTCAGTGCCGGTACTGCAACGTTTTGGTACTTCCGGGTAGGCTTCACTTTCTGTCTGCTAAGGATGGGGTTTGGTTTGGACATGTTCAGAGGAGAGACAGTGAAGATATTGGTAGAAGGATGCTGAGTCTGGAGCTGCAGGAAAGAGGTCTAGAGGAAGACCAAAGAGGAGGTTTCTGGATGCAGAGAATGAAGACATGAAGGTGGATGGTGTTAGAGAAGAGGATGATGAAGACAGGCTTAGATGGAGGAAAATGATTCACTGTGGAGACCCTGAAGGGAAAAGAAGAAGATCATGTTTATTTTCTGGTATTGATTTTTTTAAATTTAAATAGCCATTCCTTGGAATTCTTTTCTAGCATTTTTAATTAGACTGGATTGTACTATTATTTTGTTACACAGGTACGAGCCGGTGGCCATAACATATCACCCGGGGGCACAAAATCACTTTGTTTCACAAACTGGACAAAAACAAAAAAAACTGGCACCTTTGCGATGGACTACAGGAATCCAAAAAGGAAGGACGAGGCAACATTGCAATTTCAAATTTCAGTACACAGAAGAAACTTGCAACCAGCTCTCAGGTTGGACACATAGTTATGGTCATGACAAGCATATGAGACTGACTCACAAATGGGTCATTCATTCATTCATGTTCCAGACAAGAAATTTAATTTGAAAAGGAGATAAAAGTTCATGGATTAAAATTAAGAATATATAAGTAAAATTATTCTATAGAGACAAAAATGGGTATGGGCTATTATAGTTAGGGTTTTGGTTTTTAGATAAGTTTTTCTTTGTTTTGATTACTGATTAATTTAATGCATCTGTTTTTATGTTTTGCTCTGTTTTAACTTTTACTTCCATTGTTCCTGCTATCCTCGATCCTTTGGACCTGTGCATAGACAGAAGAGTCAACAACACAAGAGGTAACATTTGCAGGAATTCTGGTCAAATGGTTTTCTGGCATTTAAATTTATATTTGTCTGTAATCTTTTGTGAGGGTGTATAATTTAAGGCTAAAATTTGTGTTTTAGATATATTTACTCTATATACCCAGCTAAGTATTCATATGATTTGAGTAAATGCATTACATTTGGAAAACAGTATTCAGGGTTTTGTAGAAAAATAATGATGTCATCTGCAAACAATCCAATAAGATGTCGTTTTCCCGCCAATGTAACACCCTCCAAGTTTGGACTTTGTCGTACTCCCTGTGCCAGGGGTTCAGCATAGAAAGCAAATAGAATTGATGACAAGACACATCCTTGCCTTGTTCCCCTTTGTAACTGTACAGTGTTTGATAGGCTGCCATTTTTTTTTTATTCTCGCTGTAGGTTTGTGATACTGTCTTAAAACACTGAATTGAGCTCTCGTTAAAACCACAATTTTTAAGTACCTCATAGAGGAATATCCAATTGACACTGTCAAATGTCTAAACTTATTAGTTCTGTACTTGTCTTTGTTTTTTCAGCATCGTCAATAATATGGAGAGCTCTTCTTATATTATCGTGTGTCTGACAGCCTCTAATGAACCTTGTTTGATCTGATTCTATTAGATCAGATGTAAATGTCTCGAGCCTTTTGCTATAATTGAAGCGTAGATTTTGTATTCAACATTTAGGAGAGAGATAGGTCTATAAATTTTGCAATGCTCTTTATTCAATTCAATTTATTTATTTAAAAGGGACAGGACAAAAAAGACATTGTTACACTTTCAAATGTAACCGATGCCATGTCCACAGGCCGTATAGCTGACAGCTAATTTGCAGACCAGGTCCCTGAGAATAAACAAAAAACAGCAAACAACAAAGACACAAACATCATCTTACAACACACATATAATCCAGAACAGTCACAAGAAAACACTAGCAAAAACAATGGATCTAATGTTCACAGGCTTGATTGGATTTGAACCATTGTTTTACTTTACAAGTAAATTGTTTTAGATCTGGGAGAACTTTTAATTCAGCAGGTATGGTGTTCCAGATCTGTGGACCTTTTACTCTGAAGGAGCTTTGACCAAATGTTGTCCTACATCTTTTCCTTCTTTTGGTAAGATTGTGATGATGGCTTCTGACCAAGATGGTGGGCCAATTCCCTTCTTCGGAGTCCAGTTAAGACATGAATGAATGAATGAATGAATGAATGAATGAATGAATGAATGAATGAAATGGTTTATTTCAAGCAATCAGGTTATAATACATGGAATAACTTCACATAATAAATCACAAATAGATCGCTTGAAAGGGGGTGGAAGGAAGCGAACTTATATAATCCCACCCCGGCTCGACCATAAATTTTTCTACAAGAATAATCAATATCCGGTTCAGGACTTAAAATCAAATATCAATTAGTTTCAGGTGATGAAAGATCAATAATATCAGTGATGTAATAGAATTTCAAAAACATCCATAGACAAATCATTTATAATATTCATCAACAGTAATCTAAACATTCTCATTAAAGATTCAAAAAATATCAGTACTAATCAACTTCATTTGTTACTGCAGGAAAATATATCAAAATATTCTTATATTAAAAAAAGACAATTTGAGCAGATTGCATTTATCAAAGATCGATTTTATTATGAAAAAAGTGCTAAGTAAAAAATCATGATTTATTAATGGAAATTCAAATATTCTCATTAAAAGACAGTTTGAGCAGATTGTATTCAGACGAGCTACATCTTTGTTTAGGAACAGGTTTAAGGCCACGTAAAATCTTCGTTGTTTTGACTGAGAGACTGTGAAGGTCTTCTTTCAAGGGAATTGAGCTCGAGTTCTTCAGAATTGGGTCAGAGTTCGTATTCAACGGTTCCGACGGTTTCATGAGTCCACAATTCACATTTTGCTTGAATTAGGGTTCAACATGCGTAATCCCAGTTCTCAAAGTCTTTCATGGATTTTTATTCCAGAGGCTTCGTCAGGTCCGGTGGTCCGAGTGGTTTGACAAAGATTCTGGCGTTCATAATCCAAGTTGACTGGATCTGTCGTTTGGATCGTAAGATCCTCGCGTGTTTTGCCAGATCAGCGTTATATTTGCATAAATGCTCGTTAAGGTACACTTTAGTGTCCTTAAGTTGTTTACGTTGTTTCATCAGGGCAGTCTTATGCTTTCGATTCACGAACCTGATCAGGATCGCTGGTTTATCCGTGGTCTTCTCCGGGGAAGCGGATGGCAGACTTCGACCGTTTCCAGGTCCAAGGAGATTCTTTAGACATTAAAAACATTTTTACTTGATCCTCCACGGTCGCATCAGTAGCTCTGTTAGCATCCATGCTAGCGCCGGTAGCACAGGCCGCGCCCTGGGCTGTAGTTGGAGTCCCGTGAATCAATTATTCATCCGTGCTTGTTGGTCCAAGTCATGCATCCTTCTTTCCATCAGGTCTTGGCGATTGTCTCGTTGTTCGTTGCGTGCCTTTTCTTGGCGGAATTCTTCCACAAGATGCAGCAGCGGCGTTAGTTTAGCCTCCAGCTGAAGCACAGCTGTTAGCCTAGCTTCCTGTAGCAAAGCAGGAGCTAGCTGGGATTGGATGTTAGCCATTGCGGTCTTCAGCTCAGCCAGATCGGCTTCAAAATTTTTCTTCGGTGCCATGATCAGCTCTCCTCGTTGTGGTAGCTGTGTTGCAGCAGCCCGGTGATCAAAGTCGCTTGCAGACGACTTTAAAAGACTTGAAAAGCTCGAAAGTTACGGAGAGCTGGAGGCACACGTCTGCTCGTGATGAACCGGAACCGGAAAGAAAAAAAAAAGATAGAAGAAGTGGCTTAAGTTGTTCTTATAGAATTCAGAAGGGAAGCCATCGCTACCTGGTGATTTATTTGTTTTTTGGTTACTAATAGCCATTTCTTGTTCTTTTTCTGTAACATTTGACATAATTACTTTATTTTGTTCTTTTCCAAAGGAGGGTAAGTCAAGTCTATCAAGGAACTTTTTAATTGTTCCCTGGACTGCAGCTTGGGGCTCAGAATACAATATACAATCTGGTATAGTACTTTTTAAATTCATTTTTAATTTCGTTTGGTGCATTTAGTACTTCATTATTTTCAAGATGTCTAATTTTATTTATTGCCATTAAAGATTGTTGTATAGTATAGTAATAGTATTTTTGTGGCTTTTGGTCCTGCTTCATAATTCTTTTCTTTTTGCTAACTTTGCCTTCTTTTCTATTTCCTCATTTCGTAATTCATCGATTTGTTTTCTAATGGCTAAAATTTCTTCCAAGATTAGCATATTTCCAGTTTGCTTGTGTTCTTACACTAAGCGCTTGAGTTTCTCTATCATATTTCTGTATGCAACCTGTTGAACCTTTTTTGTACACTTGAGATAATACCAGTAATTTTCCCCGCACGACTGACTTCCCCAGTATCACTATTTTCAACATACGTTTTGATTTCCCCTTTTATTTTGCTAATATTTTCCTTATGGTTCAGAGGCCTGGTGTTGAGTCTATACCCGTATTAATTTTCCTATTGCTAAGATTAATTTTTAAGCTTATTAAACTATGATCTGAGACATCTGTAACATCAATTTTGCTGTCTGTGACATTATGAAGCTCTTCCACATTGATTAAAAAAATAGTCAATTCTAGAATATATCTTA
This sequence comes from Oryzias javanicus, assembly GCA_003999625.1. Lineage (NCBI taxonomy): Eukaryota > Metazoa > Chordata > Actinopteri > Beloniformes > Adrianichthyidae > Oryzias > Oryzias javanicus. Next base: position 6,039,321 of record CM012450.1, read on the forward strand.
TGAGGAATAGAGTAATGTGTATAATCCTTAACTTGCGGGTTGAGTGTTCTCCAGACGTCTTTCAATCCCACTTCCTGTATTAATGTATTCATCAGGTTGGTTAAGTGCAGTTTACCCTTGCTAGTAGCGTCCATATTTTGGTTGAGTACAACATTAAAGTCCACCGTGCATATCACCAGTTCCTCAGATTCCTGTGCTACTAAGTTAAAGATATTTTTTTTATAAGTTTTTTGCTTTCTGGAAGGGCATAGATATTAAGAAGAGTAACACGTTTATCTTCTATTTTCCCTTTAAGTAAGACATATCTACCATCTTCATCTTTCAAGAAGAGTGCTGAACTTTGATGCTGGAACGAGAGTCGGCCTTGAGTGAGACAGTTTGTTGGGCAGAGGTGCTTTTAATGACAGGAACTAGAGATGTTCTGCTCGAGCGGCTAGCTCGACTCTGCATCGAATCTTTCAAAGCGGAAGTGTCACTGGAGGAGTATCGAGCGCTTGATTCAGATTTCTGCTGGTCACGTGACTTTCCTAATGAAGCTTCGTTTCGTCACTCGCACATTGCCGACCACTCACGGCAGTTCTGAATTCAGAGCGCGGTTTTCAATAAGTCTGTTCACTCACCCTGTGTTTGTGGTTTTAAGAGAGTGGTAAGAAGATAATTTATTTCTCTATAAGCTGCTGCTCATTTCACTCGCAACAGACGCGTACGAAGAGACGCAGGAAGCAGGGCGGAGCCGTAGCCTTATAGGCTAACATTAAAGGCGCTGCACATCCAGGGGATGACAGAAAGTGGGGAAGAATATTTCAAAGATGGAAAAATACTTTGGTTTTTTGGCGAGAAATGCGAATCTAACCAGCGATCTAACTTTCCTTCTTTAGTTTTAAACCTTTAACAATTGAGATAATTGTATAAATGTAGATGTTATTTTGAGTATGTGTTGGCCTAGTGGTTAAAGCTCTCCCCTCGTGATGAGAAGGTCCTGGGATCAAGAATTGTATAGGACATTTTCATTTTTAAATCATAAGTGGTTATTATTAAAGTTTTAAGAAATAAAATAAAATTCCGAATTATTTGTTGCTACATATTCCAGATATACGCTTTTTTTTCTTTAGCACATTTTCATTCATATTTTGTGTTATGGTTGCAGTGTTTTGGTTATGTTTCATCTTTGTTTAAAATGAAAAAATATGTTAAAAATACATATTTTTAAATAGGATTGTGTATTCATCGTTTATTTTTTTACATTTTATGTGCTGTAAATAAATAAATGAAACACAAAAAAACATGTTCATGTTGGGCATAATTATATATTATTTCTAGTTATAAATCAATTAAAGCAACAACATAATCTAAAGAAGTGACTGTGGCTGTTTAAATAAGCCCAGCCAGAAGAGATGGTTTTCTAAAGATAACCAGCAACCGCAAGCCATTATAAAAAGAGGGACAGGGTCAAATTTTAAGTCAGTTTGGTAGAACATTTTATTTGCTGGAATTTTCAATCAGAGATTGATTTTCACACCTAACATTTTTTCAAATTAATACATGTATGCACATATTCAGCACAGACGGGCCCTACATATTAGCAGTTCAGTGATTATTTATGAAAGAAACAGATTTTGGAAATCAAAAAAGTGTTAGTGCTTCATATGAATTGACACACACTTTCATGACACATTGGTCTTTTTTTTTTTCTTCCATGGTGATGCAGTTTGTTTTGGTCAACAGATGTCACTAGTTTCAAGTGTGTCATTTGCTTCACAACCCCAAACCATTTCAATACAATTTGGTTCATTTCGGTTCAGTGGTTCAGAAAGCTTTGGTTTCTCCATCTCTAACAGGAACCTTTGGAAAAGGTGTGGTACCGGATTTGTAGCGTTGTGGAGCAGGCAGCGAATTCCGGCCGAATGGCGGTCTTAAAATCGCAAGCACAGAGCAGGAGACCAGACAGGTAGGTGAACAGCTGGCATGGAATCCTGGATCATGAGTGAAAACACAGGGGGTTACTCAGGCTGTGTCTTTGCTAAGCAAGCAGGCAGGTAAGTAGCCAGGCTGTATAGCTTAACATGAGTGGAGCCGAGAGGTGGAGAGAGAGGTACACAGGTGGAGGTGATCAGCCTGACGAACTGCTGTTGCAGGGCGTGGCCTACAGGAGTCATGACAAGCATGTTGAATATAAAAGAAGCCTTTTGTACAATAATCTTCTTAATAAACACCTGCTCTCAGACCCCATTATTCAGTTAGAGTGAATGGGCAATACAAATAGTTTGCCGTATTTGCAGTATGCGAGCATATGAAATCATGTTATTTGCTGCATCAGTGACAAGACGCCTGACCTTGCTCGCTATGCCCCACTCCTCCATAAGGCTCCTTTTAGCCATGGCTGAGTCATCTGCAGTGTGTTTCTGTGGAAAATGCTGCACTCCCAAGACTGATTTATGCAAGTCATGGCTGTCTTGATCCACAGTGGCAAGTAACAGCGAGATATGCCTCCATATTAATCGAGGTCCACATGTCAGCTGTTAAAGTGACAGCAATGGCAATCTGGAGGTCATTTTTTGTTTTCTCCTTTTCTCCTCATATTTCTGGTCCACCAAGTCCTTGACGGTCTGTAAATAACCATGCAAATATTACAATACCTTATGATTGCATGCATGTCTGTTTTTCTATCGACAGTACTCATTAAATAATTCACCCATACATTAATTACACATACCTAGAACATTGAACGTATGAGGGTGCAACAAGCTGCCTGAGCGCCCTGAATCCCTCATTTCTACAAGGAGGAGTGGCTGACAGTCTTTGATGATCATGTTGACACAGCCTCATCCAACGCTTGCTTGTTAGGAACTGGAAGCCAAAAAGAAACATTTTGTTTAAAGCTTGTTAAAGGAATGTAATTTTACAAATAATATTGCAGAGTTACACAAAGCCTTTTGTGTGTAATAAAGTATTTTAGAAAATTCAAAGTTTGTGAGAATTTCATCATACCTGGGGTACTCACAGCAGGAGTGACTGCCGACTCTTCATTGTCTTGCCGAGCTCTATAATGCCTCAGCATCGATGGCGTGCTCTTATTGATGTAAGACAATTCAGTTGAGCAGAGCCGACACTTCACCTACAGTAAAACAGAGTTAATTTATCTGAAAACATATCAAACCTCTTAGTTCTTAATTCAGTGTTTCTACTCTTTTCTACTAACAGTAAACAATGGTCAAAGGAGGAAAAGATTTACCTTATTCGGCGTCAAAAGATCAAAATTATTCCAGACTTGGGAAAATTTCCTAGAACACAAAACTCCAAAAGGCACAATAACCAGTTTACTCTCCATACAACAAACCCACGACATGTTGATGCAGTTCTTTTCGTTATAAACACAATTTGGCGCCGGCACATCCAAACGATACACTTCGGTCACATGGGTTTTTGTTAAAGCGATACACGCACCGATACGGGGTTTCACACTTGTGCACTCGGCACAGTGCTGACGCACCAGTGTTGCTCATCCCATCACTGCTGCCTTTCACTCTTGCCGGATCGTGAAAGCACTCAGAATACTCCCCTGTTCAGCCTACTCAGCCCAACTTCAAGCCAGCCTGCTCAGCCCGTGTTCCTACCTCTGCTCAGTCTTCACGGTGCCTGATCCTGCCTTTGCCTGCTCCTGTCTCTCTGCTGCATCATTTCACCCCCAAACCCCGTAAGTCCCCACTTCTTTAAAGTTTTTGAACTTTTCCCAGTGACCTCTGGTGATTATTATTTGTAAACAAGAGTTTGTCACTAAACCCCACGTTCCTGAGTTTTCGGGACCCTCCCAGCCTCCGTTCTCCTCATTACCTTTAGTGTCTGGAGCCACGCCTTCCTTTCGCTCTTCAGAGGACTCTACCCCTCTCCTTCCCTGCAGTCTGCCCTCCTCATCCCAGTAAGCCTTCCTGCTGTTTATCAATCATTTGCTGCAAATCAGTTCCCATCGTTTAACCCTCCCTTTCTCTTTAGAATCCGTTCATTGGCTGCATTTGTCCGGCGTCTGGGGGTCCTCCATGTTAAAGAATTAATAAATCTGGTTTCTTGAATTTCTTCATATTTTGGGTCCCGAAAGCTAATCCTGACAGCAATAACAGAAACATGGCTAAAAGAAGACATTGAAGAAGTACAAATAGAGGGATGTACTATTAAAAAGTAAGTTTGATAGTAATATTGAAAAGAAGGATTAAAGATATTAATGGTCTGAGTTGAAATTTTCTCTAAAAAATAAAAAAACATATTCATAAGCTGTGTCTACAGAACACCAAACTCCTGTATTATGTAAATGTTTGAAAGAACCGATAATAAATGTGTTTTTCTCAGTGGTGACTTTGACATAGATTTAAGTAACACAAATGATACAAAAGACTTTGTGAATTCAATGTATTCATTAGGTATTTTTCCTTTAAACGAGCACACATAACTCCATTACTGTCCTCTTTACATTGGCTCCCAGTTAAATTTAGAATTGATTTGAAAATTTTACTCCTAGTTTTTAGAGCCTTGCATGGTCAATTGCTGACCTTTTGACCCCCTACTCTTCAGTCCGGTCCATGAGGTCTTCAAATCAAAATCTATAAAAAAAAATTCAAAAAACCCGCTATAAACCAGAGGAGACGTTGCCTTTCAAGTCGTTCCTCCTCGTCTTTGGAACGACCTCCCAATGTCAGAACGACAGATAAACTCTGAGTGTTTTAAGTCAGGTCAAGACGTTTCTATTCAAAAGAGCTTTTAGGTAATTTTATTTTTGTCTTTTATTGTGTTTTACCTTGCTTTTACGATCTTTTATGTTTTCATATCTGCAATATGTGTATGACTGGTTGTAATTTTATTCTGTCTTCTTTGTCAAACACATTGTGATTTTTATCTGTGAAAGGTGCTTAGAAATACATTTCCTTACTTAATAACTAAGCCAACAAGAATCACTACTCGTAGCTCAACAACCATCAACAATATATTTACTAATGCTTTTGAAGGTCTGAGGGAAATTTAGTTCGTATGGGGGGGATGAGTTTGTGAGAGGATTTTCTAGTTACTTGGATAAGAGGCAACAGTATGTACAAATAAATGACTTGAAATCTAGTTTACGCAACATAAATTGTAGAGTACCTTAAGGTTCAGTCTTGGTCCAAAATTATTTATCTCTTACATAAATTACATTACCAGCACATCCAAATCAATTGTATATTATTTGCTAATAACACAACGTTTTTTTTTTTATAAAGGAACAAAACTAGTTGATGTTATTTGGGTTATACAAACAGAATTAGAAAAGATAAAAATGTGGTTTGATAAATTGTCTTTAAACTGTGAAAAAAATAAAACATTTTTAATGTTATTCAGTAATAAAAATAAAAACTGTAATGTTTCTGTAAACATAGAAGGTACTAGCATAAAAAAGGTAAATGAAATGAAGTTTTTGAGTGTAATAATCAATGACACTTTTTCATGGAAGCCACATATTGGTAGTATAAAACAAAAACATTACATTTGCTTTTTTCTCTGATTGCTCCACACCTTCAGAACTGTGTAGAAATTTGGGGCACCACCTATAAAGCTTATTTAACTTCAATTATAACATTACAAAAGAAGACAATAAGAATCGTCACAGGAAGTAAATATAGAGACCCAGTCACCTGAAAACACTAAAGTTTAGTGAAAGAGTCAATTATAATATTCTCAAACTACTGTTCAAAGCACACAGGTCATGGTTACGCCTCAATTTACAGGTTAAATTCAATAAAACACAAAGTCACATTGACTTAAAAGGGCATGCAATTTTCATAAAAACCAAGATTTCAAAGAGAAGTGTTAGAGATCTGTATCAATATACAGTCCCAACATATGGAATCCACTGGAAAAAGAGATTAAAACTATAAAAACAATTGCTGCCTTTAACAGTGTTATTAAGAGGAAGATGCAAAGCAAACATTAGAGATAAGTTGTAGAAGAATGCATTTACAAAACTTATGTAGTTAATGCCACTGAAGCTATTGTAGGTAAATCAAAATCAGAATAGCTTTATTGTCATTGTACAGTATACAATGAAAATTAACAGCAGCATCTTCCTTGTGCAAAAGAAGCAGGAAAAAGACAAAAAGACATGTGAGGTAGAGTAATAAAATATGCAAAACAAAAGCAAAAAATATCCATATATATATATATATATATATTGAATTGAATGAAACCTGTCTGATAATGTTCTTGTTGGTTCAGCAGCTGAGGGCCTCGTTCATCAATTTCAGCTGTATTGGTGTTCATGAATTAACAACAGGTGCACTTCAGTGGCAACTATTAGAAAACCCTCCAAACAGGACTGGTGTTCCATGTGGAGGTCATTTTAAGTTTCTCCTCTTGTTTTTTTTTGGCTGGTTTTCCACTCGTGCTGATTTTGTCTTGTGTAATTCTCTCTACTGGCAGTATGAGGAGATTCCTTAACCCTACAGAAGTTGTACAGGTTGTCCAACTTCTCCAGGATGGAACATCCACACGTGCAGCAGCAAGAAGGTTTAATGTGTCTCCCAGCACAATCTCCAGAACATGGAGGAGATTTCAGGAGACTGCTGGTTATTCTGGGAGAGCTGGACAGGGCCGTAGAAGGTCCTCAACCCCTCAGCAGGACCCATACCTGCTCCTTTGTGCAAGGAGGAACAGACTGAGCACTGCTCGTGCCCTACAGAATGACCTCCAGAGGGCCACTGGTGTGAGTGTCTCTACCCAAACAATCAGGAACAGACTTCATGAAGGTGGCCTGAGGGCCCCACGTCCTGTAGTGGGCCCTGTGCTCACTGCCCAGCACCGTGGAGCTCCACTGGCATTTGCTCAAGAACACCAGAATTGACAAGTCCTCTACTGGCGCCCTGTACTTTTCACAGACCAGAGCAGGTTCACCCTGAGCACCTGTGATAGACGTGAAAGAGTCTGGAGAAGACAAGGAGAACGTTCTGCTGCCTGAAACGTGGTTCAACATGACAGGTTTGGTGGTGGGTCAGTGATGGTCTGGGGAGGCATATCCATGGAGGGACGCACAGACCTCTACTGCCTAGGAAATGGTGCTCTGACTGCCATAAGGTATCCAGATGAAATCCTTCAACCCATTGTCAGACCCTACACTGGTGCAGTAGGTCCTGGTTTCCTCCTAATGCACCACAATGCCTGGCCTCACGTGGCAAGAGTCTGCAGGCAGTACCTGGAGGATGAAGGAATTGAAACAATTGAATGGCCTTCACCATCCCCTGACTTAAACCCAATAGAACATCTCTGGGACATTATGTTTGGGTCCATTAGGCGCCGCCAGGTTGCTCCTCAGACTGTACAACAGCTCAGGGATGCTCTCACACAGATCTGGGAGGAAATGCCACAAGACACCATTCGTCGTCTCATTAGGAGCATGCCGCCACGTTGTCAAGCATGCATACAAGCTCGTGGGGGGCACACAAGATACTGAAAAGCATTTAGAGTTGCAGACATGACGTTTTGGAGAAAATGGACTAGCCTGCCACATCTTCATTTCACTCTGATTTGATGGTGTCTACACAATTGAACCTCTGTAGACTGAAACTTTTATTCCATTAAAAGACTTGGCATCCTTTTGTTCATAAGACACTGACCTGTTATTTGGATAGATATCCAACTTCATATTGAGATATGTGTTTCTTTAAAGTGTTCCTTTAATTTTTGTGAGCAGTAAATATATATATATATATATATATATATATATATATATTATATATATATATATATACAAATAAAATATGTAATAGAAGGTGCTAGGAAAGTAAGAGACCGTCCGCGTATAGGGCTGAGACAGCTCTCAGGTAGAAGCTGTTTCTTAGCCTGTTTGTTTTAGCTCTAATAGATCTGTATCTCCTCCAAGAGGGCAACAGGTCCAAGAGGTGGTGTCTGGGGTGGAATATGTCTTTCAAAATGGTAAGGGCTTTACTTTGGCAGGGGGTGTGGTAGATTTCAGGCAGACAAGGTAAAGTGCAGCCAATGATTTTTTTCTGCTGTCCCAACAGCCCTCTTCAGCTTATTTTTCTCCTTCTCTGTGCAGCTGGAGTACCACACCGTTATGGAGCAGACTCTCTATGCTAGAGCAGTAGAAGGTCTCCAGCAGTTGGGGACTCAGGTTCTCTCTTCTCAGTACCCTCAAGAAGTGAAGCCACTGCTGTATTCACAGTCCATGAGAGATCTGCTGATATGTGGAAACCCAGGAATTTGAGAGAGTTCTCTCTCTCCACTTGTTCCCTGTTTATGCACAGGGGTGGGGGTCATGACTGTTTCTCCTGAAGTCCAGGATGAGCTCTTTTGTCTTGGTCATGTTGAGTTTCAGGTTGTTGGATGAACACCATTCTTCCAGGTGCAAGATCTCATCCCGATATGCCGTGTCATATCATAGAGATAGATATCAGAGACATATAATAGAAATCAGGGTTTATTTAGACAGCTGTTTATGAAAATGTGTTTGTATTTTTGTTAATCCATACCTATGAAAAAGATCATACTAATTTTCCTTGTTATTTAGTATTGAGGTAGAAAATATAAGTTTTCTTCCTTCTGTTCCTTTTCATTTATTAACTGTTTTTTTGTTCCTATAGTATTATTTCTGATGATATGTATTGTTACTAAATACATTTTTTTAAGTCCAAAGACATCAGCAATGATATCTGTTTAGTACAGTGTAGTGATCAGTGCTGTGTGTAGATCTTGTACTGTTTCACCAACTAACAAACCAAATTGCTGGGAGCTAATAAATCAGAACTATGGGGAGTCTGATTCACAACAGCATACAATCAAATCAATAGTGTCCTCCTTGGGTGACAGCTTAATTGCCTGTGGTGTCTGACCCAACAGAATAAAAGTGCATGGTGATGGGTCAGCACTTTTTCTTCCCTCCGCTCCACGCTGACCTTGCTAGAGTCAATAAGCACCCCTCTCTTCCTCAACACAGTCTCATTCAGATGCAGGGAAACTAGAGAAAATAAACTATAAGTGCCTTTATCCTGTCTGTCTCTTGGAAAAAGGCCCCAATGGGTTTCAACAAAAACAAGAGCTTGCCTGAACCACAGTAAAGATTTTGCTTGATACAGATATTGATAACAAATTCAATATAAACTGTTGTCAAGGACAATCCTGCTGCGTTGTTCCATTGTTTCCCTAAATTTCTAGCATGCTTTGACTGATAGAAAGACAGAGGTAACCCAGTCAAATCAATAGACCCCCTGCTTTCCGAAACCAGGGCCAATTTGTCACCTGACTGCCTTTTTGGAAAACTCTGTCCGGTCAGCCTTTCTGTTCTGCTGCCTGTGGCTGATTTCCTCGGCCTCTCATTGTGCAGGATCACCTGCCTTTTCATTAAAGGAAACTTTCATTTGCAGGATCATGTTTGACCTTGTACTTTGGTTTTGATTTAGCACTAAAACTGCAGTCCAGCCATAAAAGTTAAAGAAAAGAGAGAGGACAATGTCTTCTTTAAACTTTTTCATTGGCTTGTTAAAATTTAAGGCTTAAAATTCTCTCAAAAACAGCATGCATCAGCATTATGTCTGTTACAAATTCACAATGAAAGCACTTTGAATACTCTTTTATAATTTTGCAAAAAAAATGATCAATTTATGATCAAAACATATTGTGATTTACAACTACTTAAATATCATTAAGTGTAAGCCAGCAGTCAAAAAATGGCAAGTCTTTTGACTCTACCAGGCAGTTATTCTGAGAACCGCTGTTTTCTATCATGACTCATCACTATTCAGTGACTTGAAACAGTGGGTAATTAAGAGGTAACCCAATGCACATGTTCTACAATGGAAGATACATGAACAAAATCTAAGATTTAAATTGCGTTTCTGTGTATGTCTTTATTCAAATCATGATGAAACAGGATCAGATTTGTGTGCGACAAAGCAGAGCCAGATGCTGGCAACTAGGGCTGGGTGATATGTGATTTTTTTTATATCACGATATAGCTTTTTACATATTGCGCGATAACGATATTGATCACGATATAAACCAAATAACTATATTTGAACACTTTGTGGCTCAAAAATGAAATGTAAACTCATCAGCAGGTTGTTTAAATTTAAATATTCATTTCCTATCACACTAAGTACAACAGATCCAATGGAAATTCTGCAACTAGTTTTTTAATAACCAGGACTATACATATAAATGAATTAAGCTAAAAATTAAAGCAAAAGCTTTCAAGTTTCAAAAGTTTATGAAATAGATACTAAACTGTTTCTTCAGCTCCATTAAAAAACAAAGCATTAAGTCTACTAATAAATTCTAATGTTTTCAAAGTTCACATAACAAAAATAATTAAGGCAATATAATTATTTTGTTGTATTTAGTAGGGGTGTAATCGTGTCACAGCTTTAAGGTCACAGTTTGGATCATTTTTCGGATCAGTAACAAGTAAAAAAAACAACAAGAAAAAAGAAGATAAAAGTCTAAAATTAAAGTACTTAAAAGCATTAACTCACACATTTTGAACTTTGAACATAAACAAAACATGTATTTTCTGATTACATGCACATGTCTGGAGACAAGTCTGCAAAAACTGAGAGAAAGGAATGTTAATATGCTATCCCACCAAATTAAACTGCAATTTTGAAATTATACTTTCATTATTTTTGGTATTAATTGTTGTATTGATATTAACTGTGACAACATTTAAATATGTCAAATAATTATTATTAACCATAGTACATGTCCAGGTGACGCACTGCCATACCCGCGTTTTTTTTTCTGGTTAATTTTTACCCTAACAGCTTGCCATAGCTCAATATTCCCCTGTCGGCTCTTGCCAGCTGGGTGCAGGAGTGCGACAGCAGCCGCTCCTCAATGGAAGGTCTCCTGAACTCCGACACGGAGATGTATACAGATGTTTTTATTCAGCTCTTCAAAATAAATCAATCTCTCGGTTTTCGCGTTCTTCATGAAGAGTTCCAGAAAAGTTTTGACAGAAGCTTCTTCCACACTCAGCGACAGACTTTCTGATGACCGACAAGCATCAAATCTGATGCTTGTTAAAACTAACAAGTGTACAATAAATTAATTTGACCCCAAATGCAGTCGGCTTGGACAGAGAATTGATAGTAATACAGCACGCGAGGTGCGAGGTACGCAGCAGCAGCGGGGGTTGCTGGTAGAAGTCGGCTCGTGCGCGTTTGTTTACCTTTCATGCAGACGAAGGACGCGGAGTGGAGTCCAAAAAATGACAGAAATGAGAGCTAATAAACACGATAATTAGATACAAACACTTACTCGCTCCCGGGGGCGAATAACTCTAACTTGTACTCGTCAAATAGGAGAAAATGTTCACTAGCAAGTGTTATTTGCGGACCCTTCAAAATAAAAGTCTATCGCGATAGACTCATTCTTCTATAGAAAAAATGTTCTATCGCGATATCAATAATTATCGTTTTATCGCCCAGCCCTACTGGCAACCCAGGATGAAGAAAAAAAAAAGTGTTTATTTTCCGTGGAGACTGGAATGATCTGCGGCTGAAGCGGAGGTCGGCGATCGAAGGACGTTTAGGACTGGCAGCCAAGACTCTTTAATGCTGAAGTGGCAGCAGAACCTGTAGCGGCTGTCAGAGATCTCGGTGGTGAGTAGAGTGGAACGGTAGCGCGTTGGGAAGATGTGGCGTGGCAGTTAGAGGAGCGCTTGGCGTTGATGCAGGCTGAGGTACTTGCTGGTGGATCCAGGTTGAATGAAGAGAATCCTGGAGACAAGAACGTATAATTCAAAAAAGTCACTACGTTTGACAAAGGTACACGGCCCGAGTACTTCACCATGGAAGGTAACGAACTGGCAATTAATCCTGGAGCAGATGTCCAACAGCTAGGTCCAGTTAAGGAGAGCTAAAGGAACACCATGACAGGATCTGGATCAAAACTGTACGATTGGATAGCTCTAATATCACCCGTTTATTTCTACGCTAATGTTAGCTTGGGCTTATGATGAGATATAAGTTATTGGGGAAGAGTGTAAACTAAGGAATGCTGGGAAATCAATAGGGTTGCCTTTGCACCAATTGTTTCCTTGACAACCTAGAAACAGATTTCTAATGAGCTCCTTCTAATGAGTGTTAGTGGTCTTGGACCTTCTTTTGTTTATCTGAAGTACCATTTTGAGTCTGTTAGCCTCCAAGTGCCCTCATCCTGCAGGACTGCTGAAAGTGCCTACAGTTCAAACCAAGACTTACAGCGAGGCCTTGTTCCAGCACTGCAGCTACACAGAAAACGTGTCCTAGAAAATGACACAGGACTTTTGGTTTTGGCTGAAACCTGCATGATCCTGATTAAAAGACCACTGGGAACAATTTTACAATGGAGAAAAATATAGTTGGAGTGAAACTTTAAAGTGGTCAGAATCATTTGCTTCTCCATTGGATCAGGTGTATTGTTTTTAAGTATAAGTTGACCTTTATAATTTTCAGAGACAAGTCACAGTTTTTACCAGAGGCTGACAGCAGGTTAACCTTCAGGATTGATCCTCTTCTAAAGGCTCCATTAACTTCCTGTCGACAACCAAACTTCACTTCTCTACTGTTACAGTGACTCCAGATCTCTTTTTTTTTACCACAAAATTTTATTAAAGAATCAGTCATTGTACAGCAACTTTGGCAATGTTAGTTACATTTTTCTTGTGAATATAATAGACTGAATCATATGACTTTTCGCTATAAACCACACCTACAAAAGCACAACATACACAAACTAAACAAACAACATCATAACATAACAATAAACACAGCTTCTCTTAACTAACATATGATACTGTTACAGCAATCTTTAACAAAAAACAATAATCTGACATCTTAAAATTTTAAGAAGTTGAAATCAAAAATCTGTTGGATCATCTGTTAGGTCTAGATTTTTAATATAATTGATAAAGGGTCCCCAAATTTCCTCAAAAAGGTGTTGTTTGGTTTTGTGAATATACATTATTCTTTCTAAGGGAAGGCAATATAACATTTGCTTAAACCACTGGTTGATGCTGGGTCGATTGATATTTTTCCAAGCCTGCGCGATGCATCTTTTAGCCGTTAATAAACTGATATCTATAAACGTAGTCTCTGTTTTTCTAAAGTTGTGTTTCACTGGATACACAGCCAATAGGAATAAGGCAGGACTCAATATAAGTTGTTTTGAGATTATTTTTTCTATAGTGGTTCTAACTTCTTCCAGAAAACTTTGTATTTGGTGACACTCCCACATACAATGTTTTAATGTTCCTTTTTCTCCACACTTTACACAAACATCTGGTATGTTCTTATTATATTTATTTAATTGCACTGGAGTAGTATATAGACGCATTACCCATTTAAACTGTAGTATTCTCAATCGACTATTAATAGACATAGTGTGTACCTTGACACATGACCTTGTCCAATCAGTTTCATTGATATTGAGTGACAAATCATCTTTCCATGAATTTAATTTACCTTTTGAGTTCTCTGATGCATTAGATATTAACAGGTTATAAAGGTCTGAAATAATGCCTTTTCTTAATTTATTTTTAATCATTAAAGTTTCTAACTGTGAGAGAGGTACCTTGTTAAGATTCTTTTGGTTTGTACTCACAAAGCTTCTTAACTGGAGATATTTAAAGTAGTGTTTATTATTAAGATTGAAGATGGATTTTAGTTCCCCAAAGGACATAAAAGTGTTTGACTGCGATGGGTATAGATTATTAATGGTTTTTAGTCCTTTGGATGCCCACATTTTAAATGTTGCATCTGATCTTCCTGGCGTGAAGAGTTGATTTCCCCAGATCGGGCTAAACTGTGACAAAGGGGTTTCTTCTTTTAAGTATTTTTTTACATTGTACCAGACCTTCAGCATGTGTTTTAAGAAGGGGTTCTTGGTTTGTTTTTGTAATTTCTTTATTTTATCAGAATATATGAATGCAGGTAAAGGTATATTTAAATTGTGGGATTCGATTTCTACCCAGTGTGGGTTATTCTCGTCAGAAAAATAAAACATAACAGAGCGCAACTGTGTGGCCCAAAAGTAAAACTCAAAGTTAGGGCATTTTAGCCCCCCTCGGTCAAATGGTAAATGGAGTAAGGTAAGGCGGAGTCTGGGTGGTTTTCTGTTTTCCAAATAAAGGCTACTGTAATTTTCTTTAACCAAGCAAAAAAATTTGGAGGGGGTGCCAAGGGATATTTTGGAATAAGTATAATAATTAGGCAATATATTCATTTTCAGAATACTTATTCTTCCCAGTATAGTTATGGGCAGCCTCATCCACCTATCTATTGAGTCTTTGATTTTTTCTTTTAAATAATCGTAGTTAAGTTGGACAACTTGATCCAGCTTTGGCACAATTATGACTCCCAAGTATTCAAAATTTTCTACTACTTGGAAGTGCGATGTTTTTGAAGTGGGGTTTTGTCTCTCCATAGAATTTAACAATAAAATTGAGGATTTGAATTATTGACTTTATATCCTGATATATTCCCAAAGGATTGAATCACTTCCAGCACCGCCGGGATCGATGAAGTAAGATTACTTAAAAACAGAATAACATCATCTGCGAACAAGGAGATTTTGTGTTCTGTGGGCCCTATTGTGATTCCAGTTATCTGGGTGCGTGTACGAATTGCTTCTGCGAGGGGTTCTATTGATAAAATAAAAAGCAAAGGAGAGAGGGGACATCCCTGACGACATCCTCTCTGAATTTTAATTGGTTTTGAAAACTGTTTATTTGTCAAAATTTCAGCTGTTGAGTTTTTATACATTATCTTGATCCATTTTATAAAGTTGGATCCACATCCAAACCTTTCTAAGATTCTGAAAAGATAGGCCATTCGACCTATCGAAAGCTTTTTCTGCGTCCAATGATAGAAGGGCAGTATTTTGTTTTCTCTCTTGTGGTAGATTATATTCAAAACTCTTCTTAAGTTGTGAGATCCTAGTCTTCCAGCGACAAAACCATTCTGATCTCTATTTATTAAATGTGGCAAGATTTTTTGAAGCCGCCTTGCTAACAGTTTGCAAATAATTTTAAGATCAGAATTCAGTAAGCTAATAGGTCTCATATTTTCACATTTATTGGATGGTTTACCTGGCTTAGGCAGTAAAGTAATTAGGCTTGATTCATGGATGGCGGAAGACAATCTTCTTCAAATGCCTCTGTGAACATTTCCAAAAGAGGTGTTAGCAATTTATCCTTAAACTTCTTATATATTTCGATTGGAATACCATCTGGGCCTGGACTTTTTCCTGATTTCATAATGTCAATAGTTTGGGAAATTTCTACATTATTAAACTTTGAATTTAAATTTCTTCTGTTTTCATTTGAGATGACTGGAATATTCAGATTATTTAGAAAACTATTGATGTCATTTGCATTGCAGTTCCCTTGTGCATCATATAGTTTCTGGTAGTACTCTCTGAAAGCATCATTGATATCCTTCGGATTTACTAGATTTTTTCCATTTTTAGTAATTGATGTGATAGATGTTTTGGTTTCCAGTTGTTTAATTTGCCATCCTAATAATTTCCCGGCTTTGTCTCCTTGCTCATAGAATGTTTGTTTTAATCTTAACAGACTTGATGCAGCCCTGTTACTGGACTGTTTGTCATATTCTGCTCTTAGGAGTAATAACTCCTTTTCTACATCTGGATCCTTCTTTTCAAAAACTTTTTGTTGTGTGCTTTTTATTTTGTTTTCTAATTGTGAAAGATCCTGTTTTTCTTTCTTATTTTTATAACTTGTGTAGCTAATTATTTTCCCTCTAAGAAACGCCTTAAAGGCATCCCATCTAACACAAGCTGAAGTTTGGTCTGTATTAAAGTAGAAAAACTCATCTATTTGTTTTCCAAGATATTTAACAAACTCTTCCTCCTGAAGCCATTTGTGGTGAAATCGCCATCTAGGGGGATCGCTGGATATTTTTTCATCTCGGTATACTAAGCAACATGGAGCATGATCTGATATTACAATATTGTCGTATGTGCATTTTTGGATTTTGGACCTCAATTCTGAGGAAATTAAGAAATAATCTATGCGTGAATATGTTTGAAATGTTGCAGAATAGCATGAATAGGCCTTAGTCTGCTGATGCAATTCTCTCCAAATATCTAGCAGTTTTAATTCTTTCATGGATCTCAGAATACTCAGTCTACAGTTGTTATGGGTTTGATCTGTCCCTGTGGATCTATCCCGACTTGGATACAAGGTACAATTAAAGTCCCCAGCGATTATATTTTGTCCCGGTAGCGCTGAAAGTGAGAGAAACAGGTCTTCATAAAACTTAAAATCATCAGCATTAGGACCATAGATATTAACCAAGTTTAGCTTTTCAAACAATAGTGACCCTTGTATTATTAAATACCTGCCCCTATTGTTTTTAATAACATTACTTACATGGAAAGGAACAGATTCATGAATAAGAGTCATCACTCCTCTTGCTCGGGAAGAAAATGCTGCAGCAAATACGCTCCCTCGCCACCTTCGTCTAATTCTTTTTTCATCCTCTTCCACAAGGTGCGTTTCTTGAAGAAACACTATTTTGGAATCCATATCTTTTATCTTATTAATTACTTTTTTCACCTTTTTGAAGCGTTGTAATCCCCTGCAGTTCCATGTTACAAAGTTTAAATCTACTCCTTGCATTCTAAATTATGTTTAGAGGAAGGTTTTTTTTTTTTTTTGAAACAAACCAAATATATATATCAGTATTTTCCACATATTGTAAAACTGCTGCATAACACAATGAACATTTTTTGAAAAAGAGAAGCCTAACTAACCTGGATATCAGAGAACACATCCAACACAACAAACCTGAACACCCACAACCCCATTTGCCCAATTTAATGGGCTTCCCTCCCCCCACTTTGTGTCTCCCGCCATAGCTGGTGCCTGATCCTCTCTCCACGAGGAGCAGCCTATCCACGTCACTCAGACCAAACATAAACGCTGCTGCTGGTCGCGCTTTGACTGAAAATAATTTCACTTTACTACCAAGTTTAACATAATAACAAAAGGAAAAAAGATCAACTATTGTGTCCGTTTTGAACATTATTTTACCACATTCTTAACTGTTTTTCACAACTGAAAAAAGAATTATTGTAGATCAGTGTCACTTTCATTCAGAGTTTTTCTGGATCTTCTTCAGAAACTCCCGAGCCTCCGCCGGTGTTTTAAAGGCATGAGTCTTACCCTCATATGTCACCAGTAACTTCGCCGGGTGAAATCACTCCGTGTTTTATCCCCAGTTTTCCGCAGATCTCTCGGACTGTGTCGAACTGCTTTGAAGCTGGTGTACCCCGCCGCCAGATCCGGGTAAAGCCGAACTCGCTGCTCCTTGTAACGAACCTCCTTCTGGACCCGCGCGGCGGAGACAACAGCCAGCTTGTCTTTGTAGTTGAGGAATCTCATGATGAGAGTGCGAGGTGGAGCATTGCCGTCTCTCCGCGGTCCGATTCGGTGCGCTCGTTCTATAATCAGCGGAGTTTGAAGCTTTTCGGTTCCGAGCGCTTCAGGAAGCCACTTTTCCAAGAAAGACAGGATCCTGTCCTTCAGCCCCTCTGGTAAGTTGACAAGTCTCAAGTTGTTCCTTCGAGATCTTGATTCCAAATCCAGGACTTTTTCCTCCAGAGCTTTTCCTTTCGCTTCCATTGCGCTCACCTTGGCACGCAGAGCGCTGATGTCATCCTCCGTGTTGGAAATGCGCACCTCAGCTTCTGTTACTCGTTCAGCGCAATCGCTCAGTTCCTTTTTTATGTCTTCGACAGCTGTTAGAAGTTTGTCCAACCTTGTAGAGAAGTCTGCCTTCATGGAGGTTACGATGGACAATATTTCATCCACCTTGCTGCTCCCCTCTGCACAAGTCTCCGCCATTTGAGCAGAGCTAGCGTTAGCTTTCTGCGTTTCCCCTCGAAGACGAAACTCGGTTAGCTTGGGTTGTTTAGATTTTTCGGTTGTTTCTTGTCCAGTTTTAGCTGTTTTAGGCATTATTCCCTCCTCTCCTCCTCTTGCAGTCAAGTTTGGTCGTAGCAAAGTTCTCTTTACAGAAGAATTTATAGCACGAACAGCAGAGCAGCGAAAATCACGACTTTTCACATGGCCGCCATAACCGGAAGTCCCAGATCTCTTTTTTATTAGAAAAATGACTAAAGGTGGATGAGGTTGTACATAATGAGCTTAGTACATTTGAATTCCATCCATTCTTCCTATAAGGAGATACTCTGTTGGTTTTGTCCTGATAGAACAAGGGCAGAGTGGCCACTGGAAAGGCCGCAGTTCCAATTACACACAGCTTCTGCAGCTTAAATGTCAAGCTACTTTGCATTATCTAAAGTGCTATGACATTTGTCAGATATTACACTCTGATCATGCTCATCTGTGCATGATCAGGGTGTAATATCTTGCACATTTGTGCACAAGGAGGGACATTACAGGCTTTGTTTTTGAGGCAGCCTGGCTGTTTTTAATTTTTTATTTTACATCTGAATGTATATCTTGGCACCATATCAAGACAGTCTAACATAACAATTAAACAAACAATAATTAGCTAGGTTGTGTTGGTTTTATGGGGATATATGACTTAAATCAACCTCATTGGTAAGCTCCTTCTTCCCTTACTCGTGAACAAGATCCCAAGATATTTAAACTCCTCCACTTGAGGCAGAAGCACCCCAGCCCGCCGCCTCTCCTCATGTGCATCTTCAGAATGGTAGTCCAATGTTGAGTCCAATCGCTCTAGGGACAGAGTTTCAGAGCCCATGCTGTGTGTGAAGGTCAGCCCGAGTATTTCTAGCCGTACCTCTCAACCACCTCCTTTCCTACCAGAGACCTGATGTTCTACAAGCCAAGTTCCATGACTGTGGTGTTGATTGAGGCACTCGTCTTCCACTGCCACCCAAACCACATTGCACCCGCCCCTTTTGAGCTCTCCTGCAGGTGGTAGGCCCACTGGAAAGTGATGCCACGTTGCTTCTTCGGGGTGGACCTGACTAGGCCTCGTGAGAGGGGCCTCAACAGCTAGGCGTTCGAGCCCCAACCCCAGGCCTGGCTCCAGGGTGGGGTGACGTTAACGCCAATCTGGGCAACGTAGTGGAATCTTTGGATAGATATATTGACATACTTGATTTAAATTTCAATTCAATTTTTATTTTCAAACAAGAACAACAAAAAATATATAAAACAAACAATGCAAATTACCCCACAAACAATGTCAGACGTAACAAGAACGTTGACAAAGCGCTTGGATGGAACTAAAATCTTATCAAGTCCAACCCCCTTTGTTCATAATCAGCCCAAATTAAGTCTACAAAGATGTCTTTGTCAACAGGGAGTATTACGGACATTAAACAAATCAATTTGATGAAAATTACAACAAAATAACAATTTTGCACATTTACATCACAACCTGATCACAGGCAAAGGAAACATCTCTGAAGACATTGGAATTGCTATATAAACAAATAATCAAGGTGTTGGACAAAAATCAATTAAGATACCACCATTAATCTGTTTTACAGAAACATAAACTGCTGTCTGTTCTATAAAATAATAAATAGTTTGTCATCTCCTCCACTTAGTAAGTTTGCAACCGATAGAACCAGCTCACAACAAGTCACGTGAGGGTCAGCCCGAGCACATTGTATCGTCCTGAAACTGAAAGTAAAATCCCATTAGCTGTCACAAATATACTGTTCACGTTTGATCCAACCCGCGGAGGAGCGGCAAGCTGCAGCAGGATCCACTGGGTGGTTTAACCGGACACCGTAACTGTTCTCCTGAACGTAACCCTTCGTCTGTGTCTAAAAACGTCAGCACTTTAGAAAATGATGCACGATTAGACACTCTCTGTATTATTTCTTCTTGAAGTGAATTCAACAATCATCATGTGCTAACATAAAATCAGTTCTGAACCCCAGATAGAGCTGCTGCTGCAATGCAGCATGAATGGAAATGTTTGATTTTATTTTTTATTTTTTCATGGGCTTTTTCAAAGTTTGTGTCTCACTAGCATGTCTGGGGGATAAGGGGTGGGGTTACACAGCTCAGCACCATAAGCTAAGCTCAATTTAAAAAAACTGTTGTAGGGCACTTTGATGATAGAGAACAGACTGAGTACAAGCTGAGCACAGGAAGTTACTAGTCTGAAACACTAGTATAGTTGGAACCTCTTCCTCCAGAGATGGCCGCATAGCCAGCTAGGTGCAGCATCACAGGCAGGGACCAGCCTCACCACAGCTAGGCACCGATGCAGGTCCCCATCTAGAGCTGCAGCAATGGACAGCAGCCAACCCAGAAGGAGAAGATCCAGCTTACTGTCCAACTGGAAGGTAAAATGAAATGGTCAAAATGAAACATTTTCCACATTTTAATTTTTTTTGCAGTATTCCCAAGGAAAGCCATCTGGCCCGGGTGTTTTAATTGCCTTTAGATCTGTTATTGCTCTTGATAGCTCTCCTTCTGTCATTTCAACTGTAAGTAACTCCTTTTGATTCTCTGATATAACTGGTAAATTACGTTTTTTTTTTTTTTTTTTTTAACTCTGTATCTGATGGGGATTCTTTAAACTTGATTGTGTGTATAAATGTTTGTAATAGTTTAGGAAAATCTTTTAGATTTCGACACATATTTTGGAACTTGGGTCTCTAATTTTTTTGGATTGTGTTATCCGCTTCTTGTTTTTTTAATTTACATGCTAGTTATTTGGAAAATTTGGAAAATCTTTTAGATACATTGTATTTATTTTATTTCTTAAAATGTTACATTTTTCTTTGATTTTTTTTTTCTGGGCTTCTTTTATGTTCTTTCTCGAGTTGTCTCAGTTCTTTACTCAAGTTTGTCTATGGACGGAGCTGTAAGAGCAGACTCTTCCTGGAGGGAGCAATAGGCTATGTACAAAACCTACTTCCGCATTCAGCATGTGACTGTTCAGTCATTCCAGTTGGAGCAGTGGGCTGTTGTTTTTGTGGAAATAGCGGAGTATTTGGACTTTAAAAGATGTTTTTTGGAGCTAACGAGAGTCACATCTAGTTACTGTTTACATGTCTGGATAATGAATCTACAAAAACTAAGAGAAAAGAATGCTGAATATGTAATGCAATGTGTGCCCTTCTCCCACCTCCTAATGTTAAATGTATCTCTTAAATGATAAAGTTATTAATGGTACACGTGTGGGCCAAACCATGACTAGAGACCCGTAATTCGTGCTTCGCTTCACCTCTACTTTCAGATTATCCTAATTTAACCCCATACACTAGTTGTTATACTAAAGTTTTTTTTATGAGAATTTACTTATTTACATTTAATTTGAATCCACCCATCCCCCCCCCTTTGTTTTACAGAGTGATGAAAACTCAGAGGCGGCTCTGGCAGAGACAGTCTTGGGGATCTTTGCCATCCGGCACACTGGTGCAGACCAAAGTGATAACCTGGAGAATGTTGGAATTATTCTGGAAGGAGTGGAAGTCCTAAATGAACTGAGAAGTGTAAGCCTTGCAGTTTCAATGTTGTTTGGTCTTGTGCATGCTCTAAATCTGAGCTACCCACCAGAGTTGAAACACACTTTTGAGGTTCTGCAGAAGATCATAATGGGCTTGGATGGCAACAAGTTATCTACTAAAGCACAAGCCCTCAAAACAGCACTGTCTCGTTAAGACGGGGGTAGCTCTCGAGGACCAGGAATGAGCAGCCCTGATTTACACAGAGCTACTAATTCAGAAAGGGTGGATCAGAGCTACTTAGATCAGCTCCAAAAACCACGCCCTCTCACAGGAGATTTTGGAATAAAAAGCTTCATTTCAACATGAAAAGTGGCTTCCGTGTGCTCTCCAATGAGGTCCAGATGACATTACATTGGGGTGTTAACCCTTCCATGACAAAGGTGGACAAGACATGTCTGTCATTGGACACCAGTAAAGATCAACAATCATTGGAAAAAAAGCGCAATTTTTATTTTTCCTCAGCCAGGGATACCAGCTCCCCGGTCCGGAGGGAAAGGCCTGTTGGTCCGCATGTGGACCGCAGTCCGCCATTTGGAATACCTGATATATGGGATCAAATCAGGATCAGCTTAAAGTGATTTAAAAAAAAAAGGATTGAAAACTTGAAAACAAGACATTGTAACTGAAAAAAGTGAACATTTGAAAACAAGACATTGTAAATTTGAAAAAAACAAATTGAAAATTTGAAAAAAAGTGTTGAAAATAAAAAAAGTTAAAAATTGAAATAAATTTTGATAATTAAAAATAATCCTGAAAACAAAAAAAATAAATAAATTTACCACTTGAAAAATTACTTATTCATTAGTAACAGCTACTGTTTTGAATTTCCATCTTTTATTATGCCCCGCAGCAGTATCTACTGACTGCAAGGACCATATTGTTTTTGCTTAGAGTGAAAAAAAGTAAAGAGCCCAGTACAGGCCTCAAAGAACCGGCCTAAGCCCAAACGGACCCGACCACTGTATAGCAGGACAGAAGCTACACACAAAGACACCCTCATACTAAGAGTACATTTTTCTATATTGTTTCTGCATTGTTTATTATTACGTTTCTTCTTTCTAACGGCTTCTTTGAACGAAAATTACACCCCCGCCATATGAACGAAAAGTACCTCAAAATCGCACCACACCTTGGGAAAATTGAAAATGAATTTTTGGCATAGTGCGCGTTACCCCGCCCAAAACGATGACATCACGGGGGGCATTTCCGTAAAAAAAATGAATGGTCCGAAAATCGTTTATGGGGCCAAAAAAAAAAATATTTCGAAATAGGCAAAAAAATGCCCATGAACCTTGTCAGGGATAAGCCCGGGGACATTTGAAATTATTATGGGATGGCCACACATCCCACGCCTTGGCGCCAATTTGGCGCAGAAAAGTGAGAAATGGCGATTTTCACGTTTTTCATCAATATGGGAAAACAACACTTTTGTTTGTCCGATTTTCACGAAACTTCACAAGCACGTCCATAGCCGGAGACTACAAACACCCCAAAAGTTTGATTGACCTTTGACCTTGGGAAGTTGACACCATCTTGAAATTTGAAAAAGCACCTTGGCAAGCTATGAAAAAAAATACCTCCTAGGGGGTTTTATCAACTGTTATGTAACTTAGTTGTGTCATGGCTAAGTTCGGCAGACGCTGGAACCCGGAAGGAAGATCTTTGTACCTGCAGTCTTAGCATTTCAACGCAAAGGATCAGCTAAAAGATTAAACAACAACATTTTTTCTTGAACTCACCCCTCACTTCAGGACTGTTTCCTCTCAGTGTCTCATCTGGTTCATCCTGAGGACACACAAGTCAAATAAACAAAATCATCACAGATAAGGGAAGTGATGATACCTATAATACATTTAGAATATTTATCATTTATGTTGTAAAAAAAAATATTTTGAAAGTAGAAACCTCCACATTATTACATCTGCATGACTACACCATACATTCAAATGACTGATGGTAAGTAAAACCTTAAGCACAACTGTAACCCTTATTGTCTCCTAGCACATCAGTCAATCTTCCGCCTCTTTATGTTTAATTTTCTTTATACACACGGGGCTCTTTGACTTTTTTATAGCCACAGCAGGACCTGTGGGGACGTTTAGCTAAGTCTGACTTCATGCTGCCTGGGCTAATCTATGAAATAATCTCGGTCGTCCGCTTCCATTCGGCGCCCTTGTTATCCAATGGCGTCATTCACACCAGGTGCGGAGCGGCGCGGTGCAGCGGATCGTTTCGGCGTCTGACCTATTTTTAGCACGAGCCGCGAGCGTTCTGCGTCAATTCTGGCAGAAAGTTGCATCAAGATACATGCGAAAATCTGGGTTTTTTTTCAAAATATGACCAGCTTTTCACAATAAAACGCAGCGATTGACAAATGTGATCATGTTTGTGTATCTAAACAGGCGGTAGGCATGGATATAAATATATAGTCACAACACGCACGCAAACACATGCACGCACGAGCTCAGAAACACACAAAACAGACAGACATGCAGACTTTTTTTTTTGACATGCAGACACGCAGATCAACATGGGCAGACTCCGGTGCTGGGTGAAGGGTTTTGGGAGATAAAAAACAACAACAAAGAAGCAGAGAGCTGTGGCCCGTTTCAAGAAGCAGGTTTTGTTGGAACTCTGAGTTCTTGAACTCCAAATTCAGCAAAACTCTGAGTTTTCGGTTTCAGAAAGAGAGATAACTCTGAATCTGTGAACGAAACCTGGTCTGGAGCAGGTTTTCTTCAGGAAACTTAGAGTTCTCTGCGGTCTCCGCCCCTTTTTAAAGTGAAAGATGTTCATATCTGAGTTCTTCATTAACATTTAGAGAACATTCATATTAGAGACGTCACGTTTCCACCAGCAGAAACCAAAATGACATGTCCATTCATAGAGGATCATGTAGAGAGGAGGCTGGATTAATCCAAAGGAAATGTTATTTATGTCTGGAGAGGATTTGAGGACACGAGTTGATTGATGCAGTTTCCCCGATTCAGTTTTATTTGAGCGACATTTTAAATAGTGAGTTATTCCAGGGATTTCCTATTAATAATAAGGAGTTTTATTTTCATCATTTGAAACCCTTAAAAATCAAAATCATTAAATCTCAAAAACTGGTAGGGGCTTTCAACCCGTATACAACATTGATCACATAACATGTATTAGCTCTGTTGTCATCAACGCTGCCTCCGCTTCTGATGTCTCAAGTTCAAATCCCGGCCCTGGCATGTTGCATTTATGTAATGAAAAAATACTTAAAAAAAATGTTTAAGTCTTGAGAATTAAATTTATATAAATGCTTATTTTTAACATATCTCAGGCAGCTACAGTGTTTCTTTTTAGCGTACAGTGATATCCGTGTGTGTATGTGGTGTGTGTGTGGGGGGGGGGTGGGGGGGGGGAAACGTTCATTCATGAGATTACGGAGATGACTGGTTAAATTATTAACAGATCAAGAACTATTCCTTACTTTACAAGTGACAGACTAACCTTCCTGATATTATTATTTATTCGTTATTTGAAAGGATTCAAATGTAGATGTAGGGGACACATCCTTGTTTCGCCTGCGGGTGGTGCTGTTGCACCTTTATGTTCCTTTTTTTACCCTCTTGGGACGCTGTAGCTCTCACGCAATCTTCGCGGGTTTTCTCTTTCTGCTCAGTTTCCTCTGTGTTGTCACAAGGTAAGCAGCATAGCCATTTTGTCCTGTGAGATTTAACATTTTTTGGTTTTTCTAATGTGAGTTTCCTCTGTGTTGTCACAAGAAAATAAAGAGCAACAAGGTCTGCCACAGATTATAAGCGTCTGGTGCCTCTTCTTGCTACAAACACGGTCACACGCAGAACATCGGGCTGCAAGGAGGAGGGGCCGCAGGTGGGACGCAGAGAGACCGGGTTACATAGACGTTTGCATTAACTCTGCAGATGTTTTCTCTCTGTTTTACCGCTGCAGCTGGGTTTCTTTTCTTGCTGAAAATGTTCTTGTAGTCTCATATGCTTGTAGGAACTTATCAATTTCCGTCGCCGGAAGTAGCCTACAAAACTCAGATGTTTGTTCCCGTTGCCATGGTGAATCGTGCTGTCTTTGCTCCATTGATCAGGGCTTTTAATGCTCGCGACGCTCGCACCCGATTCTGGTTCTAACAACTTCAGGTTGATTGAATCAAACATTTTCAGCTGTTCTGGAACCAAAAACTCTGAGTTCACAAATTTTGAGTCCAGGAAGTAAATATGTACACAGGTGCTTTAAAAAACAATGATTATATAAAATTAACTGGCTGAAAGTTCACAGGTTGCCTCAATAATAACAAATTATCTGACATAAAATGTAAAATTAATTAGAACTAATTTGTACGATGGGATTTTTTAAATTTCTACTTGTTGGGAGAAGCGAGAAAGCATGGACACGCGCTTGCTCGCTCCATCCCACAATTCACCATTCAATGTTCTTATGTAATCAATTTTACAAAAAAAAACCCAAAAAACAATACAGTAGGCGCATCGCTCTATAGGGCATGCCGCAAATTTTGGAGAAAATTTTAGACTTTTAGGTGCGCCTTATGGTCGTAAAAATACGGTACTTTAATAGCCAATTAATTTTTTCTTACTCAAGAAATCTTAATAACCTGGATCTGTTTGTTGTACGCTATATATATCTGATTACAAATTTTAACCAGATAATGATAGTCACTTACAGAAAATGGTAAGGTAGAGCCTGGGTGGGATCATGTAAATTCGCTTCTTTCCACTCCCTTTCAAGCAATCTAAAATTTAATGTCCAGTTATCCTGTTTGACATGGTTAGCTGTGTGGTCCAATGAATCACAAAACATTTTTGCAATCAGTTGAAAGGAAAAATGACGACAAAATAAGATTTAAACTTACAATTTATATTTCGAAAAGCAATCTGTAGGCAAACCAAGGCCAATGATCTGTAGAGATCACAGCGATGATCTGTTGCAAAACTTTGTATAAAAATTCCCTTCAAATCTTCCCAATCATTCACTTTTTTCAAAGCTAGTTTAAAATACATACAAAATATAGATTATTATTAAACTAAAGTTTTATTAAGTTTTGATTTATCAAATATCATCAACACTGAAAAAAAGGATTTGTAGATTCAACACAATTTTTGAAACCCGTTGCACCCAATACATTTGAGCCAATTTTACATTTCTTCTTTGTGTTATCCCAACACAAATCGTTTCAGTTTGACCCACACAATTGATTTGAGTTGAATGTTCATTTATTTTTTTGCGTCATCCCAACTGAAATAATTTTATTTGGATTTACATAACTTTTTTGAGTTGAATTTGCATGTCTTCTTTGTTATTCCAACTCAAATTATTTCAGTAAGAAATACACAATTCTTAGTAGAATTTTCCTAATTGTGTGAATGCTTCAAAGCATTCACACAATTTGGCCATTTGGTCAGTCAACAGTTAACAGGTAAAAACCCTAAAGCACATAATAATGGCAATAAATATTTAAATATGTGAATTCTATTACAAATTAGCAATAAACAACTTTAATCTATAATAATTTATATAATTTTAAGTGCTTCAATTAACTAGCAACTTCCCTATTTTACCGTAAATTCATATAGATTATTTTAATTACATTTTTTTTTACCTTCATACATCAAATCTGCATTTTTTATTTTAGAATGACTTTGAATTAACATCAGCAAAAAGTAATTACTTTCATTTGAAAACCTTACACCATAAATTTACCAAAGTTAACCCCGTACACCAGCAGGGTAAATATCAGAGTGCATGAAAGCGAAAATTCCGACGGTACCTGAAGTACACACAAGCAACTACAAAGCACGCGCCTCGTTCCCACAGCGCACCGATCAAACAGGAAATAACCGATCGCGGTCATTCTAGCGCTCAGACAAACTCACTTCTTTCCGGCTGCCTCTTCCACAGAAGGATAATAATAGAGCACAGGTAGACATGATTTTCTCACGCGGTACTGAGCTGGATCTCGCTGGTGTTTTTCATGATGGAGTGTGTGCATCGGCAAAATAAGTCAGACGCAGCGCGCTGAGCTGCGCGAAAGTTCCGCCATGCGACTCAGACGCAACATCCTCTTAAAATGAAAATATAATATCGATACTTGGTGAGAACCCATCGAGAATCAATTGCAGGACTAAATATCGCGATGTATCGCAATATCGATATTTTGGCACACCCCTAGGAGCAGAGTGTGTTAGAGTGAGAGGAATAAAACACTTCAAGTGTGTTCAACCTGCTCAAACTCAGCCATTGTGTCCCTCACAGTAAAAGTTTTGACATCAAAACGTAGGCATTTTTCCTGGCTTTTAGACGATACAACTTTGAAAAACCTGAGCCATGTAGTTTTCTTACAGCAGCCCCAAATATCAGCAACACCCGGTTATATCCCCCATTAAGCCCAATGCATTTTTGGAAGCGAGAAAATTTCGAGGTACTTCGTTTTTAACTTGCGAGTACTTCTGTATATTTGGGCACATACACATGAAAATTGTACTAAATTTAGTCGAAGACCTCAGAATTCTGACGGTGCTTTTACTTTTACTCTAAGGAGATTGGTTCAAAAGATATGAGCTTTTGTTTGGGCCAAGTGCCGGTCATTCATTTTCAATGTGAAAGCAGGACGCAGACCTGCGTCTCCGTCTGTGTGCTTGTTGCCATGACGACCCCAGTCTTACAAAAGCAGTCTAAAACAGTGTTTCAAGTGTGTAGGTTTTTGGGGTTTTTTTTAACCATGAAGTGCTTTAAATGCAAGGGTGATTTTAAACTAATTTGGGATCCAAAATTTTAACTGCTATTTTGCAGGTTAGCTGACATTTTAGCTACATGCTAGCTGTTTTGGCTAATTTTAGGCTTTTTTCAGTTTCTTTGGCAATTTTGCAGTTCAGCTAATATTTTAGTTTGCTATCAGCTTCAGTGATTAAGTACAACCTTTCACAAAAAAATTTAGAAAACTACTGACCACAAGTGGTCTTGACCTTCAGAACAATCACGTGAATATTTTTGTTTTGAGGCATTGAGCCTTTCTTGAAAGTCCAGTTAAATTCTAAATTATCAAAAAAAAAAAAAAATTCAGTAGATGACACATTAGCGGAAATCATCAGCATTTTACTAAAATACTAGCTAAACTCCAAATCAGCATAAAATTCCTCAGAAAACTAACTTAGTCAAAAATGTTAGCATGTTCCCAAAATAGAAGCTAACACTCTAAATTAGCCTAAAACCCCACTAGAAAAAAAATTAGCCACAAACGTTAGTATGTTGCTTAAATAATAGATAATCTCCAATTTTTTTTAAATTTACAATTATTTTACTTTTCTTCAGCCATAGAGTCACTGTGGAGAGATAAAAGAGCCACATGTGGTTCTGGAGCCGCAGGTTGCAGACCCCTGCATTAGTCCGGCATTTGATGTTCTCTGGCTACAAAAATGGCCACCGTTGTAGCCTCGATGGTGTCTTCATTCATGCCCTAGTGAAATACAATTTGCATTAAGTACTTTACAGACAAATTCAATACAAAAAATGTGCTTTCAATGGTGACGCAATTGTATATTTACTTACATTTTGGTCCCTGACCAAGGCGTCATAATCCTCATTCAGAGATATTATTAGTCCTCTTGTCATAATCTCTCTTGCAGCATTTGTGTCACCCTGAAAAAGAAGAAACCAAGAATGAGTATTCATGTTTGACAACCCAGTTCCTAAAGATTAGGGGATGAAAATCATAACAAAATTATTTACATATTGTCCAGATAATAAACCCTTTAACACTGGCTTCAGTGTTTACATTCTTTTGCTTATTGTGACTCTTGAACCGCTGCCACAATTAATGGAATTTTAAAGCAGAGTTCTGAAGCAGAGAAAAGCAGCCTTAATATCCAGCACTTTACAGTGGTAAAAGGTTTATTTAAGTAAAAAGTTAAATTCACTCAATTAGCGGATACTTCTGCGGAACAGAGCAGCTTTGAGCTGCAGCGGTCTCATTGACCATATATGTCTATAATATAAGCGCTCAAAAATGATTTATTTATTTATTTTTAGTTGAAGTTTCAGCTCTGTGAATCATTTTAAATTCCCACTCCACCTAGATTTTGATCTGTTTTCAAAGTGTTTTAAAGTTGTCTTTTCATTATCATTATCAAGTTTTAAGCCAAAATCTAAAAAACTTGCCATTTTCTAGGACATAGTATCTGCAGAGCGGCAGGTGTTCATTAGAAATTCACCTCTGAGATGTGGACGGGACAGTTGGTGTGAAGTAACCCCAGCTGATATCTCATGGAATCTTTGTTGACTTGCTCTCCCTTTAGCTTACGGCCCCTCACACTCCCAACCTAACATTAAAGTGCGACAAAAACAATGAGTTATATTGGAGCTATCAGACGTAAAGTTTTGATCCAGATTTCAGCTCAGGCAAGGAACAAAAAAAGACGAGGGACCTACTTAAACAAATTTTGAAGGCATTCCAGGTTTTGTAACAACACGGACAGTTTGGGTAAATGCAAGGAAAACTATTGCCTATTCCGTAATGTCTGTGTCTTAGTCTTTAATGTTGCAATATCATGGACCTACTTGGTAGGAGAGTTGAACAGATTTTGCACCGCCACATCTCCAACAATTTCTGCAAAATAGAAAAAAATTAGATCTAAATGGCACAATACTAAGACAAACGTCACTTTTATCTGGAAAAAAACATTAATCAACTTACTTCTGACTTGACAGGATAATAACAGTTGATATAGACTGAGTAACACAAATTAGTTTAATGTAACTTTCTTAATACTATTTAAAGTAAGTTCAAGTATGGCACTTTGAACGGGCTAGAACAGAGTTTTGGACGTGTGGTACATGCTGCCGTGCCTCTCAAAACAGATAGTAACGTCAAAAACAATCGCCTCATCGCCCCTCCCCATGACCAGATCAGGCATCAGGGTGCTACCGTCTGGCAGGCGAACTCTCGGCTCCGCAGTGACGCACCATCCCTCTCTGGAGGCCACATTACCAAGCAACCGACAAATCTTGTTGTGAGCCAACATCCTGTTCGTCACCAAGCCCCCACATCTGCCAACAATGTGAAGAAACGTCTCCAGGTGCGCATGGCAGACACGACACGGCACCTGAGGATGTCTACCAGCATTGCCGACCATTTTGAGGTTGGGCGTGGGTACAGTGAGGCCAGGATAAACTCAGACTGCTGCATCAGAGCCCTGGAAGACAGGGAGAGCCAGCCATTAGACACGGGGTCATTCTTAAAGACCCTCGTGCCCTCCCCCTGATAAACCTGGCCGCACCACCGCTCAAACTCAAAGCCCCTCCAGGGCTTGGCGGTTAGCATGGACTCGCGAATACTCCCCAAGCCCACATGGTCCACGACCTTCTGACGCAGCGTCTTGACGTAGTGCGTTCAGCGCTTCCAGACGTAGTTCACGTCATATACACAGGAGGCAATGTCGCTGGTGCGCTCGCAGCTGGACTTGAGCAGCTTCAAAAGCCTCCTGAGTCTGGCCGCTTGGACGCTCGCCTCCAGCCTGACAACGCCCAGACCACCATCACTGCAACTAGAGTACAGGAGGCCGTCAGTAGTGAAGGGTTCCAAGTGAGGCCACTTCTTGACGGCACCCTTGATTTTAGCATCCACCCTGTGCAGCAGCACCTTGGATGAAAAGGTCATCTGTGCCGGAAAGGACAGCCTGGGCGCCACATACAAATTCCAGATCTGGAGACGCTGCATAGGCTTAAGGGGAGCACTGGAAATCCGGTCATTTAGAGCGGTGGCCATGAGGTTGAAATCGACTTGGAGATAGCGCACGGGCTCCATTGCGCCCAGAAAGGGAACAGCCGTGCCCTCCAAAAGCCAAGGCACACACCTGTTCAGCCTGGACCCATTCCTCGTGCTCTCCAGGAGGAAACCCCGGCACTTCAGGGGATTGGCATGAAGGCCGGTGCACTCCAGGAAGGCTTGAAGAATGGCAAAATTCCTTGCCATGCCTGCCCAGTAGCTGCTGACGACCACCAAGTCATCTGCATAGGCGAGGGATGTGAAGTCCCGCTGAAAGGCACGGAAGCCCACACCGTGCCTCTCCAGTGCCGCCAGGAGTAGATCAAGACTCAGATTAAAGAGGAGCGGTGATAGTGGATCGCCCTGCTTGACACCTACGTTAATGCGAATGGCTCCGGTGCTGGCCCCGTCAGCCGAGCGTATCGCTGTCTCGAAGCCTCTATATGAGTCATCAAAGAAATCAGCCCGTGGGACACCGAATCGATGAAGACCAACGCCAGAGGCGACCGGCGCGCTTTGCAGGACGCGAGCATCCCCTCAAGAACCATGAGATTCTCTGCACAACCCTGTCCCTTGACAAAGCCCCTCTGCGCAGCATGGGTGGGACACGCCGCAGAGAGACGCACGTGCATGATAGAAGAGAGGACACGTAGCAGCATCGGCCCTTAGGTGAGCGGTCTCCACTGCCTAATGTCACTCAGCTTCCCCACGTCCGAGGTCTTCGGGATCAGGGTCATGCGGCTCCTCTTAAGACACCCTGGCAGACGGCAATGGAAAATAAACAAGTTGTAGAGGTGGGCAAGCTTCACCCCAGTACAGTCCCACCACAGCAGGGCGCTCCTCTTCATGCCGTCTGTTCCGGCAGCGCTGTCTGGCTTAATATGCTTTAATGCTCCAAGAACCTCACTCGGAGAGAAGGCTGGCTACAAGGGAGCGTTGTCAGCCGCCGGCAAACCTCCAAAGCACCCTAGACCCCGGAAGCAGTCAATACCGGACCACACGTTCCTGTACATCTCACGGATGACGCTGAGCTCGACAGGACAAGTGGTCGCCTCCCTGCCATCCAGGATACAGAGGCTGACGTCTTTGGGTATGCGCTACAACAACAGCCTCTGAAGGTTCCTGTAGCGATGACGCCTCAGGAGCGCTTCAGGGACAACACCCCCCGCGCCTGCACGACGCCGAGTAACAGGCCGGTGATGCGCCGCCCTCCTCTGCACAGACGAGGCACAGAGCTTTGCCAGGTTGCGCTGAATCCTAAGAGTGAGTCAACTAAGGTCCCTAAAGGACCCCATAAGCTCCCAGTCTTCCAGGACCTCACACGGACAGCCTCAAGTACACTCCTCAAAGACCTGCTAATCAATTCCACAACCGGTGGGATGGGCTCAACCGGTGCGTGGGAAAGGGCACTCTCAAGGCCAGAAGACACCACGGCGTCAGAATCAATGGCAGCAGCGACACCCACTGACGCAGCAGGAGCAGAAGAGGAAGAAGAAGAAGTCTTGGCACGCCACCTCTTGACCTGATGTCTCTCCCTCTCCTCCTTTTTCCTCTCAAAGAGGACAGGGTGCGCTTTGCGTATATGGTTCGTCAGACCCCTCTGAGAGCCAAAACCTGCACCACAGTGTCCACACTTATATGCTCCTTCAGCAAAAAAGGCAGGCCGGTGTTTAGTGCCCGTGCACTCTGCCTCTTTGCAAAGATAAACACAACTTGGAGCACTTGGTGCATGTAAAGTAGATCCGCCAGGGGAAGTGGACAAGCTGGTAAAGGCGTTGAGCATCACTGAGGCACCTAAGATAGGATGGGGGGAGGCGGGGGAGGAAGGCCTGGCTGGAACTCATAGGCTGTACACATTCACCTGGAGCAGGGAAGCTGAAGAGGAGGGCCAGGCTGGAGCCCAGAGGCTGGAGCAAAAGCTGGTGCACTCACCTTGAGCTGCTAAATGACTCAGAGAAACCATGCAGTCTCGGACCAGTCTGTCAGGTCAGCGACCTATACATCCATCGTTGGCGCTCACACTGACCATTTGAAGAGAAACCTGGATTAGGCATGTTAACAAAACTAGCCAAACCAAAACCTTAAACCAGGGGTATTCAACTCCAGGCCTCGAGGGTCACAGTGTCTGCATAATTTCCAGATATCCAAACTCTACTCATGACTGATTACCTGGTTCAGGTGTGTCCAACCAATTGGAGCATGCCAGATCCGGGTATGTTGGAAAACCTGCAAGAATGCGGCCCTCGAGGCCTGGAGTTGAATACCCCTGCCTTAAACCAATGCACTGCAACATGCGAGTCTCCACAGCCAAAAACAGTCAACATCGGAACCTAATGCAGGATGCATAAGCTCCTCACACTGAGAACCTCATTCAGACACAGAGACAGGAATCAAATACTAATTTGGGTGACATTTTAACAAGTAACATTTTATTAAACACAATACCCTATATAGTGACAGGTCAATAAATACAATAATCAATATAATAGTAATCAATATAACAGTCAATCAATACAGCAATCCATCATGAATAATATAAATAAATAAATAAACAATCATAAAATTTATACAATGGAACCAATTTGACATTGCACACAATGCTCAGAAAACAAGAAAGAAATAAGTCCAATGTTCAAGTGGATAAGTGGATCATCACAAGGAGAGGCAGTCAGCCAGCTAGGAGACGCAACATGCATACTCCGGAGATCAGACCTTTGAACCTCCAGCCCTGACAGCTTTCCGGAAGGCTTTGTAGGTGTCAAACGTGTAAAGCATTGCGCACCTGTGTCCTAGCCACATTATTGGCGGCTTTCCTGGTAAGCCCCAGCCTCAGGAGGATGCTGGAATTACGCGAGAACCATTTCCCCCGCGCGCCCAAAGGAAAGCCGTCAATAATGACCTTACGGACACCCTCTTTTCAGCCAGAATGAGCTCCTTGAGTGGAGCGTATTTATCTCTTTTCCTCTGACATGCTTCCGAGAGCGTGCTGCCGTGCCTCTCAAAGCATAAGGTGATGTCAAGGACAAACATTTCATCACTCCTGCCCATGACCAGATCCGGCACCAAAGTGCTACCGTCTGGTAAGCGCACTCGCGGCTCCACTGTCACGCACCAACCTTCCTTGGTGGCAACCCCCTCCAACAGGCGTCAGATCTTATGTGCTGGCATCATGTTCCTCACCAGACCACCGCACTTACCCACGATGTGCGGGAAGGTCTCAAGGTGAGAGTGACACATCCAACACGACACCTGCGGACGTTTGCCTGAATTGCCCACCATCTTAAGTTTGGCCATGGGCACTGTCAGGCTGTGGGCCTTGATGGCAAGAATGAATTCGGACTGCCTCATTGGGGTCCTGGAGGACAGTGAGAGCCAGCTGTTCGATATGGGGTCATTCCTGAAAACGCTCACACCCACCCCCTGACAGACCTACCCACACCATCGTTCAAACTCCACATCTCTCCAGGCCCTGCCGATCAGCATGCCTTTGCGGATGCAGGCTCGAAACATCTGCCACATCGAGGTGCAGCGACCTGGCATAATGTGTCCAGCGTTTCCACAAATACTTGAGGTCATACACAACCGAGGCGATGTCACATGTGCGCTCACAGCTATACTCAACCATCTTTAAGAGCCTCCTGAGCCTGGATGCCTGCACGGCGGCCTCAAGCTTGACCAGCCCAAGCCCCCATCCCTGCAACTGGAGTAGAGAAGACCGTCGCTTGTGAAGGGCTCCAAGTGGAACCACTTCTTGATAGCCCCCTTGATCTTGGCGTTAACTCTCCTCAAAACCACCTTAGAGGAACAGGTCATCTCCGCAGGGTAAGAAAGCCACCGCGTACAGGGTGTCGCTGGGCGGGCCATCACCGCACTTCCGGCAGCGGGGAGAGGAGGGCGACGGGGCGACTGCTCCTCCAGCCGCGGCGCGAGCCCAGCCTCGTTTCGCACCCCAGCCCGACCGACCCAGCCCTTAGAGCCAATCCTCATGTGCATTCAGTGTAATTGAAATTGAGGATTTAATGGCACTTTTTCT
Source organism: Oryzias javanicus (assembly GCA_003999625.1). Classification (NCBI taxonomy): domain Eukaryota; kingdom Metazoa; phylum Chordata; class Actinopteri; order Beloniformes; family Adrianichthyidae; genus Oryzias; species Oryzias javanicus. The sequence goes on from CM012450.1 coordinate 6,074,639, forward strand.
TCTTTTCTTTTATCCTTTTTCCTTTTTTTAAGGTGAAATTACTTGTATCTTCTGTCACACCTCATTTTAACTTTTCTTAGTAACACGTAGCGGACGTTTGCTGTATTTTTCCAGGGCTCCAGTTTGACGTGGTGTAGTGTCATCTCAAACAGTGAATCAATCCCTTCCGCATCACACCAACAGAGGTTTGTTGGATCACTGAGTAATACTCTTTTTTAATTTTTTTCCTGTTAAAAGCCTGCATTTTCAAAACATAAGATTCACTCATTCATCTTATGCACAGCTCTCTGCGGTCCTGTGCAGCGGTGTCTCTACTGCTACGCTTTGGTGGTGGTTAAATTCCTGTCAGATCTGCATTCAAAGGTATTTGTGTTGACATATTTATGTGTACTTTCTGAGTTCAACATGCACTTAAGACATTTCTCTATATTTATTTATTTATTTCAACCTCTGTGTCTCTCTACCCAGCATCTGAATTCATCCCTGCTGCCACATTGTGAAGTCATCTACACTCACAATGGCTTTCAGGGCAAGATCACTTCCCGGCTCTCCGTGCAGTTCTCCATCCAAGAGGGCCTCACTTAGTGCCCCGGCGACACCCAGTGGTCAATCTGGTGTTGGGTACACCAAGTTGACCACAACTGACAGTCTTGTGGATAGACGATCAGCCTGGGAGCTTTTTGAAGACACACCGTTGCAGCGATCAACACCTGCCTCTGTGATCTTCTTTAGCCTTGAGAAATCCTGGCGTGTTGCTACGGCAGGCAAAGGGGAGCTCCCTTCCACTGTGGCTGTTGGGCTTAGGCTCCTGTTGACACTCTCCATCTACCCCCTGTGTCGCACCAAGATGAAATGCCTGAGTGAAGCCCACCGGCATTTCTAGAATGTGCACCGCCCCTGGAAGATCCACCTCGTATGCACCTTCTGTTCCAGGCTTTCATGCTCCATCACTGCTGCCAAACATCATGCAGCTGCACGTTCTTCCAAGCCAGCTAAGAACAAGGTGCCAGCAGGCGGCTTCTTCCCTTGCAGTCTCTGCACGTCTGGTTTCGGGTCCCGGAGGGAACTGTCAAATCATGTGCGCAAGAGTCACCCCTGGCCTTCGAGAAGTCTCAGGAGGACAGGGATGCGTGTCTGCAGAAGGCCAGGAGACAGCGCAAAACAAGCACTTCAGTCGGCGGGGGCACAAGTGAGCGACGTCCTGCGACCCGGAGCTCTGCCTCAGCAAACACCAGCAGCGTGAGGCAAGCCGTGGCTCTGCAGGAGGACCAGGAGCCCATCTCCATACCACCAGTTGTTGACTGCGTCCGTGGGCCTCTGGAGAGGGTCCTCCACGATGCGCTGGTGCACACCAGGACATGCAGTACATGCATTGCTTCAAGGAACTCTGCACCTTCACCAGGGACCTCCAGTGAAGACTGTCAGGGAGACGTACCCCAAGGCGTCACCGCCACCACCTCCGCCGCCAGATTACCAGGGGCAGCTTGGGTGTGCTCCACAAGCAGCTGAGATACACGGACCTGCACAGGCAGTTCTCACACAATCCGAAGGCTGCCAGCTTATGTGTCCTAGACGGCAAGAGGCCTTCCATGTACCGAGTGGATCCTGACAAGGTCTACCGGACATTTAAAGGCGTCTGGTCCCGGGCGGACAGTTCAAGGGGTCAGGGTGTTACGGTGCCCTTCCGGCTGCTGACAACACCGTCCTGCAACATGCCTTCACCACTTGAGGTCCTCAGCGCGGTCAAACACATCAGGCCTGACAGCGCTGCCGGCACAGATGGTGTGAGGAGAGACGCGTTGCTGAAGTGGGATGGCACCGATGCAAAGCTGTCACATCTCTGCAATCTATTCCTCTTCCACCGACGCCTGCCACCATGCCTGAAGAGGAGCCGCACCACCTTAATCCCCAAGACCACCGACACTTCAAAGCAAGGTGACGTGAAGCATTGGCGGCCTCTCACCATCGGGCCAATCCTGCTGCGCGTCCTGTCATCTGTGATGTACCGGCGGCTTTCGGAGGCGTGCCCCCCACACGCGACCCAGAGGGGATTTATCGACGGACAGGGCTGCGTGGAGAACCTGATGGTCTTGGAGGGCCTGATGAAGACCCATTCAAAGACACGGATGCCGCTGGCGCTGGTTTTCATCGACCCGTCCAAGGCCTTTGACTCAACCATCCTGCACAAGATGGGACTGTCAAAGGCCGCCGTCATAAGAACGGCCAGAGTCCTGAGCAAGCGCGCCCTCCTTCTGACACTGGACACATTTAAGGCATTCCGGAAGGTCACAAGATCTTAGAATCTCTGTACTCCTTAGGAGTACATGTGCAAAAATACTCCCCAGCAATACATAGCAATGGTGTAGCAGCCCAAACAGTATAAGCAACACATCACATAGATGGATAGAAAATAAAAGAACAATTGATTCAACAAGTAGTGCATCAAATCAAATCAAGTTTATTTATAGAGTGCTTTAACGCAGGCAGACTGCTACAAAGCGCTGTACATTAAAACACCAAGAACACTAATAGATAAAATACAAGCACAAAACAACTAAAAACCAAGACAGTAAAAGAGTTAAAAACAGAGTAAGAACAAAGTAAAAACAGTAAAACCAGAGCAGAGTCTCATGGAACGTTAAAAGCTTGACTGTAAAAATGGGTTTTAAGCTTATTTTTGAAAATTGACAGGGATGACGCATCACGAATGTTAAAAGGCAGAGCGTTCCAAAGCTTTGGGGCACAAATGGAGAAGGCTCGATCCCCTCTACACTTCCTCTTAGCTCTCGGTACCTCCAGGAGCAGCTGGTCAGCAGACCGGAGGCACCGAGGAGGAGTGTAGGGAGAGAGAAGCTCTGAGAGGTAAGGTGGGGCGAGACCATTCAAGGATTTAAAAACAAATAAAAGAATCTTAAACTGAACCCTAAAACAAACAGGCAGCCAGTGGAGGGAAGCCAGGATGGGTGTGATGTGTTCTCTCTTTCGTGCTCCAACCAGCATACGAGCAGCGGCGTTTTGAACCAGCTGCAGCCGTGAAAGAGAGGACTGGCTAACCCCGAATAAAAGGGAATTACAATAATCCAGCCGAGATGTAATAAAAGCGTGGATCACTGTCTCAAACTGCTGCAGGGTTAAAAATGGTTTCACCGCAGATAACCGCCTAAGATGAAAAAAGCTCTGCTTCACTACAGAAGGGATGTGATGGTCAAGCTTAAAATCACTATCCAGAATAAAACCCAAATTCTTGACAGTGTGTTTAAAATGTGAAGCCAGGGGGCCCAGGTCCAAAGTGGAAGGGTCACAGCGGTTGCTAGGGCCAATTACCAACACTTCAGTTTTCTTCTCATTAAGACTCAAGAAGCTGCTCTACAGCCATGTTCGGATTTCATGTAAACATGACTTTAATTGTTGGAGGGAGGAGCCGTTCTTCTTGATTGGGAGGTAGATCTGACTATCATCAGCGTAGAAATGAAAAGACACTCCATGTTTCTGTATGATAGACCCCAGGGGAAGAAGATAGAGGGAAAACAGAAGCGGTCCTAAAATTGAGCCCTGTGGGACACCAAATGACAATGGAGCTGTGTCTGAGGTAAATCTAGAAAGATTCACACTCATGGTTCGGTCTGCCAGGTAAGATTTGAACCAGGTGAGAGCAGCACCACCAACCCCCACCACATTCTGGAGCCTTGACTGCAGGATCTCGTGATCTACTGTGTCAAAAGCAGCAGATAAATCCAATAGAACAAGGATCACATGATCTCCCATGTCAGTTACTCTGAGAATGTAATTGAAGACTTTCAGCAGAGCAGATTCTGTACTGTGCAGAGTCTTGAACCCTGACTGGAAGACCTCCAACACATTGTGTCTGACCAGGAAAGATTGCAGTTGTGTGTAGACTGTTTTCTCTAGTATTTTGGATAAGAAAGGTAGTTTTAAAATTATCCAACACTGTGCTGTCGAGGTTTGGTTTCTTAAGCAGGGGCTGAACCAAGGCATGTTTAAAATGAAGAGGCACTACACCAGAGGACAGACTTGCATTGATAATAGCCAAAACAGATGGACCCATGCATGCTGCACAGTCATAACAGGCAAACAACAGCATCAAGCTCCAAGACATAATAAATTAATTAATAAAGTGTCACATCAAAAAGTCCCCATGCATGAGGGCAGGAAATTCACAGAGTGGACACAGTCGAATGGTCTGGAGCAAAACACAGTCAACATCTCCAAGAAGACAAGAACAGTGACGAGAATGACAAATATTAGTTCCTCGAGGCACCAGACCTAATGACCTTCCTGAAGGCCTTATACGTGTCCAGAGAGTTGAGCAGGGCATGCCTGCAAAATGTACTGGCTACATCTCTGACCGCTCTTTTAGAGAGGCCCAGTTTTGTCAGGATGCTGGAGTTCCGGGCATACCACTTGCCCCGAGCACCCAGGGGAAAGCCGTCAATAGTGACCTTCCGGATGCCCTCATTCTTGGCCAGAATTACAGCTTTAAGAGGGGCATATTTGTCCCTCTTCCTCTGACACGCCTCAGAGAGTGCCATCGTGCCTCTCAAAGCAAATGGTGACATCAAGGACAACAGCCTCATCGCCCCTCCCTATAACCAGATCAGGCACCAGGGTGCTACCATCTGGCAGGCGAACTCTTGGCTCCACCGTGATGCACCATCCCTCCCTTGAGACGACTCTCCCAAGCAACCTGCAAATCTTGTTATGAGCCAAAATCCTGTTCCTCATCAGGCCACCACATCTGCCAACAATGTGGGGGAACGTCTCCAGGTGCAAGAGGCAGATGTTACACGGCACCTGAGGCCGCTCCCTAGTCCTGACAACCATCTGAAGATTGGCCGTGGGAACAGTGAGGCTACGAGCTTGAACTCTGACTGTCACATCGGAGTCCTGGAAGACAAAGAGAGCCAGCCGTTGGACACGGGGTCGTTCTTAAAGACACTCGTGCCCACACCCTGAAAGACTTGACCACACCACTGCTCAAACTCCAAGCCCCTTCAGGCTTTGGTGGTCAGCATGGCCTCACTAATATTCTCCAAGCCCACACAGCCCACAACTTTCTGACGCAGCGTCTTAGCGTAGTGCGTCCAGCGCTTCCAGACGAAGCTGACGTCGTACACACAGGAGGCAATATCGCTAGTACGCTCACAGCTGGACTTGAGCAGCTTCAAAAGCCTCCTGAGTCTGGCCTCTTGGACACTCGCCTCCAGTCTAACAACACCCAGACCACCATCTCTGCAACTGGAATACAGGAGGCCGTCAGTGGTGAAGGACTCCAAATGAAGCCACTTCTCACTTCTTGACGGCACCCTTGATCTTCTGTACGTGTTCCAGACCTGGAGGCGCTGCGTGGGCTTGAGCGGAGCACTGGAAATCCGGTCAATGAGGGTGGTAGCCATGCCCAAAAGGTCGCATGGAACCACCCCACTCAGGGGGTTGATATCAACCCCGTGATAGCGCATGGACTCCATTGCTCCCAAGAAGGGAACAGCCGTGCCTTCCAGCAGCCAAGGTGGACACCGGTTAAGCCTGGTACCATCCCTTGTGCCCTCCAAGAGAAAGCCCCAGCACTTCAGGGGGTTAGCATGAAGGCCAGTGCACTCCAGGAAGGCCTGCAGAATGGCTAAGTTTCTTGCCATGCCCGCCCAGAAATTGCTGATGACCACCAGGTCGTCAGCATATGCGAGAAATGTAAACACCCACTGAAAGGCACTGAACCCCACACCGTACTTCTCCAGGGCCACCAGGAGCGGATCCAAGCTCAGGTTAAACAAAAGTGGAGACAGCGGATCACCTTGCTTCACGCCCACTTTGATGTTAATGGGGCCGGTACTGATTGCCTCAGCCGAGCGCACCGTGGTCACGCATCCTCGGTAAGAGTCAGCAATGAACTCACGTCGACTGAGCGCCTGGCCAGAACCTCGCCAATAAGCCCGTGGGACACCGAATCAAAGGCCCTGGTAATATCAATAAAGACCAGCGCCAGAGGTGACCGACAAGCCCTGGCAGATGAAAGCAGCCCCCCCCAGGACCATGAGGTTCTCAGCACAACCCTGTTCCTCCCCAAAACCCCTCCATGCTGCATGAGTGGGACAAGCCACAGAGAGACGCGAGTGCATCACAGAAGAGAGGACACGCAAAAGCATAGGCCCCAAAGTGAGCGGCCGCCACTGGTCAATGTCGCTCAACCTCTCCGCATCTGATGTCTTCGGGATCAGGGTTGTGCGACTCTTCTTCAGACACCCAGGCAGACGGCGGTGAAACAAGAAAAGATTGAAGAGGTGGGCTAGCTTCACCCCAGTGCGATCCACTGCAGCAGGGCACACCTCTTCACACCATCCGCTCCAGCAGCGCTGTCCGCCCTAATGCCCCTCACGGCCCCAAGCACCTCACTAAGAGAGAAGGCAGGCTGAAGGGGAGCGTTGTCAGCCGCCGGCAAACTCCCAAAGCAGCCAAGACCCCGGAAGCAGTCCTGACGAGACCACACGTTCTTATAAGTCTCATGAATAACATTAATCTCGACCGAACATGTGGTCGCCTCCCTGCCATCCAAGATGAAGATGCTGGCGTCCCTGGGCTTGCGCGACAGCAGCCTCTGAAGGTTCCTGTAGCGATGACGCCTCAGGAGCGCTTCAGGGACAGCACGCCCCGTGCCTGCACAGCGCCGAGTCACAGGCCGGTGACGCGCCGCCCTCCTCTGCATGGACGAGGCACAGAGCTTGGCCAGATTGCGCTGAATCCTCAGAGTGAGCCTGCTAAGGTCCCTAAAGGACCCCATGAGCTCCCCCGTCCTCCAGGTCCCCACACGGGCAGCCTCGAGTAAACCCCTCAGAGGCCCGGTTATCAAGCCCAACTATCTTCCAGACATTCGAAAGAGATGTCGCCGCCACGGAGGGCCAGCGATTGGCTCCAGGTTATCTAGAGTCACCAAAGCGGCCGGGGCGCCCCCGCATAGATCAATGAAAAAAAGGCGAAATGTCTATTGTAGAATTGATTAAATATTATTATTATTATTATTATTATACATGTTTATTTATTGGAGGTTCGTGTTTAATTCAAAAGTTTAATGGTCTTTTTTTATGCGGAAAATATTCGATTCTGCCGCCTTCTGTTGGTGGTGAGGTGAGGATCGCTGGTTTCGGAAACCGCTCTCCTCCGTAATGGGGCTTAATTGTTTTACCGGTTGCTGGGATTGAAGGTTCAGCGTCAACATTGTGCCAAATCCAGCCGGCCATCGCAGGTAACGCCGGAACCGCGGTTAGATAGAGAGACCGAGGAGATTCATACAAGTTGCGGACTCGCGCGCGCCAGTGGTCACCAACAACCTGTCATGAATTATTTTTTTTTTTTTCCAGCTGCTGTCTCTGCACTGAGATCAGCTGTGAATGCGCACGTAGGGACAGCGCAAACGCGCCTGGTCTTTCTCGGTGACCGCAGCTGGAGACTAGCAGAAGGGTCAAGGATGATGGGAACCGCACCACCGTGCGTGGGCGTAAAAGGTACCGCCAAGCTCGTGCCATAGGCAGGAGTGAATACGCACGCCGAAGCAGTACACGCACGCCGGGTCTACATGCGCAAAGCCGCCACTGTACTCGCGCGTGTCAGTGATCAGATATAGATCATGATTCGCAGCGGGTCTAGTTTAACAAGCTGCGGTCTTTTAGGGTGTTATCCAAATTCAAGTTAGTTAAATAAAGAAGGCTTGCACAGCTGACATGCACTCGCACGCCACTGCTGGCCTTTTTAAAGAGCCCTTATATGGAGCTATTTTGGGGCCATAAATATTTGAAACCAAAATAAAACAAAACAGAAAAAAAAATATTGGTGTTTGGCCAAAAAAAAAACTTAAACTGTCCAAAACCTTTTGCCATTTTAAAATTAACATTTATTTTTAGCTTCAAATGTTCTGTTTTTTAGGTTTCAAACCTCAAAATTTCAATTTTTTTCAGTTTCAAATTGTTTGATTTTACTTTCAAATTTTTATAAATTTTTTTAATCTTAAAATTTCTGTTTCAAAACTTTTGGCCATGTTATGGTGCATCGGGCCGGGGCTTACATAAAGGGTCAATCAAAATCGATAACACTGAAAAAAAGGCTTTTGCCAGTTTGTCAAATAGACATGTTTTATTTTCATATATTCTACATGTTTTGTATATGTTGATGTTGAAAACATATTGAGATTGTGTTGGTTTTTTATATTCCTTACCAATGTAAAAGTGTTAAGAATTTGTTATGTTGATCTAAAACACTTCGGTTATGTTTTCTAAATGACTCCGCCTCTTCTGTCTGTCGGCCATCTTTTTTTCCATTTCACTGAGAGGACTGGATGCATTTAACAATAAAAAGGTAGGTTAAAAAAATTACAACTTATCTGAGTATTAACTAGAGTTTAACATTTAACATTTTTGATTGGAATTAAAAAGAAGTAGTAGTTTTTTAGAGCAGTGTATGTTACGTTTTGGGAAAAAAAGCAAACGGGTTCAGCTATGGTTCGCTGTCAGCTAGGAAAGAATGTTGATTAGATTACTAATTGTGAATACTATTTTCAATGTTATCAAAATTTTGTAGTTATTAGTGTGCATTTCCCCAATACTACTACTCTCTCTCTCTCTCTTATATATATATATATATATATATATAGAGAGAGAGAGAGAGAGAGAGTATACATTATTATTGTTTGTCATGTATATATATAATATTTATAACAAACACATTTGGAACGGCATATTCAGATATGTTGTATATTATATATATATACATATATATATATATATATATATATATATATATATATATATATATATATATAAAATATTTATGACGAACACATTTGGAACGGCATATTCAGATATGTGTCTAAAAGAACTTTTAGCCTGCAACTTCAACAATGAATTTTTTTTTTTTTTTTCATTTATGTTTCCTGGCAATAGTTTTTTTTTTTAAGCTTTCACTTGAATTGTACCTAAAGTGCTAAAAGTTGTTTTAGCCGACAGTTTCGAAGATTTTTTGGACACACCAGGAATTAGCCGCATCTGCATTTACGCGGGCGTATTATTCGATCGTAGGTTTTAAAAAGGTTGAAGTCTTAGGGTACGTTCACTCAAACCAGTGTTGATTTCGTTGACGAAAAATTTTTAGTCAACGACCTTTTTCACCTGACGGAAACTTAACGAAAAACCGGAAAAGCTCCGCTCGGACACGAAAACTTTAATTAAAATGATTGACATTTTTGTCAACGAATAAGAACAAAACAAAAATAGTCTTCCAAGATGACATTCAATCATAACGACTGCTGGTGAAGAATGGCGGGAGCAAATACAAAGCACTGAGTCCTGCAACCGGCTCGGGAATTGTGTAGGGTTATCTGAAATGTAGGATTATCTTTATTAGTTTCAAATGGGTTACCCTCGCCTAGTTCAGAGGTTCTTAACCTTTTTGACACTGGGGCCCAATTTTCCCGGTACAAAGTGATTCGAGGCCCATTCAAATATAAACATGTTAATGTAAATTGATCCACATCTTGTTTGATTTGTATTTGATAATTAAATCGAGTCATTTTATGGTTTATCAAAGTAAAATCTTGTGAGGAAAAATGATACGTGATCATCTCAGACATTTATTTTCATACTGAACAGGTAAACCACAGGTGTTAACCTCAACACAAATTAGAATTCCAAAAATATTTATAAGGAATTTTGATAAATAAAACTGTGTTGTAATAAAACAAGAACACTTCAAATAAGTTTCAAATGAAACAAACTGTAAATGAGATTTAAATAAAATACTAATTGAAAGATTACCTTATAACCTGCTGATGAACTTGACAAATTATAAGTTTTAATTTCGTACTAGATATTTCTCTCCAAATCTGTGACAAATTAACAACAACAATCACAACAGTCTGTTTTTAAAAAAAAATAAACATGAACTGAGGCAAAGAACCCGGTATAAAGAAAATATGATGTGGGGCCGATAGCTGCATACTATTGAGTCATGCCACAACATGTTACTGATGCCGGTTCACACTGGATGCAGAACGGAGGCCGCCTCTATTCAGCGCCCATAATCTATGGTGGCGTTCACACCAGGCACGGAGCGGTGCGGTCCTCCGCAGAGGGCTCGCGCCGTGCAAGCGGATCATTTCAGCTTCTGCTCTATTTTGAGTGCGAGCCGCGAGTGTTCCGGATCAATTCTGGCTGGATGTTAAATAAAGATACAAGAGAAAATACGGTTTATTTTTAAAAGAAAGAGTGTTTTCGCAGGTAACTTTTGGAAAATCATGCGTCTAGCACTAAACTTTGTCGCTGACCCAGAGGAAAGGGGTTAAGGTTAGGATTCTGGTTACAGTTCCTGAGGTCGGCTGTCTCTGCAGCTCACGGCTTCACCAGGGGATGGGTCAAATGTGGAGAACAAATTTACACATTTAGGAGCGGGACAGTTAATGGTACTTTAACTTTAAGTTGAATTTTAAATACGTGCGTCCAAAAAAAACATCCAGCCTTGGACACACTTAGAATATGTGCAGGCAATGCAGCAATGAGATCTTGGCTGCATGTATTACTGTGTTCAATATGAATAACCATCATTTTCTACGCTGCTCGCGTGTAAATACATGGGAACAACATCAGTGTTTTTAAAATATAACCAATTTTTTTTTACAATAAAACGAAGTGATTGACAAATGTGATCATGTTTTTGTATCTGAACAGACTGTAGACAGGTAAAGAAACACATCCATAACATACACATGTATGCGCCAGCACACACTCACACATCAACATAGTGGGCAGAATAGTTTTAGTTTTTATGAATTTAGTCACGCACACACATGCGAGCGAGCGCGTGCGCACAGACACAACCAAAACAGACACAGACGCGCACACAGATCAATGTAGTGAGCAGACTCCGGAGCGGGTGGGCGGGGGCTGGATTTTGGGTGTAAAAGAGTAGCAGAGAGGAGTTCCTCTTAGCAGAAACACGCGGTAATATCTTTAGGTTATTAACTTATCACGTATGATGGCAAAAACAACAAAAGCTCCAGCTGGAGCGCCTATCGACCGCCGCGGAAAAATCCGCGTCTGCTCTGTAAACCACAGAGCGGGGGGAAGCCGCGCGCTCTCGACTTCGCGGTGCTTCCCGGTCCAGTATGAACCTGGCGTGACGCTTACTGCCACCAAGTGGTAGGAGGCTGCATTCAAGTCCTGCGGCCCTCGCGGCCCTCAGGTTCAGAACTGATTTTTATTTCGCGGCCCACTAGAGGGCGCTCGCGGACCGAGATTGGGCCGCGGCCCTATGGTTAAGAAACACTGGCCTAGTTGATCTGCACCGGCGCTGTGCGGCGGAGAAACGCTTTTCTTTAGGTAAGTGCGCTCTGAAACAGCGGTCTCCAACCACCGGGCTTTGAAAGAACTAATAATTAATTCTATTTTTTTTTAGTCTTAAATCTCTCGATTAAGTCTCTCGATTAGCTTGAGTAGTCCAGCGGGGTGTAACACGAGAAAAGTTTTATGTGAATGCAATTTATGCCGGTACTTCCATGAAGAAAAAACAGAGGAGCAGAGAACTGGTACTGGAGGGGGGAAGGAGAGAAAAGGAGAGCGCGCAGCGCGTGCGAGTAAGTGCGCGCAGGGGGAGGGGCCCTCAGTCAGTCAGGAGTAATAGTTCTTATGTTTTGTTAAAAAAAATATTAAAATATTAAAATGTTTCACTTGAAGTTATTATATCGAGCAACAATGTCTGATTGGTTTGTTATGGAGTATAAATTATTGATTTGTTGGTTACATTTTGCTCACATATTTACGTTTTTTTTTTTTAGTGAGATGATCTTGCAATAGTAAAATAAACTCGTTTTTGACCACTCTTGCATGACACTAAACTAAGAGACCTTATGTGTTTTATCAGTACTCCATAATGCCTTGTTAAATGATCACCATATCAATTGCCAAAACAGTATATTGTTTTTTTTTGCACGTCAGTAACTTTTCAATACAAGGTTTTTTTTTTATGTTCAGACATCTAGTATAAATGGGATGAAATTAGAGCTGGGCAATATGCCCCAAAAAAAATCTCTCTTTTTAGCTTAACTATTAACTAAACTCCAGAATAATATAAAAAACTGTAAAATAACCTAAAAAAGCCAAAACGACTATCATGTAGCTGAAATATTGGCTAAACATCAAAAAAGCCTAAAAACACGTGGTTATTTATTTTTTTTTTGGTAAATGCCAAATTAGTCTAAAAAGGTAGAATAATGCCATTATAACAGCTAAAAGGTCAAAATTGCTAAAAAAAAAAAAAAAAAAAAAAACAGGATGTGCAAAAACAGTCAAAAGAGATCTGAAATTAGCAGCGAAAATTTTGGATCCGAAATTAGTTAAAAATCAGCCTTACATTTAAAGCACTTTGTGGTCAAAAGAAAAAAAAAGAAAAGAAACCTCTGAAGCACTTGAAACAACTGTGGACTGCTTTTGTAATACTGGAGATCTCTGTGTGTGTCTGAGATGGAACGTTCCGGGGTCGTCATGGAAACGAGCACACAGACGGAGACGCAGGTCTGCGTCCTGCTTTCACATTGAAAATGAATGACTGGCACTTGCCCTGAACAAAAGCTCATATCTTTTGAACCGTTCTCCTTAGAGTAAAAGTAAAAGCACCTTCAGAATCCAGAGGTGTTCGACTAAATCTAGTACAATTTTCATGTGTTTGAGCCCAAATATACAGAAGTACTCGCAAGTTAAAAACGAAGCACCTCGAAAACTTCTCTCTTCCAAAAATGCATTGGGCTTAATGGGGGATATGACTGGGTTATGCTGATATTTGGAGCTGCTGTAAGAAAACTACATGGCTCAGGATTTTCAAAGTTCTATCGTCTGAAAGCCAGGAAAAATGCCTACGTTTTAATGTCAAAACTTTTTCTGTGAGAGACACAATGACTGTGTTTGAGCAGGTTGAACCCACTTGAAGTGTTTTATTCCTCTCACTCTAACCCACTCTGCTCCACTCTAGTAACTGTTCCCAACTGTCATTGATTTCCCATTGGATCTCTGTTATAACTGAAAATCGACTCAAAGATAACATGTCGACTTCAAACAGCGATATTTTAAAAACCGTAAGGAGTTTTAAAAATACAAGTTCAAGAGCCAAAAGTCTGCTGAAGAGTTTAAAAGTTGAATGGTTTCTTTAGTTGAAAGTCTACTTGACTTCTATTGTTTTTGTTACGGCTGTGGCCATATTTGGTTTTGTTCTGTGTATTTGTCAGAGTGGGACCTCTTTGTGTTTTGTGGATCTTTGTTTTGTGTGTCTGTCCTTTTGATTTCTTTCAGGTGTGGTGCTGGAGGGTGTGGCTCCAATTGGCCCAATCCAGGTGGAGCCACCTTTAAAAGCACCATGAGGACCTCCAGCCCACGAGAAGGGAGCTGGGCTGCAACCTGTCTCCACTGCAGCTCAGTGCTCTTCTCCACCTGTTTTAATTGTGCGCACACTTTATAGTTTGTTTGGTGTTCTGTTTTTGGTTCCACTCTGTTCTTTGTGGTTTGTGAGTTAGTTTTGTGTTAGTTTATGTGAAGCTGTAGGGGTGAACCGCCATTTTCTTTAGTAAATGTTTTCTCCTGTTTCTGTTAGTCCAGGGAGGTTAGTGTTTGTCATTCTTTTACTGTTTCTTTTGCAGGTAAGCTCCCTGGGTTGAGTTAGTTGGGGTTTTGTTTGTTATTTTGGCCTGGGTTCACCCTGAAGCCTTTAGCTTCACTTTTGATTTGTTTAGTGTTGTAAATAAATTTGTTATAATTTTATGGAGACATTTGGTTTTTTTTTTCCTTTTACCTTTATGCTACGCCTCACACCCCAGACATAACGGGGCGTAACAGTTTTATAGAGCTCAAAGGTTTTTGCTGAAAAAGGGGCTTTTGAACATTCCGTGGGCCATTTTCAATGGATTTAATAAACCTGTAGTTGGTTGAATACTTTAAAAAGTTGAAGAGTTATGAAGTTGAAACTTATGAGCAGCTATCTCCTAAAAGAGCTGCATAGTTTAATAGCTGAATGAGCTAAATAGGTCAAGAGCTTGAAGAGCTACGGAGCGACAAAAAACGTATGGAAGAAAAAGTGGAACACTATAGTGTGAATGCTTTGAAGCATTCACACAATTAGCGGCTAATATTGTAGCATGCTGGCATCAGTCAGTAACAACAACGCTGTCTTCAAATCAACACTTTTATTAAACATTCTGTTGCTGCTGTAGAGAAGCAGCTTAATCCTTCAGTTCTGTCTAGATCCTGTAGAAAATTGCCGCATGTCCTGCTGCAGCACCAGCCAAAGCTAACTGCTACAAACAGACGATTAGCTCAATGGAGTGGTGGGTGGGGCGGGGCCTTCACGTGGCACTTGCGCTTTCTCTCTCTCTCACTCTCTCTCTCTCACTCAAAAATCCCCTCTGCTATGTGCAGCTTTTACGTCTGTGCTTTGCAAGAGTGGACTTTACACTGGACTACGGAAGCCCAAGAGGGCAGAGGACAGGGAAAATAAAACCTCAATTTTATAAAAATAAATAATCTAAAACATAAAATTCGAATTAATGTGCTATACTGATATATCGCCCAGCTCTACCAGAACACATATACATATGTTGCTAATTAATACCAGACTTAATTGCCCTTTTTAACCATATCAACTGTCAAAGTAAGTATAAATATTGATGTGTTGGGAAAACAATGAGCAATTTATTTAGGAGCTGTTTGCAGGGGTCAGAACACACCCCGCCCGCTTCAGGCACCTCTCCTTCCTAGGAGAATTTGCTGCTTGATGCCTATGTAAGATGTGTTCATAAACTTGACAGTAAATTCCTCTTGGAGTGATTTTTGTACCACTATTCCAAGCACAACCCTTCTCTGATTTTAACTTAAAAGTTCTAAAGTTTCAAAAGGTTATTTTACTCTTAAAAAAAAAAAAAACAATCTGTTAAGAATGATAAAAAAAAGGTCTATATGAGTGTATTGTAGAATCCAAGAACCAGTCAGAAGTTTGAAGTTGAAATCATTTCTTTGTAAAGGAGAGAGTCGGCCGGAATACTCGTCCAGAGTGTGTCCGTCCGGGTCTCCGTCCGAGTCTCCGGCCTCCTCGCCCCACAAAATCACTTTCATTAATTAGACAGGAACTTCCAAATATGGTCAGGTTGACGTAATATCAGCCCAAAGTTATAGTCATACAGAAGATAAGAAAGTGAGAAGAGTCATACCATAAAAGGAGTTGTTTTCTACTTCTAGCAGTCCAAGGACAGATTCTGAAACCAGCAAAGACTGGTTTGAGCTGGTATGTTGGAATACAGTGTGCAGACAAAATTCAAGGCTCACAGGCAACTTCATTTTGGCATATTTATGACACAATCAAAATAAATTTTCATCCAGATAAAAATTCCTTCTCTTGTGCACTCAAAACAAAACCGGTTGCCCCATACGCACAAATCATGTTTCATGTGAACAAAGCTTTTAGTCTTTTATATATTTGTGGTTGCTTAGTGGTTTGATTTGCAAAATCTTACAGTTGCTAAAGCAACACGAACCTACCACCAACCTAATAAACCACATCTATTGAAAATCTGTGTGAAAGCTCTTAATGTCATATTTCACTCTGGGTGCTCAGGCTGAAACAATTTATTTTCTTTTTTTAAAGACACCTGATACAGCAGTGTCAAGAGGAAATTTGCTTTTTGAGATGTGTTTCAAAGGCTCTGTAGTTGTGTTAAGTATCTTTACAATCAACATATTTGATAGCCACCCTAACAGGTTGATCTGCAGTTATGTCTTACCATGAGCACCACTAATGGATTAAATATTGCTTTGCTATGTAGGGCTTTTTAAACGTAGATTGTAATAGAAATTTGAAGCATGATTGACTGAAGTAACTGAACTTTATAACACAATGAATTAATTTAATCTAGATTTTTTGGTTTATACTATTTTTTTTCTCCACAGTGAATGTGGCGTTGCAAAAGCTGTTTGGTGGAAGTCGGAGGTCGATTGGACTTGAAGAACCACTATAAAGTCAAACATCCGCACTTTGGGCGTACGAGCAGATTTCCATGTACGTACTCTGACTGTCCATGCACATTTAAAACATGGAATGCGTTATTAGTTCATCAGAGTAGGTTGCATTCTACAACAGGTAATTCAAAATCAGAGTTAGCAATATGAAAAGAATTACTTCATTCATATCAACACCCATCTAAAAAAAATTAAAATGTAGATTGCATGTTTGTTGGATGTAATTTTAAAACTGCAATCTATGGAACATTCAAATCACACAAAAGTCGCAAACATGCACCTCACAGTCTAATTGATTTTAAGCCCAAAATTGTGCGAATAAGTGACCACTATTGCTCCCTTCCCATTCTTAGTCGCTAATCATTCGTCTGGCTGGGAGCGGGGGGGGGGCTTCAGCTGTTTTTGTGACTGGGATGAAGGCTGTCCCGCATTAACCCGAAACGAGGAGCATAAGGGAGGTTTTTTTTTATTTATAATAAAATAGATCAAACATCACAGATCAGGAGAGTTAAGCAGGTTGCCCGCGCTGCCCGCTCCCTGCAGCACCTCTCTCTCCGCCAGCGTGTGAAGCGAGCAAACCCCGCTAAAGGGAGGCTGTCTGCAGAAAGAGCCACCGTGCTGCAACATGAAAAAGAAAGTCGGAATGGATTCGAATCGGGTATCGTTCAGTCATTCATTTTTCAATTTAAAATGGGATATGAAAAACACAAAAAACGAACCGTTTTTTTCTTTTTCCAATTAAAAAACCAAAACGGAAAAACGAAAAACAAACTGTTTTTCGTTTTTTTGTTTTGTGTACAAAAACAAAAATCGGATAACGGGAGTTTGATTTGGTTTTTTGTAGTTTTGTTTCTGACGGGGGGGGTCACCCGGGTCACCCGTGAGTAGTTTGCGCAGATTCTTATTGTGAAAACAGCTGCACTGCTCGGACAGTAACTGTCTTTCTTTAAGGGAAATGGATCGTTTTATTAGTGTTTGTGGCTGTAAAGAGATAATCCGAGACCCCAGGACATGAAAATACATCCGTTCCAGGTAAGAATCTGTTATATTATAGTTTTTCAGTCACATGTCTCTGACGATGTGAGTTTGCTACTTTGACAAGCTAGCTGTTGCTAACTCCTACGGGGCTGCACAGAGTCCGATCATGGATTATTAAACCCATTATGTGATTAAATATGAAAAGTTGTTGGCTGTACATTTAATGAAAAGCACTAATCAGCAGTGTTTCCTCTTTTTTGAACCATATTGTCAGAATGTTAGTGACGGAGCTTGTGACGTTCCCCAAATGTCTGGAATGTGATGCTAGCGCTAACTAGCTGGCGCAAGCTAGTTAGCGTTGGCATCAGACGCCGGCGTTGCACCGGCAAAAATTATTCACAAAAATTGAGTTTTGTTTAGCTACATTAAGATAAGAAAGACGAAATATGAAATACTCGTCGTGGAATATTGTACAACTAGACGACAAATAGTTATCAGAAAAATGTATTTAAGTTTTGGCAGGAAAATACATTTGTATAACATCTGTAACGGATGAATTCTGTTACAGTAAATACTGTGTTCTTATATTAAGTGTTAAGATAAATGTGTGACTTCGAGAATTTGGCATTTTTAATTGTATTTTTTTTTCATTGAAAAGTTATTTTTATTGAATCTTCTATTTATTGAGATAAAGATGACTTGTTTTTCCTTCGTTGCCATCATTGTGTTTTGAATGTCATTAAAGTGCATATACAAAAACTGATATTTAAAATGCTTAGCTGCAATAATCTTTAAAATACTGTGTTGAGTTAAAATGTGTTGTTTATTAATTTTTTTTCCTGCAGGTGAAGTTTCTCGAAGCAAAGTTCCAGAACAGTTTTTGCCAGAAGAACAGAGGGCAGCTCTACGAGGGAGTACAACGGAGACTAAAGTAATTTCACTATGTAACATAGCACACAGATAAATCACTATGACAGACTTATGTGGAATATAATAATTAATAAACCCTTTTTACGGTGAATTCAGACAAACTGGCGAACTGCAAAGTTGACAGCTGAACACTGTTTAGCATAATTTGAAATAAATAATAAAAGGTAATCTTACCAATTTCAACTGAAATATGAACAATATTTATATTATAAATGTTTTGCTGAACTGTATTTTCATTTTCTCTCTTGGATCGTTCACAAATCTAAATAAAAATTTGATTAATCCCTAATTATTGAATGTTTTATTGAAAACATTGACCTTTCATTTGAACAGATATTCTTCTAACTGGTTTTTATTTTTGCTGATGTTATTTTAACATATTTTTAGAGTATTCAAGCACTGAAGGTGATAGAAATTCATGTTGGTCACATTTGATACCTTTGGCAAAGACTCACGTCTGCATTGCCCTTACGCATTTTGATCATTTCCCAGTATACTTTTTTCTTTTTTTTAATGTGATATTTTAGGTGATAAATTGTAAAAACAGGAATGGTTTGGTTCCAAAAAATGGTGAGGGCAAGTATTCAGCAACATATTTGTCATGATTCTGTGCTTAGGTTTTGTCATGTTCTGTTTTCTGTCAGTCTCACCACATTCAGGTTAATCATCCACAGCTGTTTTCATTTAGTCAATCAACCTCAGTGTATTTAAGTGTCTGGTTTTCAGTTCTCATTGTCAGGTCATTTGTTCATCTATGTTCTGTCACGGCATTGACCTGTTCTCCTGGTTTTGTTCCGTTTGAGTTGATTTAGTAAACGTTTATGTTTCTGCCACCAAGTCTGGTCTCCTGCATTTGGGTCCTCCACCACCATCCCTGACAATATTTTCACTAGTCAAATTGCACAAGCTGTTGTCTAAAATCTCTGGATTCTGACTACTTTTTTGTTTTATTCAGAGGATAATGGTTTAAAAGATATAAGCATTCTTTCAAGACAAGTGCAGGCAATCATTTTCAATGACAAAGAGACACGCAACCGTGCACCTCCCTTTGGGTGCTTGTTGCCATGACGACCTTAAAACACTCCATCTCAAGCAGTCCACATTTAAGTCTGAACATTTTTTTTACTCTCTACGTTCTGTAAATATAAGGTTATTTTAAACCTACTGGGGTTTTTGAGCTATTTTGGAGTTTCAGCTGTTACATTAGCATCATGCTAGCTTTTTTTGGACTATTTTGGCATTTACCAAGGTGTTTAGTCTATTTGAAGTTTGGCTCATATTTCAGCTACATGCTAGCTGTTTTGGCAAATTTGTCTTTAATTTTTCAGACTAAATTTGATTTTTGCTAATATTTCAACTTTATGCTAGCTTTTATGGCTGAATTAGACTTTACCTGTTTCCGAAGATGAAGCAACAGTTTTACAGCACAAGCTTGTTTTTATCTGTGCTAAAGGTGGATTCAAATTGACGAAGTGGATGAGCAACAGAGAGAACCTTCTCAAAACTGTACCTGAAGAATATCAAGCCAAAGATACAATGAGTCTCCATTTCAATCAGGATATTCTTTGGATGAAGAGGATTAGTACGTCAAGCTCGAGTCAAGACAAAGACCAGCTGCTTGGATCGACCTATTTCAAAGATGGTTTT
The DNA here is from genome assembly GCA_003999625.1 of Oryzias javanicus. Taxonomy (NCBI): domain Eukaryota; kingdom Metazoa; phylum Chordata; class Actinopteri; order Beloniformes; family Adrianichthyidae; genus Oryzias; species Oryzias javanicus. The sequence goes on from CM012450.1 coordinate 6,094,243, forward strand.
GCTGCTGGAGGCTGAAGACCCAAATGGAATAGCTTCATGATGAAGTGAAGATTTCATGGATTTAGGACTCATGAACTTCCAAAGGACAAAATGGCTATGGGAGGCCAAATTTATGTTTTTGGAAAAAAAAAAAAAAAACATGAACTGAATGTAATTCTGAATTGTTGGGAGTGAATTTGATGTAATTATTTTTCTTTTTTGCATGTAATTATTTGTCTGCTAGCCAAATAATTAGGGGCTGGTGTGTAGCAGCCATGATAATATTTATTTATTATTTCAATTGTTTTTTTTGTGTGTCACGTGATGAGGAAAGAGATCATTAGGCGGACCTGTTCACTTGAGTTTGGTTTGGTTCGGTTGGTTCAGAGAGAGGGTGTACAGGGCCCGGTATTTTTTGTTGACCGCTTTATTTGCCTTTGTATTTTGGAACGATCAAAACACATTTTTTGTTATCCGTGTCTACGATGATCTTTAATAAATCAAGATACATCCAGAGGACATTTTCATCATCTTTTTTGGAGCGCGTCACAAACAAGGTCCTGCCGCAGCCTCTCTAGCGGCTCATGAGTCCGCAGCCGCTACATGTAGATATGGAAAAACAACAACATGTTCATTACACATAACTTCTAAAATGACAACCCATGAAAAATCATTCCTAAAGTCAAAAAATTAATTGCTAATTGCTAAGACTTTGAAAACATTAAGGTAAACATATTTGAATATAAATTGAAGGAAATCTAAAGGTTGGAAATGACTATGCGACACCAAACCATTGTGAATACATATGGACCAGGTGATTGAACACTGCTCTGGTGTCCATCCAGGCTGTCCTTGGATGTGTGGTCCTCCATCTCACTGCAATAGTGGCATAAGTGTCATGATTCTGTGCTTAGGTTTTGTCATGTTCTGTTTTCTCTGTCAGTCTCTCCACATTCAGGTTAACCATCCACAGCTGTCTTCATTTAGTTAATCATCCTCAGTGTATTTAAGTGTCTGGTTTTCAGTTTCTCATTGTCAGGTCATCTGCTCTTCTACGTTCTGTTGCCTCACTGGTTTGTGCTCCTGGGTTTTTGTCATGTTTATGTTACTTTAGTAAGTGTTTATGTTTCTGCCACCAAGTCTGGTCTCCTGCATTTGGGTCCTCCACCACCATCCCTGACAATAAGTCACTCAGGTCATCTGATAGAGTGATAATATGGAGTCAATATAGACGTTAAAAAAAAGTAATTGTAGAGTACAAATGCTGTTTTTGATAAAACATCACCACTCACAGTTAAGTTAGCTGTTAAGTAATTAAGAAATCAAAACAGTTTAATAGAAAGTGTTTGATAAAAATGTGTGAAGAGTACAGCTAAAGTATAAGATTTACTTTATATTAAGACTAAATAATGTCAGCCTTTGTTGCTCCTCCAGTTTTTCTCTCAAAGAACTAAGACGAAATAAATCAATTATGTTAGACTAAGGCCATTTCACAATGAACAGTTTTTAGCAGTTTTAAACTGTGATTTGTGTGTTGGCTAGGGTAATTCACAGCACTGACACACTCCGTTTGAAGAGAAAGAAAAAAAAAAAGGGGGTCACACTTATTTACGGAACTATATTGGAATGAAACTATATTGGAATGAAACTATCAAGTATTGGTGACACACACACACACCCACCCACACGTGTGCTAAACGCACATCTGAAATACAGTCCTTCACATAAAGAAGCCAAATTCCCGTAACCTGCGATTCAGTCCATTAAATCAAATTGTTCATTAATTTGTTAGTGTGTGGCATACACAGAGGGTGCATTTCAGTAAATTACAATGTCATATACTCTAATGTCATTAACTAAATTATGTAGTGTTTCCATTGGTTGATTTCAAACGAAGAAAATACATTCTTTTTTATACACTATTTGACAGGACTATTTCTTTATGCTTTCAGATAAGGATTCTTGAGTCCTACATAGATAAATTAGTTACTTGCTTTTAACTATGTGAAGGTCTTTATTCCTGATATGTGAACTCATAAAAAGAAACACGTTTAGAAGATTTACTCCTACCCGTCTCATTTAACAGGACCACAGCCACCTCCCTTCTGTAGGACTCCACTGCTGTAGCTGAATTGTCAAACACAGGCAACTCGTCTGACAAAAGTTTCTCTGCAAACTGATCTCATTTTAATGTCAAATAATTAGAGATATACATGTCATTTGTCACTCAAAACAGGTCTCTATTTTACTAAAGTGGACATATGTAAAATGAAGTAATATGCAGTATGATCATTCTTAAATGTAGATACATGAACTTACCCTTCAAGACAAAAATCCCACAGGAAGTGGCATCATTTTGACAGCTGTGCTTTATGGTCTCAGCTGTCCATCTCGAGACATTACATCCCTTGAGACGCATGAAGGACCTGAGAGGTATACAGAATAAACTCATGATGACACCCCCCCAGAAAAATATATTAGATTGATAACTGAATAAAGTACAAGACGTATGTACCTTGTGGACTCAAAACATTGTTGAATTTTAGAGGCTGCGTTGCCTGAAGAGTCTAAAATTATACTTTTTTTTTTTTTTTCAGAAGGAAAAATGGCCTGTAAAGGATTAGGGAAACAATTGTGCATGAATGATATGTGACATTTTCTATTAAAATACACAGAATGAGTTGTTGACGTGATCACTTACTACAAATATCCAGTGGTTAGGCTCGTGAACCGCTCCAAGAATAACATTGTACAAATACGGATTGCACTACGATTAAAAAATAAAAATGTTAGATACTTCTTTTTCTTAAGTTATTCTATGCAAGTAGGATAGCATAATTATATTAGTCAGATTACTGAAAAATAAATATAAATAAATATTCGTCACACACCTTCAGTCCTGTGTTTTTCCTGTTCCATATGTCAGTCAATGTGTAAGAGTCTACAAATAGAGCCTGATTCTGATTTTTGGAGTTATGTCTTGCGACAGTTATGGAGAGGTAAGCATTGATCACCTAAGAGGTAAAATATGAACCTCACATTAGTCCAGTTAATATGTTGTGGATGGGTTCAGTATTAAGATAACTTCATACTTCACTCTCCAGTTCTTTTTTAGGAGCTGTCTGTTGATGTCCCAGTAGAAAATTTTGTATGGTCCAATTTTTGATAGCAAAACATGGTCCTCCTTGCCATCCCAAGCCTCCTGAATATCTGAAAAAGGTAAAGATGAAAAGGAAAAAATAAATAGAATGAAAAATCTATTGATAAATTATTTGGAACCACATACAAAACCAATGCTTTACAGGGAATTATGGTGAACAGGTACATTATTTAATCACATACAATGACAATGCATATGATTTAAAACACGAAATACTCCAAGTAGATAATACATATGCCTGTACATACAGTTTTCAAAAATCACATGTATGCTAACTTGAGGAATGACTCTCACTGGCTAACAGCTTTGTCACTGAATGTTCAGTACATTAAAAAAAAAAGTTTTTAAGCACGTCTAACAATGTCTTATAATTTTATGATGATATAGCTACTTTGAATAACTACTCTAACAGTCTTTATCAGTTTATTATTACATTTAATGAATTAAAATTATATTGTGATGTTGACAATTATATTCATGAGTTCAATTTCTTAACCAGCCTTAAAAGCTTTACCATTAAATAAGAACGATGTGTGTAGTCTTCAGCTGGCTTGGAGATATAAAATTAAGTTGAGTGCATTTTGGTCATACATTTTTCTGACATGGAAGATGAATCAGGAGGTGGCGTCCTGGGGGTTGGATCAGCTGTTGCAGTGCTTGGTGTTGCTTTGTCATCGTTGTTTTAGCAGGATGTGGGTTGACAGGGGCAGTCTTCGTTGCTATTGGTGGAGTGGTGATGTTGGAAACTGGGGACAAGATTTGAGTCTTTTGGTGATTCTATATACTCGCTGTCTCTTTTAGTTGATGGGGTTATTCTTTACTTTTGGATGGATTTCCCCACTGGTATCAATAAACAGGGATCAATACAACAAGGTAAATTTTGTCCAGGATTTTTGTTACCATGTATGGACCAAGGAACTCCAGGTCCAGCTTTCCACCTTTCCTTTGCTGACTTCTGATGTTCTGTCTCAAAACTAAATCTCCCACCTGAAGAGCTGTGCTGTGTCTCTGGGATTGTAGTCGGGCACGTGTTCTCCTCTGCACAGTTTCTTCATTGCCTTGTACAATATTTAGTATTTTGTCTTGTAGCTGATTATCTTTGGCCACAAATTCTTCTACAAGGTGAGTCTCAAAAGAGCCATCCATCTGTGTAGACACACACGATTCAACAAACATGCTACAAGTCATAATAGTATTTTGCTGTATTACATAAAATATGCTGATACATCTGTTAACCTGATAGTTTTCAGCAACTTCTGAGGGATAGCGAGCTTCTCTGCCGAACATCAAGTAGTAGGGGGAAAATTTCGTTGTTAACTGCTTCTTGGTGCGCAAACCAAACATTACAGGGTCGAGGTATTGGTCCCAAGTACTTGCTTTCTCTTTGACCAGTTTTGAAAGTGCCCTACAAGAAATACATACATTAGGACAAGAAAAGACAACAGGCGAAGGAAATTGTATCAATTAAGTTAATGTCATTAAAATAACAAACTTCCATGATGCTTTAAACTCACTACAGAATAAAAGCCATAAGAACATATGGACACTCATTTACCTCTGTATGGTTCCATTTAACCTCTCCACCAAACCATTAGTCTGGGGGTGGTATGGAGCGCAGAGACTCCCCTCGATCTCCAAAACAGCGCACACCTCAGTATTGATCTTAAAAAAAAATAAATAAATAATTAGTTGTGTGAGGATGAATGTGTTCTGATTATACAATATTATTGGTAATGCATACGTTGTTGACTAACTCCCTTCCCTGATCTGTCAAAATTCTCTGTGGCACCTCAAATTGGTAGACAAATTTCAGGATGCACTTTGTCACCTCAACTGCCGATTCGTTCTTGATAGGGTATGCTTGTGCCCATCTAGTGCAATAGTCAATCATTACACAGATGTATTGGTGTCCATCTCTTGTCGGCACAAGTTTCCCTATCAAATCCATACCGACCAATTCAAATGGCTGTGTGGTCTGTCCAAAAAAGAATGAATAACATACAGAGAATTCATAAAAACATTAATAAAACTTTACAGCATCTCCCATTTCTGGTTTCATCATAATGACACAAGAGTAACAATTTTTTGACATGGCAATGTCATACTCAAAGATACATTTTAAGAGGTAGTCTTAATTTTGCATCTTAGGCAATATTAACTATATACAAACATGTAATTCAAACATAATATAACAAAGAAACACGTACCTTGATTGGTATGTAGTCTGGAGCAACCTTAATCTCTGTCCTGTTCTGCTGGCACACCAAGCTTTGAGATACCTGTGAATATTTATCATTGAAGTATGCCACTTTACAGCTGCCTTTGAAAACATTGAAAAGGAATTTTAAAATATTTTCGTGTCATAGCCATTATTTAGTCAGTGGATAGGTTGTGATTACCATTCTTTGTGAATATAAATTATAGGTATTTGTCTGAATAATGTTGGTAGACCAAAAAGTGTGCCTTACATCAACATTTCAATACTGCATGTTTATTCTGCAAAGGGCTAAATGATATTCACTGAGTAGGAGTTATTCTTGTTATTGCTTTTCAGTGTTTATCAGGTAACGATACTCGAAATGTGTTTTTATATTTCTTGTTCAGCTTATTCATGATCAGCCATAGTCAAAACCAGTATCAATTGATCTTCAATGAGAGTAGACAATGGTTTCATCAGCTACATGTCTGACTCATTATTCTTTGTCCCATGGGAAGGCATAGATAGGCTAACATCAGATGAAAAAGCAACATATCCATTTGTCGATGTCCATCGTCATGGCAGGCCAGTAGAATCGCTGAGATATGGCATCTCTAGTTTTGATCTGCCCACAGTGAGCACCAATTGAGCTGGCATGAAATTCCTCAAAAATGGCGTTGGCCTCGGATGCACAGTACACGACTTTGACTTTTAATTCCTTGTCAGAGCCCTTATGTTTAACATAGTGCAAAAAGTCATCTAGAAGAAAGCATTTAGACATAATTACGAATTTCTTATGTAGCCCTAAACGCATTATAGCACAACATTGATATCCTTTATTCCAGAGGTGGGCACAGTTTTAGAGTCGTGAGCAACCAGGGCTCTAAACATTTACATATATTCACCTGATCACTCCCTGCGAAAGCTTACCATTTTTTACATGATATTAGGCAGTAGGCTACCCACACATAAGGTCAGGTATGTCAAAGGTATAATAGTAAAATACTTATATTTCAGTATTTAGCAATAGCTTACCTTCCACACAGTATTTCATGGCTTGACGTTTGATGACATACCGCAGGTGCTTGTCAATGTTTTCAGGAAAGATCCCCTTCACAAGGAAATCCATCAGCTCTTCATACATATCTGGATCCATTGTGAAAGATGCTACGTTCAGGACTTGTCAGTCACAAAGTTAGAGACAGACAGCTGGTTTCACTTGCACAGACAGCAGTGACGCGCAGCTAAAGTCACAGTAAATCCAGGGTCAGACAGGCAGAGGTCAGTCACAAGCATGGGATCATCCAAGAAGAGAATTGAGTTGTCAGGTACCAGGCAAGGGTCAGGGCAGGCGGCAAGCAATCAGAATAACCAGGGTCGGTAAACAGGAGATCAAGTCAGAATAGTAACGCTCAGAAATGCAGGCAGGATGGCACAAACAAGACTTCGCACTCAGTGAGGCTCTGTGCAGTGCTTAAGTATGATGTGGGTGATTGTGAATGAATGTCAGCTGATCAACTCTGGGGAATGCCGCAGCGATTGGTGGGAGACCTTCAATGTTCAATCTTGACCTTCAATCTTGAGCTTGATGCTCTTAAAATGTCTCCCAAAGTGCAGGCTTTGCACAAGAAACTTATGTTTTAGACCAACATTTCTGTTACTTTTATTTTATAGTTACATGTTATATTTTCTAACGTGACAAGTTGTTCATGTTCCACAAAGCTAAGTCACATTTAAGAAAGAAATAGTTTTTTGGGATTTTATTTATTTAAATGTATTGTTTTGAAAAATAGATTGTCTGGAAATGAACTGTTTAATGTATTTTTGACCCACATATCTTGTTTGGGTTTATTAGTTTGTACTAAGCAGACAGGGTTCAAGCTCCACCAACCATACGGTCTGTGAAGTGTTAAAAAAAATAAAACTTCTGCTGTTGAAGTATCTGTTGCCTTTTCTTGTTGGGAGGTTATTAATGAAAAGCCACAAATGGTTTAAACAAAACGATGTTCCATTGAAATATATTGTAAGTACTACAAACAAAAGCAAGCATAATTGAAAATAAAATCTACATAAGAATTACTTAAAGTAAAATGAACACAATTTAAGAAATGTAAGTACACTAAACCAAAGTTTAATTAAGCATTACTTAAATACAGCTTTGATTTCAATAAGCTATATTGTGTAATAATGCCATTTCAATTTAAATACCATTTACTAACGTAGAATAGTAAGATTTAGCCTAATTTTTATGGCAATAACAGAATTTTTTAAGTAAAGTCTACTTGAGAACTTGACTGGAAAATAATAGATTCCTTTAAGTAAAACGTACTTATATTTCTTCCTGTAATATTTACTAAGGATTTCTGTGTGGAAATTGTTACCGAAGTTTTTTTAAGTAAATTTCACTCCAAATTTTTTTCAGTGTACGAGGAACAGTTTGCTCACGGTTCGATACCTATTGAGCAAAAAATCCTATTATTCCACAGATTATAATTTTTTTTGAAAACCCAAACAACATAACAATGAAATCAGATTTTTTTCAAGTTTACAGCTTTTGGCATTTTTTTGCAGAATCACATTAAATAGAACTCTTGTAAACTTGTAAACATTACAATTTGTATTCAATTTAATCAAGTGTAAAAGTTCCTCAGTCCTCAATAATTATAAACATGAATATAATAAACTCCAATCTCATCTGTTCTCTTAAGTCTTGACATTCTGCAGTACTGCACTCTTTATTTTCCAGTGTGAGGACTGCCATCTAATGAACATTTACAAAGAAATAAACTCTCTGATGCCTGAGAAGTTCAACTGTATACGGAAAGTTGTCTGCAGAGATTTAACAATAAACTCTCTGATGGAGTCAGATATTTTCTTGTGTTTATCTGAGGAAACACTGGAAGTCTTTAGAAATAGATCTGGGATGTTTTCATTGTGTTACCTGCTCAGTTGTTCAACATTTAGACGGTGACAGAGCTGTGTGATGATGTCAGAGGTGGGCGGTCATGTTGGATGTTTATTCCCACATTGTACATGTAGAGATGAGGAAAATCTTGCAGACATTGTTCTTCTTGTGACGCGTTTTGCTCCCTGATCCTCATATTCTATACACTAGATCTCTCCACACAGCAGGTTTCAGTGTTGATGGTGCGTCTTCAAACATGATCCTGAAGCTGCTCACACACCGGCTGTGTCGGCGCACACCTAAGCAGCCACGAAAGGAGAAGTCCTCGTAAACGCGTGCAGAAGTCCAAGTTCTGCTCTACCTGTGTTTGTATAGACTCCCCACTGAAAGAGGACGCCAGGACGGAACACATGCTGCCACAATGTGCGATGACTGTCTCGTTTTTTTGGGTAGTTAGCTAAACTGCTATTGTTTTTAAGCATTTAGGCTCCGCCTCCCGGGGAAAGCATAAAGTAGTTTCTGGCAGGGCGGGGGAGAGTGGGAGCAGACAGACTCTGAGATGAAGACATGAACACATAGACACACTAAAGGCAGCTCACAGTGGTACTGAATAAATGAAATGCGTATCGTGAGAAATGGCGTACCAAACCGTGGAACGCGTATCGAACGGTTCGGTTTCATATTGAATATTGTTGCATCCCTAATGAATACCAACTTGTACAGAGACATAGTGAAGCACAGCATGTTCTGCCTGATTCATCCATGGCACAACAGTAGGCTCCCCTTCATGAACACTTTTGAAAATGTAAAAAAATCAAACATTTTAAAACTGAATTGCATCTCTAGATTTATTCCTCATAGCAGCTGAATAAACGTTAAGTATAATTTCAGACATACAGCTTTGCCAATGATGACAGTGACATTATGTTGTGATCATTCATAAGTCTCCGCCTTGCTCAGTGCCACATCTTTCAACAGACTTGTCATTACGCTCAAGTACAAGCATTAACCAGACTGCTTCTGTAATGAAAGATTCTCTTTGATTTATTACCTACCGTTCAGACTGAAGACGTGTTTCTCTTGTTCAGATAATAACCTCACAGAAAAGTGAATGTTGTGTCTGGAAGACTCTTGAATTAAAGCCAATTAAAGAGCACTCCATCTTTTTAGTATGTCTCCATGGATGAAAGCTTTTGTTGAAAGAATGCTGAATTAATCGATCTCCTGGACGACTTAGACCAGGAGTGTCAAATACACAATGGGCCAAAATTTTAAATTGAACAAAGTCGCAGGCCAACGTTGAACAAATGAACCTTTCAATATGGAACCAAACAAGTTTTGATTTAACAATGAATGTTGAACAAGCAAGGCTTATAGAACTTTAAAGTGCAGGAATACAAATTCGAGTTGCTAATAATACTAGCAGGGTTTTTGCTGGATTAAAATAAGGTGGTGTTGGGGTCTCGTCGAGACTTCAGATTTGTATACTTCAACCCCCCATTAAATCTGAAATGAAAAACTTGAAATTAAACTTCTTTTTATTTTGCAATAATTGTAGCATTGAAACTAAATGTGGGAACATTTAAATATTTCTAATAATTATTCTACATAATATACACAATAATTTTAACCATAACACTTTTATATTTTTTAATAGGCTAAATAACACTTTTGATTTATTTTAATCTGACATCAGCACATTCAAGTTCAAGTCTGAAAATTCTCCTAAATCAGTAAATATGTTGCAGTTATTTTTATATTATTCTCTCGTTTAAGAACTTTTCTTCTGAACAGAAACTACATGTACTGCTGTACCTGCCCCTGTGCACGGCTGTTACATGCACGCGCAGGCTCTCTTCTCATGTATCACTCCTGCTCCTCTCCCAGCATGCACCGCTGCAATAGACAGGCTGTCTCTTCTTTTCTTTTTCCTCTAAATCAAGTGTTTACAACTCCTGACTTTTTAAAGCATGTCTTCTCTACCTCACACTGCAGGTCTGTCTGTCACAAACAGAGTACCTGCAGAAGTCTAATCCAGTTGGACCGAACCATTTTGAAATAAGGAGAGGGAGGAGGGGTGTTTCCAAAACAAAATGAGCAGTGCATCAAGTGAAATCAACCCATTCATGTAAACAAAATTAAAGTACTATCAGTGATGGTGATGGAGGACCCAAATTCAGGAGACCTGTGGCCCGTTTCAAGAAGCAGGTTTTGTTGGAACTCTGAGTTCGCGAACTCCAAATTCAGCAAAACTCTGAGTTTTCAGTTTCAGAAAGAGAGATAACTCAAACCCGTGAAAGTGGGTTAAACCAAGCCCGTTTCAAGAAGCGGGTTAAGATGAACTCAGAATCAATCACTGTGGCAACTGAGTCTGTGAACGAAACCTGGTCTAGAGCAGGTTTTCTTCAGGAAACTTAGAGTTCTCTGCAGTCTCCGCCCCTTTTTAAAGTGAGAGATGTCTCTAATGTGAATGTTCTCTAAATATTAATGAAGAACTCAGATTTGAACGTCACGTTTCCACCAGCAGAATCCAAAATGACATGTCCATTCATAGAGGATCATGTAGAGAGGAGGCTGGATTAATCCAGAGGAAATGTTATTTATGTCTGGAGAGGATTTGAGGACACGAGTCGATTGATGGAGTTTCTACGATTCATTTTTATTTTAGTGACATTTTAAATAGTGAGTTATTCCAGGGATTTGCTATTAATAATAAGGAGTTTTATTTTTATCATTTTAAACCCTTAAAAATCGAAATCATTAAATCTCAAAAACCGGTAGGGGGTTTGAACTCGTATACCACACCATACACAGGACAAGAATTAGCTCGGTTGTCAGCGACGCTGCCTCGGCTTCTGACGTCTCAAGTTCAAATCCCGGCCCCAGCAAATCGTGTTTATGTAATAAAAAATAATTTTCAGCTAAAATTTTTTAAGTCTTGACAATTAAATTTAAATAAATGCTTATTGTTAACATATCTCAGGCAGCTACAGTGTTTCGTTTTAGCGTGCAGTGATATCCGTGTGTGTATGTGGTGGTGGGGGTGGGGGGTTGAGGAAAACGGTCATTCATGTGATTACTGAGATGACTGGTTAAATTATTAACCGATCAAGAACCATTCCTTACTTAACAAGTGACAAAATAACCTTCCTGATATTATTATTTATTCGTTATTTGAAATTATTCAGATGTAGACGTGTGCATTAACTCTGCAGATGTTTTCTCTCTGTTTTACCGCTGCAGCTGGGTTTATTATCTTGCTGAAAATGTTCTTGTAGTCTCATATGCTTGTAGGAACTTATGCTTGTAGGAACTTATCAATTTCCATCGCCTGAAGTCTCAGGCGTTTGTTCACGTTGCCATGGTGACTCGTGCTGTCTTTGCTCCATTGATCAGTGCTTTAAATGGTCGCGACGCTCGCACCTGATTCTGGTTCTAACAACTTCAAGTTGATTGAATCAAACATTTTCAGCTGTTCTGAAACCGAAAACTCTAAGTTCGTGAATTTTGAGTCCAGTGACTCTAAGTTCAGGTTTCAACTCTAAATTTGTTGAACCTGCTTCTTGAAACGGGCCCCTGGAGAACAAACCAGTGATGTGACAGAAAGTAGAAGAGCAGATGACCTGACAATGAGAACTGAAAACCAGACAATTGAATACACTGAGGATGATTAACTAAATGAAAACAGCTGTGGATGATTAACCTGAACATGGTGAAACTGACAGAAAACAGAACATGACCAAACCTAAACACTAAATCATGACAATTATAAGCTATTCAAGTGAGATTTATTACCACTGATATATGTGAACAAACAGCACTGAACAAAAAATGTGGAGTAGACATATTTACAGGAGTAAACAAAACAAAAACAAATGATATTGATAGAAGTTTTAGAAGATTGACCCGTTAGGGTGCTGCAGGTTTTTGGGTTGTTTGGGCCTGTTGTGGGGTCCATTAACATTTTACCATTAGGATTTTCATTTGTTGTTTTCTTAAGTTTAACATTATTATTTAGCTTTTAACTCTGTTTGCTTTTAAATGACAAATGCAATATGTTTGTCTGTAATGAATGTGATGCAGAAGCAGAGGAAATGTGTCAATTGTAAGATGCATCTTTAAATTGCATGCTAAATTTGAAAATTGAATTGTCAATTGAGAGTTCCATATTGAGAATTCCATATTACTCTGAATTGTGTTTTTTTAAACATATTTGTGTGCCATAGAGAGGAAATTCAACACAGACTTTACAAGACTCAAACAGAAAATTAAATAAAGATATTTCCTGCTGAGCTCATTTAGTAAATGCTCGATTCTTCACTGGGATCCAAATACACAGCTGTTACTGCTTTAAAATCAATTTGTCTGCATCCTTTTCCCTGCAGCACCATTAAGATGAATTTGCATGATCTGCCTTTTGCTCTACTCATCAGATAACTTCTGCCAAGCTGCAGCGAAGGAAGAGCATAGGAGAGCACAGCATCAGAAGAATCACAAGCAGTTTTTATTGGAGTAGTTAACATTAGTGCATGATTGAACTGCAGAGCAATTGTTAAACCTGAAAAAAATCATTTCGCTTAATCCACGGAACACGTGAAATCTCACAAATAATAGACACTCGGTGGACTCCTGTGAGCGTGACGTAGAAGTGTGTATGGTGACTGGCTGATGAACTCCTTCATGAGTTTAATAAAAAGCATTATTTCATCATGTACTGCTTAGATTCATGTTTTCTATAGGAATGCAACAATGTTCATATTTTTTAAAAGGAAATTACAGTGAACTTCCTCATCCACCTCCCTCCCCGTCTGTCAGTCGGTCTGAAATGTGTGCAGGCCAGTCCAGTCCAGTTCATCCACATAAGACTCTGTCCTCCATGTCTGTATGGACCTGCCTTATGCTCTGATGCTCACACTGTCATGTTGGACGAGGAAGGGGCGTTCCAAACTCTTCCCACAAGGTTGGGAGCAAGGAATTGTCCAAAATGTTTGGGTTTCCTTTCACTGGAAATAAGGGACCAAGCCCAACTCCTGGAAAACAAGCCCACACCATCATTCCTCCTCCACCAACCCAGTCTGAAAAGAACCAACTAACTCACCGACCTGTTCCCTAACCAGCCCTGACACTGAACGTTATAGGAATTGAACCTACATCCTCCCATCACTAGTCTACCAGCCCGACCACTGCACTACATCCATCTCTCTGACATACTGAACTCATGTGTATGATCCTAATCAATAAATAACTAAATGTTTAAATACAACAAAACGATTAAATGTTTGAGTATTGGTGAATACATCTGACTGACATGCTGGAAACATGGTTTAACTCCTGTTCACAACAAAAACCACACAGTGTGTATTTTCTACAATAATGACTATCCCTGTAAATTAAACCAGTGTAGATTAGTCAAGCAGTCTAACTTGAGTAAAAGAATCTCCAAAATGTTCAAACAGCTCAAGTGGAGTTGTTGTGACTTTCATGCTGGAAACATGGATTCTTCATCACACATTCCAATCCTGTGTATTTTCTAAAAGATTTACATCAGTAACTCTCTCTTTTATTTAAACATAAGTATAGATTTGTCGAGCAGTCTCTCCTGTGTACAAAATGTCCAAAATGTGTGAGCAGCTGCTGACCTGAACTGCACTAATATCATGTGTGTTATTGAAATAATAACATAAGAACTATCTGTTTAAATCAGGGATGTCCCGATCATTCAGACATATAGATCCATGAACGTCTTTGTTTTCCTCGTCTGAGCTGGAATCTGGATCTGAACTGTACAGATGGATAGATCTGATATTACTCATGTAAGGATGGGGGTGTGAGGGGCTGTAAGCTAGCTGGAGAGCATGTAAGCAGAGAGCTCTCATTTGTGGGTGACGGGAATGTCATGAATCTGGACAACTCCACCCTGTCAACTCCTCTCAGCTCAGCTAATCATTCAATTGATTAGAAGAGGGAAGACTGTTACTCCACCTGTGGACCCTCAGACTTTTTCCTGACGCTCTTTTCCATCCTGATCCCGCCTGAGCCGGATTACACTTTTTCTGCTGATTTTGGTTCCAGGGAAAGGAGGTGGGGTTGCTCCACACCAACAGTCCCGGCCAAAACTCAGAGGTGAATTTCTAACAAACTCCTGGGGCCCGCTTAAGAAGCAGGTTATGTTGAAACTCTGAGTTTGCAAACTCCAAATTCAGTAAAACTGAGTTTTCGGTTTCAGAAAGAGAAATAACTTAAACCAGTGAAAGTGGGAGAAACCAAACCTGTGTCATGAGGCGGGTTAAGATGAACTCAGAATCAATCACTATGGCAACTGAGTCTGAACGTGACCTGGTCTGGAGCAGGTTTCCTTCAGCTCCGCCCCTTTTTAAAGTGAAGGATGTTCAAATATGAGTTCCTCATTAACATTTTCATAACATTCACATTAGAGACGTTTCCACCAGAGCAAAATGACATGTCCATTCATAGAAGATCCCATAGACGAGGAGGCTGGAGTAATCCAGAGGGAATCTTATTTACGTCAGGAGAGGATTTGGAGGACACGAGCCGATTGGCTGCTCTCCTGTTTAAGTCTCTTTGTGTTGTGGTTAACAAGAAAAACAACAGAAGAATACTCCACAAAAGTTGTTTTTAGTGTATTTTCTTTTGTTATTTTATTATTGAGTCAACACTCCTCAATCTCCTTCAGTCCGTCTCATGCACCAGACCTCCTCCCTTTATTTCCACCAAACCTCCGAACAGGATGATTGACAGATCACAGAGTCGACTAGAATCTGCGCATGATGTGTTCAATAAACTCCGGACATTAGAGGACCCAAACAGACACTTGGCTCAATTCAGTCCTCTACTTCGCTTTTATCATTTTTACAATCCTCAGCTAAACAAAGCAGTTATTCAGAAAAAATTTTCAACCCCCATCCTATAATGTTCACCCTAACATCGGTAATTTGTTTATAAAATGAGTTATTCTCCGACTAATAAAACACAGCACTCGGCATGAAAGGTGTATTCTTCTGTCTCACCACAAGAGGGAGTTTCTGCTTTTAGCAGCTCAGAAGAGAGTCTACCAAACCTGCTGTGAAGCGAAACACAGACAGAAGGTGATCGTGTGCTGTTTATGTTCTAGCTGCTCACTAAAGGCTTAACTTCAGAAAAGAAGAAAAAAATCCACATTTGTTGGGTCTTCCTTTCAAAGGTGCAACACTTTACCGCTGCAGTGACGTCTGTGTCGGTTTC
The DNA here is from genome assembly GCA_003999625.1 of Oryzias javanicus. Classification (NCBI taxonomy): domain Eukaryota; kingdom Metazoa; phylum Chordata; class Actinopteri; order Beloniformes; family Adrianichthyidae; genus Oryzias; species Oryzias javanicus. The sequence goes on from CM012450.1 coordinate 6,109,726, forward strand.
TGGCTCCGTGCCGTGTTCATGTCACCGTGACAACAAGCCCCATCACGGATGAAATAGTCTGCTTTTTGTGAAAAATTGAGCTAAACCGAAGAAATGACAAGAATGAAGTAATAAATATTGATTGAATATTTATTTCTTTTGTACATGAACATGGTAGGAGCAGGATACTATCCTCTGAAGTTTATGAGAAATGAACACACAGAAGCAACCGTCCTCTGCTTTGCGTCGGACGGTTGAGGCCTCCGCGTCGCGCGTTATCTCTCATAATGCTCTCTTCAGACAGGATTATCCCTCACATACATGTGATTGTATCCAACACAACCTCCATATCCATTTCTCTACACATACCTATCTACTAGTATTTTTATATATATTTTATCATGTGAAATTGATACTGGGCTTTTGATTTTGAACCAGATACTTTGTTCTTACAACTTAACTGAAAAAGTTTTGATCTAATGGGAAATTATTATATAATTACAGTGTCTAAGGACATGAAAGTCACAGTGGAGTGCACATATTTGCTTCACAATATACTTTTTCTGCTTTCTGCTATGTTGGTTTCAGCAAAAAAATAAAGAAAAATAAAAAGAAATCCACACCGCTGTCTATTGTTTCAAGTATTTCCACGTCTTGACATAAATAACATTTAAATATTTATGTCAATACTAGTGTAGATCCAATTATTTCAATACATCACATGGAAAAATGAGAACCTTCACCAACATATAGCAGAAAATGTTGGGTGTGAAACCCTGAAAAATCTGCAGAAAAAAGAGAGGACTTGTTCTAAGTGTTTACAGTTCTACAGACTTTTGTCTTACTGGAGTCATCAGTTCTTGTCAAAATGAAGAGGAAAAGTGGGGTCAGAGCAGAGGAAGCTGCATGCCTCTGCAGTAAAGGTAGAGAAGGGAGGGGTTTGTCTGTAGTGAAGCAACACTGCCCCCATGTGAGGAGAGCCTCAGACTGTTAGGTGCACGTCTTCTTTCCTTCTGTGTGTTTGTGCTGCAGAGATGTTCTCTCTCAGATATCTCTGTTGTTTGTAAAGCTTGAACTCTATGACTTAACCCATGATGAAGACTCTCTGAAAGCTTCCAGAAGGTCTGTGAAGAACAACAGAACACACTCTCCCAGAGACAAACGGATTCTCTGTCTCAAGTCGGGGGTGGGGGGCAGTTGAAGTTGAAATCCCGTCCAGGATTATTATTTATTAAACTTTTGCCAAAGTTCACCGTCGTGAGGCTGAACCGCGTTGCGCTAAGAAGAACTTTTCTACACGTAGATGCGCTCTGAACCACACACGTTTACATTTAAATATAAGGAATGACTTTTATGTTGTTGCATGACCTTTTGTTTTATAAAGTTATAAACCCGCTGTTGTTATGTACTGTATATTCAAGTGCTGGAACCTCCGTGCTATTATTGATGAGGTCATCGAACGAAAATCACTTCTGAAATATGAGACACCATGTTTTCATAACCCTCTGTTTTAGGGTTAAATGAAGGCGAAGGGCTAAGAGAAAGGAGAAGGGAAGAATTCGGATCGGGCCTTAATGTTATTCACATCCGGATGACCTTTCTCGCGGTGCATTTGCTGACGTTTTTGAAAAGGGTAACAATCAGAACAAGTGTTCACATGAGGCAAAGAAAACAGAGGTTTGTAGATGTAAAGCTGTTGATTGATGTTTTGTGGAGCTTAGTGCCACATTAACCCAAAAACATGACACAGGAGGAAAAAGCAAAAGAAGTACAAGCAGAAATTATTAGAAATCAGTAATACTTTAACGTGGTGAAATGGACAATAACAAGTGTTTATAAGGCATGGCAATCCCTGAAAATAATTATAATAATACATTTTATATAAAGTGCCTTTCAAAGCTCTCCAGTCAGGACAACGTAGGTGAGTTAAAAGCAGTAAATTAAATCATACATTTAGATAAAGTAAAATTAAGGTTAAGTAGCAGAGGTGAGTATGTAAAACTATGATACAATGTTTGAACAGATGGGTTTTGAGTTTTGATTTAAAGATGGAAAAATAGTCTATGTTTCTGATGGGGGGGGTAGTGAAAGCTCTGCTCACAGTAGAGCTGAGACGAGGGAGGGGGACAGTCAGATGAAGATTTTCAACAGAGGGATGGGGTGGTGAGTTTTTCCAATCTTTTTATTGTCCAGGCCTTTTATTCACAAGATTGAGCTCAACAAATGAAAGAAAAAAGAAGTTATGAAATTAAGAATATTTAAGAAAGGATCAATGGAAAAAAATTAGGTTCTTCAGAAAATCACTTTATCATTAGCGCTTTGGACCAAACAAATGTCACTCTTAAAGAACAGATAAAGAGCTTACACTCTTTCTCCTTTTATTCTCTCAAATGACTAACTTCCCCCTCAGGACATTCCTGTATTGATCAGTTGTGAATGTATTCAAACCATTGAGCCATATCTGAGAACAGACTGTTGATCATCTGACAAAATGATGACAGAGCCAAAATAGTGAATAGTTACTTCTGGTGTTTGCATTTACAATGGCGAAGCCGACATGTGAACGCTGCTGAACATAGTTTTACATAAATAATTAAAGGTAATCTTACAAATTTCATCTAAAAATGTGTAGTATTTATCTTATAAATGTCCTGTAGAACAGTATTTTAATTTCCTGTTTAGATTGTTCACAAATCAAAATACAAATTTGAATAATTCTCCAATATTTGAGACATTATTACAAATATCGACCTTTAATTTGAGCAGGTATTATTTTAAAGAGGCCCTACCATGATTTTCTTCATCCTTTCAGAGTAAACTATCCATATATATGATCATATATTACATTGGAAACACTAAAAAACAATTTTTTAAAATACCCTGAAGTAAAACGACTCGATTTCTGAGGCTCCGCCTTTCGCTCCTTGTCGGTCCCGCCCATTCACGACGTCATCCTTGAGCCGGCCTCTCCAGCGTGAACAAAACTATAAGAAAGATGGATGCACTGCATTCTGCAGAATCTAGTCTGGATTTTCCCTTTTTCAAACTTTGTATTTCTCTGATGGATTTTGATCGTCTGGATGAAGACCAGATTCAAGAATCCTGCATGACGGTTACTGGAGATACAGGAACACGCTAAAGACACGTCTGTAGAATCAATGTGGATCATGTTAAAAGTTGTTTTATTGAGCATGAATTCATCCGACCACATTTGAATGAGTTTCCGTGTCTCATCGTTGTGGTTTTATGTTTGTTTTTAAGAGAATTCTGTTGAAACTACAATAAAGATTTCAGCAGCCGGCGCCGCGTAGGAGACACAGAAAAGAGAGTTGTATGTTTTTCAGTGTTAAAATAAACGTTCTAACAAGTAAACAGTTGGAACAATTATTTCCTTTAGGATAACATGATCATTAATGTTCTACATTTGTCTCACCGATCACCTCATTTCTACTGTGTTTACATCACGTGACTGTCGGGTACGGTGGCCGTTTTGGTTCAGTTGTTCCACTCTCGTTTCATATTCAGACTGAAGAATCTTAGAGAGAACAGAAGTTCAGTCCGATTGGAAAAGAAGCAAGACTACATTTGTAATAATGGGTCTGGGAGCGGTTCTGGTACAGGAAGGTAGTTATCTCCTGCCAGGAGGCAGATTCTGCAGGGGAGAACGATCTCAGCACCACACCTCCACGGAGAAGATGGGGGTGTGTTCTTAGTAGTCTGGGGGCGGAGCATACTGCTCAGACTCTTCCTGGAGAGAGCTGTTGGCATCGATCTTACATCAGCACGTTTCCAACCGCTCATTCTTGTGGGTATGGGAGGGGCTGCTGCAGACTGTGCAGGTTTTTAGAGGATTTCTCTTAAATGTATGAATGGATCAAAATGTCGTTTTGGGGTTCTTTATAGAGAGGAATGAACAGAAAAATGCATTTAAAACTTCAAAAAGTAACATTTTCATGGTAGGACCCCTTTAACGAGTTATATTGTGAAATTCATGATATTTAAAACTTTCAGCAAAGACAAACTTCGCTGCATTGCCCGTACACATTTTAATCTCTTCCCAAGATAAATTTACTTGTTGTTCTACGGGATATTAACAGGAATGGTGATATATTCTACAACTCTTAGATTTAAAATGCACACAAAATTGTCTGTGATCATTGTTTTGATAAGATATTTCTCAGTGGTCAAAGCACTCATATAGCACCCACTAATGAGCACATTTTCTTCAACTGTCTAGAAATTTTTGTCCTGACAAGGTAGTGCGGAACATAATTCTGAGTGTCTTCTCTTTCCCTGTCTAGCACGACAGCTTTGTTCTTAAACAGTCCTCTTTGGGATTCAAATCCAGTCTGGAGTATGAAAGCACTGAAACAAGATCAAACAGGTCTCTTTAGACCCACTTACTGCAGAGAGGAGGCGAGAGGGAAGGAAGAGAAAGTATGTCTCACTGAATCACAATGGGAAACACCTCCAGCAAATCACATTAGAAACAGTCACTGTGGCAACTACAGAAGATAATCTTTAATGAGAGGGAAAACGTTTGTCTCTGGTGATTGAAGCTCTCGCTGTGCAATCATATCCGAATCAGCTCACGAGCACGGCTTCTTCACTGATGAAAGGTGTCTGAGGGATAGCATTTAATTAGTGTGTTAGATTGACGGAATCAGAACATGTGAGGCGTCAGCTGAAAACTCCACTCAACTGACACTGAATGGGTCCCAAAAGGTCAATATGTAGGCAAACTGTGGGGGAGGAAGGCTGGATGTGAGAGTAAAAGGCTGCGCTTCCATCCTGAAAACAGACAGTGTTCATCAAAGTAACTTTAAAGGACATTTGTTCAGAGTCATTTAGATTCAGCTCACAGAAAATATTTGGAGATGCATCATCTTTTTAGAGTTTTTATCATGTCTGTGTGTCATTCTTCTTCTGAAAGAGAATAAATGTAGAAATCATGTCAGAACTCATTTAGTTTTTTTCATTTCTGAGCATTTCTCCTTTTAAATCAATCCAACAGTCTTGGACAGACTCTGTTTTTCATCAATCATCTTCTTTCTGCTGCACATGCACTAAACCCTCATCTGGTCCGGCTAGCGTGTCTAGTTCAGGTTCTGGAGAAGAGAAGATGCTACCTTCACATTGACTGCAGTCAAATGAGCCGCCGTTCACATTTCTGTGGTCCAATCAGCCGTCACTGGATTTTTGCTGTGAGTTTCATCCAATACTTACGGTAGCGGTCCTGAGAACGCTGGAAAATCTCCACCAGACTCCACGGAGCTTCTTGATGTGACCAGAATGTGCAGACAGGATAACTTTCTCCAGACCAGATCAGAGTAATACTGACATAAGAAACCAGGTCAGCTTCACTAAGATGAGATATTTGTTAATTTTGCAAACCTTCACCATGATTACAAACCTTCTAAATTGTTTTCTTTTTCCACATTGTAATTAGTATTTAGGGTTGTGTTGTTTTACTTTGAAGATTGACTAGTTATTAATCGTTTTTTATTTTCATTTGTTTTGAACATTTAAATAAAATAAAAGCTTTTACATATTTAACACTAAATATTTTTTTTTGCAATAATTATTCATTTTGCTCATAAGTTATTGATAGTTTGTTAAATAAAACCACAAAACAACTTAAAGAAAGATTCAGATGACTAAAATGATCTTTTTGTGAGGATCTGCAGATCTCCAGCGTCTCAGAAGAACCATGAAAGGAAAGGATTCTCCATTTACTGGTTTAATTGTTTGAATGTTTTAGTGTTATTTTCTCTGGGAAGATTACAGAAAGAGATTTTTAAAATGTGGTTGTGTTTAGCTTTCTGGAAAAACATAAATGTTTATATTTAGAAAAACCCAGTGATTTTCCCACTTTTTTGTTGACCTACAAACCGACCCCAGCCCCCCATCAGAGAAGAAAACAGTTAAGTGGCTCACCCCTGCTGTAAAGGATTGTAAATCAGTTTAAGTTCAGTCCATGAAGCTCTACACTTCCACATCCGAACTGACATCCAGGTCTCTGGTGCCTGTCGTGGCGGCAACCTCTGAACCGAGTAGTGGACACGGGAAGTAAGGGATGCTGTAAAGCTGAAGAAGGAGTCTTATCAGGTCTGGCTGGCTTGTTGGACTCCAGAGGCAGCTGACAGGTACTGGCAGTCTAAGTGAGCTGCGGCCTGGGATGTTTTGGAGGCAAAAACTCGGTGTTGTGTTCAGTTAAGCAATGGAAAAGGACGAGCTGTCAGCCACGAAGAGGTTCTTGCAAACCATCCAGCAGGGAAACAGTTTTCAGTGCAAGTGGGGAGCTTCTGACTTCAACTGGGGACTTTGAGGATCTTCTCAATCCTCTTGACACGCCTTCCCCTGAGAAAGCAGAGGCTGAGGACACTGGGGTGGAACTGTCCATCACCCAAGGTGAGGTCACTGAGGTAACTATACTTGTAAAGCACTTTTCACCTTCCTTTGAAGGCCCAAAGCGTTTCACAGTCACTGACCTGTTCACCCAAGTTTTCTGTGTGTAAATATGAGTTTAAATACCTAATATCTAATTTCTTTAACTGTGAGTTTTACCTCTGCTATGAAAAGCTGCAAAAGTACTGACCACAAGCATTTGCAAATGATTAAGTAGTAGTCCTGGTGCATCGCTGTTGTCTCATTCAATGTTTTTACTGTAAATTTGAATGTTTCAGCAGCAAATCTTCTCTATCAAGAATTCCCAGATGTTTGAGGACCTCTGAAACAAAATGTTGGCTTGTTTAAAGTTCCACTCCAATCATCTTTTGATTTCAAGTCGTCTTTTGATTTTGACTATGTTGTTTTTAGCCAAAATTAAAAAAAAAACCTTCCAATGAACATATTCTGTGGGGCTGTATTGTTGTAGTTCTGGGTCAGACTTTTGGCATGGAACGGCCGCCCCACTTTTCCTCCCTGTTACTTGAGAGCTTTCTGTTAACAAGCTCTCCATCTAGCTTACAACTCCTCACACCACTATCCTAACATCAACGGTGCAACATAAATATTCAGCAATATCAGCGCTATCCAGCTGCACAGTTTAGATCCAGATACCAGTTTAGACGGGTAAAACAATGACCACTAAGAACTATTGGTCTGCAAGGACGTATGTCAGGAAAATTGACCTCGACACTAGACAGAAAAACTCAGTAAAATGACCAGACCAACAAGCAAAGACACTTATGCATAAGGGAGAAACAAGTATGATGGGAAAGACGCCATCATCCTTTTTCTCAAAAAGGATTCTTTTGGACAAGAATGTCCCGCAGAAAACGGTTTGAAACTGCTGCTGGCGTTCACCATAATCACTAGATCAAACTCCTTGTTGTGCTCCTTTTATTTGAAAACACAAGTGGGAGGTTACAACATTGTTGCGTGACATTTGCGTCTCTCTTTAGACGTGCATCACATTTACTGCTTGACGCTCCTGTTGTGGAGCAACCGCTAAAGTTGTTCTGGAGTTTGTTTAAAACCTGGATGATGTTGAGGGAGTAGTGTGGGTTTATATGTTTTGGAGAGCTCTGCAGAGGCGCTGGCGAGCACATCACCGTGTCACCAGATCTTTCAGTCTCTCTGGGTTCTGTGTACTGTGGAGTGGCTCAGTTTGAGCATTAACCCAAGAGAGAGAAACAAAAAGAACAATTTTTATTATTGTCTTAATGAAAATAAGAAAAACATCATAAGCCCATGAAGCTGGAGTGATCCCGCACGCTACAATGGTACTCGCGGTGGCTCTCTGGGCTGCTGGGCGGCTAACCGCCGGCAGGCAGCAATAGTGAGCTCAGCTGCCCAGGCCGGGACAGCACACTTCTATAGTTTCACCGGAGCCTGGACCCGGAGCTCGCTGGCTTGCTAAGCTGTTCATTGGTCGATCATACCAGTCGATCCATCTCCATGGGCTCCGTAACAGGCTGGTGATCTGTCCAGGGTGTATCCCGCCTTCACCCAACAGGAATTGCAGCAGTCTCCAGCATGCCTGCAGCCCCAGCAGATTAGGAAAATGGATGGAAGTTAAAATGAAAACTCTTTCATTGAGTTGTCATATTCAATGCCTTTTCTACCCTTTGATCTCCTTACTGAAAACGTCCCGTGCCCAAACTGGAGTTGCGTCCATGTTGCGCCGTGTCAGATTGCGTCTTTACATTGTCTTAACATTGTACCACAGGAAATAAACAGGGTTCTGACCTGAATCTGATACACTAAAAGTTAGTGGACAACACTAATGTGTAACCTATGTACCTAAGTCCATAACATCTGAATCATCCTAAAATGAAAAGGTGTGAACAGAAATAATTAAAAGTAACATTTGTGCAGAAATGTGAATGAGTTTAAGACGGCAAATACATGTTTACTGACATGTTGTTTATTTCTGTCTTAGCCTAACATGACGGAGCTTGTGTAACTGCTTCGTCTTTGTTGCTCTGCGTTGTGTTCAGTTCCATGTTGATTCAGTTTTCTTTTATTCTGGTTGACAGAAAAACAAATGTTCCACTGTTGTCCAGGATGTTCCTCAGTGCTTCCCCCAACAACTGAAAACTGAATGAAAAAGAAAGATAAGAGATAAGTCAACACAAAAATAGACTAAAAGATGGCGTGAAAATGGCGAATGAGCTGATTTGGAGCGCTAATAGTAACAAAAAATAACATCACAAACTGAGGAAAATGTATGCAGCACATCTACTTTTATCAGATCCAGATAAAAACAAATTATAAAAATATTTTAAGTAAAGATAAAATTACAAAGGAGGAGCACGTCTTACCTCAGCCGTGGCCTGCAGCAGTCTAGTGCTCATGCGCAGCACTGTCTGCTGTATCAACATGGTGAGTTCAAGTACCCTCGGACAGACAAACACCCAGGTGGGAATGTTCATAAAAACTATGTACTTTGAATTTGGTGGGATTAAATAAACTAAACAAAAACCCTGTAACACTTGCCGTGTTCAGGTTGTTGTAGATACATGTTCTGTTGAGAGGACCACCAGACCATTCTCAATTTGGGAAAGTTCATGAACAAACCACATTTTTCCACATATTTTCATGCTTTTGTCACTGATGAAATCTTTGAAAGTGAAATCTTTTGACGTTCTCCTGTTTATCAAACTGACTCCAACAGCCTCCTGAACTCAAAGGTCAAAAACCTGACCCTAATGATGTTAGTTCACAGATAACTGTAAAATATTCATAACCCCATCTGTCCTGTTCTGGGTGGCCCTAAAGTGGAAGCTAATGGGACAAGCTCCCCGTCCTGCTCACAGGGTCAATTGAAAACCACCCACCTGTCTGCACATCACTACAAGAGAACATGCAAAAAGGCAAAGTTCTGTGAAGCTGTTCACCCCCAAAGGCTTCTGCTGAACAAATAAATAATAAATTGTCTCACGTCGCTTGTTCCAGAGTAATCAACACAACTTTCTTTGATCACTGTCTTGGCGGCACAGCAGACCCAGCATGAGGTTAAAAGCACCTAAAGAGACAGGAGCAGGCCTGTAGAGAAACAGAGGAACAAGGAGAGCATAACCCTGGATTTTAATTACCCTGTTTAAATCCTCGCTTGTAAATCTTCACAGAATACTGTCCTCTGTTTGTCCTTTCCATGTCTTTCCCCCTCCAGGCTACACACTGTGCAACAACCAAGTAAATAAACAAGCCATCATCTAAAAAACAATGAAAAAAGGGGTCGGGCTGTAAATAAGAACGGCTCCCCTGCAAACAGCATTCTGCTTTCTTGTGTCAGGCTGACTTGGTGGTTCCAGCAGCAGATAGCAGCAGCCACAATGGTCTCCACAGCGCTGGAAACTCAAAAATAACATTCAAAGAGTTAAAGTAAGTCGGAATGAAACTTAAAACGTGTGTTCATAAATTTGATATCTTAAACCAGAGGTGTCAAACTCAAAATTTTAAATTGAACAAAGCCGCGGGCCAAGGTGGAACAAATGAACCTTTCAATATGGTACCAAGCGAGTTTTGATTTAACAATGAATATTGAACAAGAAAGGCTTATATAACTTTAAAGTTCAGGAATACAAAATCGAGTTGCTAATAATACTATTAATGCTATAAATTGTAGCATTGAAAGTAACTGTGAGGAACATTTACGTATTTCTAATAATTATTGTATATAGACATAATATACACAATAATTAAACCATAAAAGTGTTATATGTTGAATAGGGTATATATAACTTTTTATTTATTTTTAATTTGACATCAGCACAGTCAAGTTCCTTTCAAAATAAAATTCAGTTTTCTCCTCCAAAATCAGTAAATATGTTGCAGTTATTTTTATATTATTCTCTCGTTTAAGAACTTTTCTTCTGAACATAAACTACATGTACTGCTGTGCTTGCGCCTGTGCACGGCTGATACGTGCACGTGCAGGCTCTCCTTCTCTCATGTATCACCCCAGCTCTGCTCCCAGCATGCACCGCGGCAATAGACAGGCTGTCTCTTCTTTTCTTCTTCATTGAGGTCCTCCTCTAAATTGAGTGTTTACAACTCCTGATTTTTTAAATCATGTCTTCTCTATCCTGTAGTATCAGGTAATGCAAACGGGTAGGAACCTTTGTAGGCTGATATGTTTCCAGGGGAAAGTTTAAGAAAAGAACCTGTGCTAAGCTGCAAGCGTGTCTCATGTGTTTAGGCTTTGAGACAGATAAACTCAGTCACCTGAACATGCCTCACTCACTGCAGGCCTGTCTGTCACAAACATAGACATAATATATAATTAGACGAATCATCTCTGACGTCACCCATTGACTTCCACAGCCCCCAAAGTGAAGCCTGAATATTCAGCTCATGGCCGCAGCCATATTGGCTGGAGTTAACTCCGCCTCACAAGGATGCTCCACATATGGAGTGAAGGGGCGGGACCGAACGGACTCCCATTTCCCCAGACATGTTTTAGTTCACGCCCACAGCTCCTGCCGCTGGTCCGACTTCGGTGCCTTTATGCTAACGGCTAACAGCTTCAATTCTCCAGCAAAGCAGCATCACGGTGGATTATTTACATCATGAATCTTTACAGGTAAGTAATTGCTATTTTACACATAATGTGCAGAGCGGTGGAAGTGACTTTTAGACAACAAGGAAAACGTATATTCCTGCACTACATGTTTAGAACGAACTGAACAGCCGCTCATCACAAGTTTGAACATCTTATTTCTGTGGTCTCAAGCTATCTTATTGTAGGTCTTATATACATATTAAAAAAAATACACCACAACATTAATAGATGAATGTGTAAAATTTAATTTGTATCTAATGTTAAATAAAATTGTTGATATATTATTACACAATGCTGTGATTACAATAAAGGAGTCTTTTTAACTTTTTAATTAAGTTATTCATGTCAACTTCTTAAAGCTGGAGCTAATATTTGAGTTAACCCTTTAAACACAGTCACAGTGAAGCAGAATGAACTACTGTAGTAATATCAGTCAGAATGTGATGTTCAGGTGTGAAGAGGTTAAACATGACTGATGGGTCTTCCTCTTCTGCTGACAATCCAAACTAAATACTCTGATGTTTCCTTCAAAGTAATTTTCTTAAAAGATTTGTTTAAAGATATTAACATGTATTTTGAGCATAAACAAGATGTTTGTCTTATTTTGTGCATTTAACATACCTTTGCAAATACAGCACATGTATAAATATTTTTCAATTAAAATCTATTGTCTTTTCTTTACAATTACAGTTTGGATTCATGGTGACGTAATTTCTATTCATCACCAGAAAGGACAGTTCAACAAAACCACAAAGCAACGTGACCTTGACAGGGATCGTCATCTCCTGGTTCAGCTGAGGTGGACGGTGGTGGAGCTCCTTTATTTTTAAGCTCACAAGGAAGAGCAGCTCCTGGTTCTGTCATCGCTGTGGAGAACGTGAACAGGCGACGTCTGGATTCTGGAGCTGGTCATTGTGATCCGAGAGAACGTCCAGCAGCTGCACAGTGTTACACCCAGCAGCATTAAACTTTTTTTTCTCCTTTATTTCTTACCAAAATGTTTTTCAGTAGATATAAATGTACTCTTTAGGATCGTTTATTAGGTTCTTTAAATATAAAAAACAGACAGTGATATCATAGATGATGCTTTCTAACCATCATCTATGTTTAATGAGCTCCCTACTTTAAATAAACAGAAACAAATTCAGAATTGTCAATGATTAATGCTTGTGATGTTTGGAATAATTTCATCTGTTTCAAAAATAAATTTTGTACATTGACTTTGACCCACATTTCCTTTTCTTACTTGTATGTTAAAACAGTGAATAAACAGAAGAGACTGGTCACTCAAATATGTTAAACATGATTTTATTGAATCACACACATCAGCAAAAGTCATCTCTACATGTTAGAATTAGAATTTTACAGCCTGAAAGTGTAAATGCTGGATTGTTTTGGATTATAAACCCACTCACCACCACCAGAAGAAGACCTGGAGAGGAACATACAAGAGAAACATTATTTTAAATTAAATTAAAATTAGAATCACATAACAAAGATAAAAATAAATAATAAAACATGTACAATTTTTTTTTAATTCAATATTTCAATTATATGTTCCTATTGACTGAAAGTTTTCTGTATGTCTTCACGTTCTAACTTAAAAACTAAGTGAATTTCTTCACTTTACAGGAAGAAATTCTGGTATTACTGTAGCAGATCTGAATCATGTGCTTATATATTATGGCTTTGATAAATGGAAAAAAAACTACCAAAAAATACTGAGAAAACGTCATATTTTTTAAACCTTAAACATCATAGATATAACTGTTAAAAACATTGACGTAAAGACATTTTGAGAATTAAAAAAAATCGAATTACTGGAACTAAAATGAACGTTTCATTTCCGCCAATATAAAGTTATTCCTTTAGTACTTACCAGAGAAAAGACACCAGAAGACTCCCAAAAGGCGTGTGAGAACAGTTTACAGCACATCAGCAGGACAAAAACCGAACTATAGCGCTCATGCTAACGCTAAATCTGTAGCAGACCCCAAAACACCGGAGTTCTGCTCCCAGAATCCACCGCGATCGTCATCTGTCAATCAGAAGGCCACGCCCCCTCATTAAGCGAAAATAAATGCTGTTCAAAAAAAAATCTACAAACTTAGAAAAAAATTCCCTCCCCTCAGAGTTGTCATGGATCAAATATGTAGCTATTGATGAAATAAAAACTTTAAGCACCAGGCATTAAAGGGGTTTTTGAGAGGGCTGAAAATGAGGTTTTTAACATGGGAGTCAATGGGAATTTGCTCACTCTCAGCACCAGCCTCTCTGGTCAGTGCCGGTACTGCAACGTTTTGGTACTTCCGGGTAGGCTTCACTTTCGGTCTGGCAGTGTGGGGGGTTGGTCACAAACAGTGCACCTGCGGAAGTCTAATCCGGTCGGACCGAACCATTTTTAAATAAGGGGAGGGGGGGTCCATTTACATGAAAAGATTTGATTGTTTTTAAAAGAAACGATCAAAAGAAATAGTAAAGGTGAGATTATTAAAATAAAATTAAAGTAAAAAGATTTTAATTTAAAACAACTCTAGATAAACAGTGTGGATGTAAACTCTTGAATGGCAAATGCATCTGAGAACAGGTGCATAATTAGTGCATAATTAAGCATTACTTAACAATTAAATGACAAGTTAACATATATTTGGATTAGGGCTGGGCGATGTGGGATTTTTTATATCACGATATAGCTTTTTACATATTGCGCGATTACGATATTGGTCACGATATAAACCAAATAACTATATTTGACTATATTTTTTTATATTAGACTACTAAATTGTTTCTTCAGTTCCATTAAAAAACAAAGCATTAAGTCTACAAATAAATTCTAATGTTTTCAGGGTTCATATAATAAAAATGTATTAATGTACTACAAATTATTTTTGTTGTATTTAGTAGGGGTGTAACGGATCACAAAACACACGGCTCGGATCGTGTCACAGCTTTAAGGTCACAGTTTGGATCATTTTTCGGATCAGTAACAAGTAAAAAAACAACAAGAAAAAAGAAGATAAAAGCCTAAAATTACTTTTTTTTAAAAGTTTAAAATATATGTTTAAAAAGAAAGTACTTAAAACATTAACTCACACATTTTGAACTTTGAACATAAACAAAACATGTATTTTCTGATTACATGTACATGTCTGGAGAGAGAAAGGAATGTTTAATATGTTATCCCACCAAATTAAACTGCAATTTTGAAATTAAACTTTCATTATTTTCGGTATTAATTGTTGTATTGAAATTAACAGTAGCAACATTTAAATATGTCAAATAAGAATTATTAACCATGGCACATATCCAGGTGACGAACTGCCATACCCGCGTTTTTTCTGGTTAATTTTGACCCTAAGAGCTTGCCATAGCTCTACCTGCCGGCTCTTGCCAGCTGGGTGCAGGAGTGCGACAGCGGCCGCTCCTCAATGGAAGGTCTCCTGAACTCCGACACGGAGATGTGTACCGATGTTTTTATTCATCTCTTCAAAATAAATAAATCTCTCGGTATCCGCGTTCTTCACGAAGAGTTCCAGAAAAGTTTTGACAGAAGCTTCTCCCACACTCAGCAACAGACTTTCTGATGACCGACAAGCATCAAATCTGAGGCTTGTTAAAACTAATACAGTGTACAGTAAATTAATTTGACGGCAAATGCAGTCGGCGTGGACAGACGATTGATTGTAATAAACCGCGCGGGGCGCGAGGTACGCAGCTGCAGCGGGGGTTGCTGGTAGAAGTCGACTCGTGCGCGTTTGTTTACCTTTCATGCAGACGAAGGACGCGGAGTGGAGTCCAAAAAATGACCCAAATGACAGCTAATAAACACAATAATTAGATACAAACACTTACTCGCCCTGTGGAGACTAACTCTCTAACTTTTACTCGTCTAATAGGAGAAAATGTTCGCTAGAAAGTGTTATTTCCGGACCCTTCAAAATAAAAGTCTATCGCGATAGACTCATTCTTCTATTGAAAAAATGTTCTATCGCGATATCAATAATTATCGTTTTATCGCCCAGCCCTAATTTGGATATGATGAGATAGAACCTTTAGAAAACACTGTAGAACCTCATAACATTATCTAACCATTATAACAATAGTTAACAATTAAGATATGATTTTTTGGAACCTTATTGTAAAGTGTCAACAATTATCTCTTAGTAAAAGACTTTACTCATACATTAACCAGATTTTTTTGGTTTTTCAAAATGTTTTTTGTTTTTTTTCTGTTTTGGTTTCTGTTTTATTTCATTTTCTTAAATGTGTTGCTGTTTTTATATATATATATATATATATATATATATATTTTTTTATGTCCATTGCAGTTGTGATGTTTCATGCATCAAGTGCTTTGTTGGTGGGATTTGGACTTCAGGGTCACCGTACATATCCACCTGCAAGGGCAGTTGTGACTAAGGCACAAGAGGACATGCTTCACTAATCTGTAAAGAGGAGAAAAGGCGAGCGGTTCTGGTTCTCAGAAGGAGTGACTGAATAAAGTCATCATAATCATGAAGTACTCTCAACAAATGTCTGGTGCAGCTGGCTCAGGACAGACAGAGCTGCTGGTTTAAATGGACCCTTCCAGCAGAGACATCCAAGCGTCTGTGCTATTGACGCAACTGTTTGACAAGAAATGAGACGTGGCTTAATGACAGTCTGGCAGCCTTTAATTGCTGCTGGAGACGCTACTAAAAGATAGAATAAGGATGACTCATTTTATGTGTGTGAAAAGTGCTCATCTTCTGCTGTAAGTGGAATATGTTTAAAGACCCAATTTCATTCCTGTGACATGGGAGATGAATTCAGGCATCGATTTTTCTCCACTTCAGTCTGGCTTTAATCACAGCTGGACCAACAGGAAGCAGCCTGGCTCGGTTAGGCGTGCTCTCCACTCCACATAGATTCAGCATATGCTCTGTGTTAACCAGCTCATTACTCAGCTGTGTTGGAGACTGATATCCATTTGCAGTATTACATGCTTGAGTTGGGGTTTAATGGACGGCCTCAGGCCTTTTGAAGTAACATGTTTAATGAACAATTGATTTTAAATGACTGTAATCTTTTATGATAACTAATCCTATATTTTCTTTGCATTACTTCAGTCCTCACCCCTGTCATACTGCATCTGTAGAATTCCTCCAACCTTTAAAGAGCTTTAGCGGAAACCTCAAAATAAAGTAAAACAAGAAAAGTCACACAGAATGAGAGAAGACTGAAGCTAAGACTCAGACTTGTTCAGAAAACGCTCTGAACTTTTCATCACCATTTGTCAAAAGGACAAAGAGCTCTTTGATTAAAACTGCTGTGAGCTACACAGTAGAGTAGACAAATGGGTTCTGACTGATCCCTCTGCTCTCAGACCAAGCTGCATGACCACATTAAGAACCATGTTACCTTAAAAAGACCAAAACTGACTTAATGTCATGTTTTCTTTTAATGATAATGAGTCTGTAAATGATCATGCTGTCAACCGGCTTTTTAACATTTCCACTGAGGTGTGATCTGGCTATTTTCCTTTCATCCGTCTTTCTCAGTTGGGCTGTTTAGCACTGGTTCAAATCCCAACAGGGATCTTTCTGTGTGGAGTTAGCATGTTCTCTTTGCATGTGTGATTATTTTTTTCCAGGCACTCCAGTTTCCCCTCATTCCAAAAACACGTTTCACAAGTTGAGTGGTATCTCTACATTTTTCCTTGGTGAACGTGAGTAAATGGAATAGGGAATAGAATGAAAATATATAAATTACAATAGAAAGACCTTGGGCATTACACATCTTAAACTTTTAAACAATATTATATTAAATTTGAAGGGGCATCCAAGGTCACTCAAAGTAATTTCAACAGTGAATAAAATTGCACATGGAAAAACAATTTGTGTACAACTCTACATTCAAAAGTACCAGATGAGATGGATTCAGAACGCATCTTCTTCAGGGGAGCATCATCTGCGTCCTGAAATTTGCAGAAGGATAATAACAAATCATCAAACAAGTGCCTATTTACATGCCTAATAAATTAAACCTCCTCCTACCTACCTGTAGTTTCCGCTCTTCCCGACGCCTTTTTCTGGCCAGCATTCTGGCTT
Organism: Oryzias javanicus; assembly: GCA_003999625.1. NCBI lineage: Eukaryota > Metazoa > Chordata > Actinopteri > Beloniformes > Adrianichthyidae > Oryzias > Oryzias javanicus. The sequence continues at coordinate 6,126,805 of CM012450.1, forward strand.
GTTCAGACCTTGGTGATTTAATGACAATAAACATTCAATATTAAACATTCACCATTAAAACTTCAATGAGTCAATCACAGGGTTTTCAGTAAAACAGTTAAAAAAAAAGGCATTTCAAAAGTTGGATCATATAAAAAGCATTTACGGCATTGGAAAGGTGGTTATTAGAAGAAGACACCACCATCTTCTTATTTGCAGCATGTTTTCCTTTGAAGAAATACACACATAGAGTTTGTGTCAGCACCCAAAAATACCTTCCAAGCACAAACTGATCACAATTTACACATACCTCCACGAAATCACATTTGGCCCCCATGACAATGTACAGAGCGTACTGAAAGTCAAAAAGTACATGTTAATACATTTTCCACACATCCTAGGCATACATTTCATATTTGTGAATCCTTGTACTTCCTGGTCCCTTCTCCAGAGTTGCATTGCTGCAAATCAGTTTATATATGTTAACTGCTTTGCTGCCAGTTATATAGCATAAGGGGATAAAATAATAACTTTAAATTGATTTTTAATTTAAAAAAGTAAATAGGAAAATAAAATAAAAACATGTGTCAGAATTAAATGCTCTTGTTTCAAAAAATGTACTTCCCCATACCTCTCTGTGTTTCCTCCTAATCATACCTGATTACTTTTCATTTCACTCACCCCTCCTTATCTAGACAGAGCACACATTTATTCAGTCTTCGTCTCTCTCGAGGGGTGGCAGCATTGGAAACATGTGCACCATAATTATTGACACTAGCCGTCTTCCCATTACACATATGCTCAGAACTTTATCGAAATCCTAGAACTGTTGAAAAAACACAATTTCGCAATGACACCGTTTGCATTAAACCATAATTATGTGAATAAACAGAAACAAACCTGCGCAATAAGTAATAAAAACATGAGGATGAATGAGAACAAGAGTCTTTTTTTATCTGATTCACTACAAAAAAAAAGCATTTGGGTGACATCACATCAGTGCAGCATGAGCCCCATGCATGTGCAGCTGAGCACACATTCATGAACCCATGTAGAGCGCATTCTTTACGCAACCGGTGTGTAAGCACCTTCAGATGCACGTGAGAAGCCTGTTAAAAAAACTGCCATTCTAACAAGTAATCAGCTGGATCCTTTTTTCTGTTTGAAAACACGAGATCCATTTAAGTTTCTGTAATCCTCATCAAAAGGAGATGTTTCCATCTTATTCAGATTACAAGCTGCTAAAGCGTGGCTGTGGATGAAGCAATGAGAAAATATTGGTGATCTTACAGAGGTGCCATATGATTCCATATGATCCGCAACTTATAATGAGCTGTGATACTGTGGGATCTCTTGTGGCGCTTGCTGTGCAGCGCTGAAGGTAGCCAGTTCCTACAAAGAAGTTCATTTAATTGCAGTTTTGCCAAAAATTTCCATATCGATTTGCCCCAAAAACCACCTCCTCTAAGTGCGAAAACTTTGTTTTTTGATAAAATGAAAGCTTTTTTCTAAATTGTGGTGTATCCATTAAAATAATATAGTATCAAGAATCTAATTTGTGCAATTTAATGGAAACAAAGCTATTGTGATAAAGTTAGGTCAATAGTGTATTGATCTTTATTGAAGGGAACATTCAGTAAACGTGACTATTTCTTATCGTTGGTTAAGTCATTTTTGGTTGAGAATTTAATTGAATCATTTAAAAATTAAATCATTACCAAACTGTTTTCTGTGGTTCATGCATCCTTTTAAATGCCACACATTGATAATAGCTTCCCTGAACCCTCTTGATTCACAACAATAACTACTAGAACAGCCATGGTCTTACCATTATAACAAAGATGCCACAGTTGTTTGAGCACCCTTGCTTTGCCAGACCCTGGGGGGGTGAAAAAGATGTTTTTATTAAAGGATGGTAAGCAAATGGAAAATTTGAGCTGATGTAATGACATATCAGACCGGAACATCATTTCCACCAAGTGTCCTCCAGGGCCCAGGGGAGAGGAGGTGTGCAATGTGTCTGTAAAAAACACAGCGTAACATAAGTAAATAAAAGTGTTGTATTTGAATTGAAACTAACAAAGAAAAAGGTGGGAACTTGAGTATTTTTTATGGGCCCAAACAGAACTGCCCAACTCAAAAAAGATCTATAGTTCTGTTTCCATAAGTTCAAAGAGTAATATATAGATAAATATTTTTTTTAACTATTGCTCAGTTAACAGAACTATAGATCATAGAAAAAAAGGACAAGTGGTTTAAAACTGAACTACCACTGTCCAGATCAAACATTGCCCGGCGCTCCAGAAACCTGATTGGATGAGTTCTACCCTCATTTCTCCAATGGCTGGCACTTAGGGGTTCAAGAAAGAACATCTCCCTGGCCTGTGGCCTCTGTAGCTGTTAGATGTGTTAAAAGCATAGCAATTTCTTTGTTGTTGTTTGTTAGCATCAATAATCAAGGAAATTATAATGTGCTTACACAGAGAATCCAGTGTCCGGGAATGTTAACAGGGATGATTATCCACTGCAGACTGGCTGCATTGTCCTGTGAAAATAAAGTAGAAAAACATGACCAAAAATCTAAACGTATTTGCCAACCAAAACACAAGTAAATGGCAAATTACCGGCAGGTGGTCCATCGGATTTGCTGAGAATGGTGGGAACCAAGTGGCAATGACATGGCTGCAAAGACATGGTCCACTCTCTGTATCGAAGAAAGTCTGATCATTTCATTGTCACAGCTACAATTACTAATAGTAATTTGAATTCATAAAAGAGCTGAACTACCTTCGGCAATCTTGAGACAACTGTTGAGAATCTAGAAGAGTGCATAAACACAAGGTTTGCATGTCAAAATACTAATATTTTTTTAGATAAATTCTAACAGCGCATTCTCTAGTCCTACCGTCCCATCAACATCCCGCTCCAAACCCAGACTCCAAAAGTCAGAGCGAGTCAAAATAAAGTCGTCTACCATTGCAATGTGGTCTCTTGGATTCTTGGTGTTATCCAGGACCTAGGTCAACTAGTGGAAAAAAAAAAGAAAAGTTTGCCAATGTGTTTCGGCTTCAGATATGCGGTCAGGGAAAAATGCGATGTGTGGGTGCGTGTGTGTGGCGGAGTGCGTGGTGTGGGGGTGGGTAGAGGCATGTGTGGAAGGTCTCCAAATGTGTACTCTACCATTAGTTCCTGTTCATCCACAAGTTCCTGGCCCCAGCATGCAATGTGCGGCTCTAGTCCATGAAGAAGAGTGACATCTCTCTGCTCTTTCATGACGTTTACTATAAATAATAATAATGAAATGGAAATTTATTATAAAAGGTCAACTTTCTTTTTAAACAATATGTAAATAGCAACGACTCACACTCCTGAGGCTCTTTCGGTTCTTTTTGGTCATTGGCAGAGGTTTCCTTCTGTGTCCCAACCTGGGCAGGAGCTGTAAAAAAAAAAAAACATTGTGTACTTTGTGTAAATTTACAAAAGGGTAAAAAAAAAGCATGGCAAAAACACATGACCATTTAATAAAATAACATACCTAAGACAACCCTCCCATGGATGTCTGTCTGCATCTTCCCAGTTGAAGGAACAACCTGGCTGTATTGGACCATGGCCTTCTGGTTTTTTGCCATATCGTAGTGGTGGAGTATGTTTCTTTGTAGAAATATATGAGTTGATGGGGTTGTCATATTCAATAAGTAGTTGTTTTTCCTCATTCCCGAGAACAACTGCTCTACACACTGGCTGTTGACAAGTCCAGCAAGCTCAGGCACAAGATCAAGCTTTCTTAGAATGTCTGTTCTGTCTTTGCTGTTGCCCAGAAGGAACACATCATTTAAGGCAAAATCCAGTGAGGATCCAGTGAGTGGGTGACTGTCCTTGTCAGCTGGCATCTTGGGACTTCTCAGCCACGGCATGTTTACAACAACCTTGCCCTCTGAAACCTGCTGGATGTTCTGTGGGCTTGAATCCAGTAATCTTCCATGAAAAGGTCAGAAGATTCCTGGCTGCCTGCGGTTAGCATGCAATGCCAGTCCCCGTGCATAGTCATACACTAGAACATTAGGGAAGTGCTTCCACAACAGCAACATATCAACAAAGTCACGTGGACTCTCCGCTCTGAGGTTAAATTTCATGGAGTAAACAACTCCACAAGGACATGTGATGACAGCCCACCCACCTAGAAGACAAGACACCAAAATACCAATGATGTCTATATTATTAGTCCAAATAAAAGTTTTCATTAGACAAAAAAACATGATTCTATGACAAGTATATGGACATTTTAGCATTTTACAGAAACTTATCAGGATGCTCAACAAATTGTATGACCATATCAAAAGTGGTAAAGGCAAAATTCATTTTCAAAAAAGCTTTACTTTAACATACTTGAGGCACCCCAAACCTTCTCAAACACTTTGTTGTAGTTTGATCTAGTGGACATCTTCTCCCACAGTCTAAGGACAAAATCCATTTTAGAGCCTTTGCTGTCCACACCGCACTGTTTGCAAAGTTCCCTTACTTCCTGCACCTGTGTTGAACAGACATTTGAGTAATTACTGTTAAGAATCTGGTCTATACATCATTATGCTTTTATGTCAGAAGTTGGATTTTGCATACATTAATTCACCTTTAGGTTCAAAAGTTCGTCAGAAAGACGCTCTTCGTTGATCAGGTCACAGTCCTCTTCATTTGACTCCTTGGGCATTTTAATTTTTCCGTATTCAGTGTTTAAGACTGAATTTGACTGTCTGGTCTGTGGGCCAATCCATGGTGACCAGTGATGATAGCTTGGGGGCACAACGAAGGGGTTCTTCCTACCAACGTTGGGATCAAATAGGATGAGTATGAACATAAATTAAACCCTTTTAGCCCCCAAACTGCAAAAAAAAATTCCACATGGCTTACCTGGAATCAAACCACGACTAAGCATTTCTCTATCCACAGCATTCCAGAAGTCCAAGATGTCCACATGACCATCATATTGATCTGGGGGGCTTTGGATTTCACTCACTAATAAAACAAAAGTTCATAGCTTATATCTACAGAAAAAAATCAAAACCAGTTAAGTCATTGACAGAAAAATATATTACTGAGTGTGCCATTATATAAGAATTGTTTTTTATTTTAGTTTATATACATTCAGCTAAATTACCAGATTTTAATATTTGGTTTGGAAAAAAAACATTGAATATTAGAACAGTTGCTGTTTAGTTCAAAACCCAATACTTTGTATGAAGACTACATGTTAAAAAAAAACTGTTGTTCCTAATTACCAGTTTTTTGTTTGTGTTTGTTTGACCCAATACTTTGTATCACATGTTAAAATTGTTCCCATGGCGAGCAACACCGTTATTTTATTGTGTGCGACTACTTCAATTGTTGCCCATGCAAGTCAAAATTTGTGTCGTTCTTACTTTATGAAGATGGTAAAAACATGAACAAGAAGATGATGCAGAAAAATAACGAAGAGAGACAAAAAATAAACTAAAATTAACCTTTACAACCATACTCTCTTCTCTATTTCTCTCCTGCTGAAAGACAGTCTTAAAAATGATCAACTTTACCAAACCAACAAAAAGAAACATAAAATCTTGAGTCTGCTCTGCTGTCTATCAGTTGTGATAAACGGTGGCATTAAGTATGTCAACATGTCAACAACTATGTTAATAAGAAGTTGGTATTCAATATTTTTGAGAATGATAAGAGAAATGTTCCTATTGTTTTGGATGTGATAAATTAGAGCACTGGACCTGAAGTAGTAGTAGTTGTTTTAAATACTTCTTAATTGTTAAAGATAAAAAGAAACACTTAATTAAGCCACTTTTTAGTTGCATTTTAAACTAATACTACAGCATTATATCACATGTTTAAAGGAAAATACCTAAAAATTAGGCATTTAAATTAAGTATCAGAGTAAAAATAATTGTGATTAAAAATAGATTAATTAGATTGATAAATTACCATCATGATTATTTGATTGCACAATTACATAAATTATATTACAACCCTACTATTTATTTTATGTTTATCAGATATAATTTTAAAGAAAAGAAAGTTTTAAATGATCTAGATAATAGATAATGTCATGATTTAGTGCTTATGTTTTGTCATGTTCTGTTTTCCCTGTCAGTTTCAATGTTCAGGTTAATCATCCACAGCTGTCTCCATTTAGTTAATTGCCCTCAGTGTATTTAAGTGTCTGGTTTTCAGTTTCTCGTTGTCAGGTCATCTGCTCATCTATGTTCTGTCACCTCACTGGTTTGTGCTCCTGTTTTTGTCATGTTCAAGTTGTTTTAGTAAACGTTTATGTTTCTGCCACCAAGTCTGGTCTCCTGCATTTGGGTCCTCCACCACCATCCCTGACAGTATGACCTGACCACCTTGGACCCAGCAGGAGAACCTTGTCCATGCCAAGCCACACTATGCCAGATGGGTTTCCTGTAGCCGTCTTCATGCCACTTCTGTTCTTCATCCATCATTCCGTTCCTGAGGGGGGACTGTTGGGGCCATCCATCCTGTTCCTGTGGAGGGTCGCCGGGGCCGCTCCTTCCTGTCCCCGAGGATGGTCGCCGCTTGTCCCCCTGGGCTGTTTCTGGTTCTGGAGGAGGGTTGCTGGGACTGCTCCCCTTCATGTCTCCTGTCCCTGGGGAAGAGTCCCCAGAACCGCTCCTCTCCACGTCTGTTCCTGGAGGGGTTTCAATACCCCTCACGTCTGTCTGGCTGCAGGATCACCGTTTTCTGGACTTGTGTTTTTGTTCCAGGTCCCCTCCCCACAGGTGTTGGGCATCTGGGATCTGCCCTTTTGGGGAGGGGTACTGTCATGATTCTGTGCTTTGGTTTTGTCATGTTCTGTTTCCCCTGTCAGTTTCACCACGTTCAGGTTAACCATCCACAGCTGTCTTCATTTAGTTAATCTCCTCAGTGTATTTAAGTGTCTGGTTTTCAGTTTGTCATTGTCAGGTCATCTGCTCATCTATGTTCTGTCACCTCACTGGTTTGGTCTCCTGGGTTTGTTCTGTTCAAGTTGTTTTAGTAAACGTCTATGTTTCTGCCACCAAGTCTGGTCTCCTGCATTTGGGTCCTCCACCACCATCCCTGACAGATGATGATATAGATAATAGAAAATAACTCACCTGGCATACCAAAGACACTTTTTTTTGTGAAGATCCATCACAACAACTGCTGGACTGTATCCACATGACACACACATAAATGAGTAGTTGTGGTTTGTGAGGACCTCAAAGTGAAGATATCCATGAAGTATCCTCTCCTTGTTTGGAAAGGACACCCTCTCTGTGTTCTCAATGATTTCTATCACTTTACTGACGGATGTGTGTGTCTGAAATAAATTAACAGGAAAGAAATAATGTAATTCTATTAGATATTATATTCAATCAACATTTTTCCAAGAATACAAATGTTTAGAATACATTTTCTCACCTGTTAAGCATTTCTTATCATAAGGCACAGGTGCAGAGACAAGATCATATGGTCATCAAAGTTGTGGATGCCATCCTGCCACTCCTGGTATCGATATATCATGCCACACTTAAGGCATGACTTTCTATATGTCGATATACCTAAAAATAAAAACAATAATAAACCATTGTTATTGGTTATATGTAGTTTCAAATTAACTAAAAATGACATGGGGATGGATGGACCTCTAATGATACTAACCTTCAACTACACCTGTGTTGGTTAAGATCCGGGCTTTTGAAGTTATTATTTGTTGCTCACCAAGTGGGTAGTCACACAGTCACACATTTTGTTTCTGCTGGGATTAGGTGTTTTGGAAAGCTGCCCTGTGTTTTCCCATCTCTAGACTGTTCCATGAGTGTACTGGGTAGTTCTGATGGAATCATTTTGTAGCTCAAAAGGAAGTTCAGCATTTTTGAAATGGTATTGTCATTTGGCGGATAGCAGCTGCTTGAATGTTCTCTTGAATCTTGGAACGAGTCAGGTGACTTTGCCTCAGTACTCTTCACCCTCTGAAACAACTCCCCATTTGTGCCAAAGAGGTGCCATTTTGCAATGGCTTTATGGTTGCAGGACTGTCTTGCTTTTGAGCATGAACAATGTTTTCTGTTTTCTGTCATATGCAACTATTAACCGACCCAATCTGCTATAATAGGTGGTTTTTGGCTCAAAGACAGAGATGGTAAGGGCTCTGGAAACTGCCATTGGGGGTCTAAGGGCTGTGATGGGTCCAGTGGGTGCTCCGACAGGCACTTTGCTGGGTTGTTGTGGAAATTTGGGAGAAAACTCTACCAAACATCTCAGCATCGACCAGGACAAAACTCAGTGCTCGTGATCTACTAAAATAACAGGTCTGTAAAGATAAAAGGTTAGATCTTATAGCACCGATTTTTTTTCTCCAAAGTGGTCTGCAAAGTTCTCACATGCCACTTGTGACTTGGAACATGAAACATGGAAGATTTATTAAAATCTCTGTAAATTACAGAATTGATTGTTTTAAAAAGAATCTTGGGGTTATTTTTATTGTCTGAGATGATTTTGGAAAAATAGTTGGTCCTGGACAGTTTGACTGATGAGTTGTAAAATTTCAGTTGATCTTTAAAATATTCATGATCTATTCTTAATTTTGATTTTCTCCATCTTCTCTCTCTCTCTCTCTTCTCTCAGTTTTATGCATTTCTCCTAGTTGTATTTCAAAGTTTTAAAACTTGTCTTAAGAACTTTTGTTTTAAAAGGAGCTACTGTGTCAATTGCAGACCGAAGTCTACTGTTAAAATCATCAACAATAAAATCACAAGATGCAGGTCAAATCTGAGCAGGAGTTAGTTTAAGAGTATCAATAAAATTTGCAACCACTTTGGAGGAGATGTACCGCTTCCGCACAGTTCTCACCGGGGCCTCCTGCTGGATAGACGTGACCAGACTAAAAAATATACAGTAGTGATCGGAGCATCCACAATAGAGGACACACCAACGGACAGGCTACGGGTAATGACCAGTTCTAAGGTGTGTCCTCTATTGTGAGTGGGCTGTGTGATGGGCTGCTCAAAACCTAAAGTGCCCAAGAGATTTAAAAACTCACAGGCATAAAAATCACTCTTGTTATCAATGTGTAGGTTAAAGTCTCCAGTAATTAAAATCATGTCATGTTTTAAAAGAACTGCTGACAAGAATTCTAAAAATTCACTGATAAAACAGGAAGGTGGATGTGGTGGTCTGTACACTGTGATTGCTAAAATCGGTGGGCTATTAAAAAGAAAAGCATGGTGCTCAAATAAAGAATAATCGGAGAGATTAAAAACTTCAGTGTGTATATTTTGATGAGCAATTGATGCTGTTCCACCTCCTCTTTTTCCTTCCCTGATAGAAAATAAAAACTTAAAGCTGAGAGGAGAGGCCTCGGTGAGAATAACCGGTGCATCTGTGCCAAGCCAGGTTTCTGTTAAAAACAAACAATTCACACCGTTATCTAAAATAAGATCAATAATAATAAAAGACTTGTTTTAAAGTGATCTGACATTTAAAAGTGCCACATTCAGTGTCACAGGAGAGTTAGATGGTGGGTTGAAGATGGTTGAGAGGGTAGATTCTGTATGTGCATTGCTTTAAGGTTATTGTAGTTTCTGTGAGATGGCCGGGGACGAGAGATTATCCGATTAAATATGATAGACTGTGTGGGGAAGGTGACAGGTGTTGATGACTGTTCGGGGAAATGGGATTGAGGGGATTGAGGTGATCCAGCAGGGGTGGGATCTGAGGGGGTGTTTGGAGTTGGTAGTCAGTCATCTTTAAAGCAGTGCATTGTGTGTTGGATGTTGTTTATAAGAATGCTATTTCCAAGGGGACTGGGGTGAAGACCATCTTGTCTATAGAAAGAGGGGCGATTCCAAAACAGATTAAAATTGTCAATAAAACCAAACCTGAACTTTTGGGACATGGACACGTGTGAAGGGAGAGGATCCTGCTGAACCTGCCGGATCCTCGGGTCAGTGTGGGGATAGGTCCAGAAATAAAAAACGACTTTCGCATGCCCAATAAAAAGGAAAACGGATCAATAAAATCCCTTTTGGACACTTCAGACTGCTGCAATGCGGTGTCGTTAGTTCCTACGTGAACGATGAGTTGGGTGATGGTGGATGCCAAAGAAAGCAGGAGGTCTGGAAGTCTATGAAGGATGTCAGTGCAGGTGGCTCCGGGGAAACATTTGTTGACGGCGTTGAAATAGTGTAGGTTCCGGATTATGGAGTCTCCAACAATCAAAGTGGTTGGGGTGAAGAGCGGCCAGAGTGGAGGATGTTGGGACCCAGCGGGCTCCTCTCCCGCACCCCCCCGCTCCACCACCGCCGCTCCTGCGGCTGGGGAGGCAGAGGGCTCGGTTCGAAGCCATACTGAAGGTGGAGGGTTGAGGCCGACAGTCCGCCCATTCACCGCAGGAGCGTGACCCTTGGATTGGTGTAAGCAACACTGCCACGTGCCGACGGCAGTGCCTCCTTTGAGGTTCTCTTCCTAACCGGGTCCCCGTAGGAGGGAGCGGCAGCAGCATCAGCTGCACCGATGCCCGCGCTGTCAAAGCCGCAGCATCCCTCCAGTCCGGGTGGCGATGTGGAAATGGCGGGAGATAGTTCTGGAACGCCCCCCTCCCCGGCAGTGGTGCTAGTTGCGACCGCGTTGTCGTTAGCCAGAACGGCGAACCGGTTGGAAAGAGTGAGCTGGGGGGGTGTCAGCCTCGGCGGTCCATTCTTTGTACCTCGAACAACCACCTCGTCCCAGGACAGATGGGTTTCTTGGTGTGGAGCAGGAGGACGGCTGTGGACAGTCGGCGGGATCCCAAAAGAGAGTGTCGTGCATGGTGGTAAGCTCTGTGATGATCCGGGATTGTTGGAAGCTATTTGGTATGCGTGGGTTAAAAGTGCTTCTTTTTTAGAGAGCTCTTCAGCTAATATAGCAATTCTTGTCCTTTAGTGCTGCAATGGTCTCACTTGACTGTGATTGTTCACCACAATTTGCACAGGCCATTGCTTCTTGATCAAAACTTTTAAGCCATTTGGCCTCACAAGCACAGGCTCCCAGATAAATAAATAAAATGAGATCAGAAATGAACGATGATAAGGAAGAGGGAACAGATGACAAACTTTAGACAGCTTTGGCCCGCGTCTTCCAAGCTGGGGTAGTTTAGAGGAATGCTTGGATTTGTCAAGAAGAGAGCTTTCAGAAAAGTCAAACGCATGCTGTGATGTAGCCACCGTTCACCAACTGGGTATGAAAAGGAGTCCAGAGATGTCTGTTGTGTGTGCAGATTCTGTCTGAAGCAGCAGCTCCAGAGAAAAAGACGTGACGGAAAGACAACTTGAAGCTGCAGTCGCGCCAGTCATGGTTATGGTAAAGATGGCCTTTAAAAGTCTATTTATTTTATGTAGGAAGTACAGGGGTGGGGTGGGGGGTGGTACTGTATGCATTTTTCTATGTTATATATTTAATCCAACGAAAATATATATTTAGATCAAATTTGAATTAAAGACATCAAAGAGCTAGATACTTGTAACAAAACATGTTAGATGTTAGTTTTATCATTTCGTCATCATTAGGGGCCTCTGTGGGCCTCTTCTCAGTCTGGGCCCCTAGAATGAGTCTGACCGGGCCAGAGTATTCCGATGGGCGTGCTTACATGACGCATTTCTGTTCTGATCAGGGGTTTATTCCGATTACGTGGCCATGTAAACGTAGCTAATGAGACCGGGGCGTCAGGAGAGTGCATCAGCGTTGGCGTGTTGCTGTCCTGATCGGTGTTCAATGGAGAAGTCGTACTTCTGAAGCACCTCAATCCATATAGCCACCTGGCCCCCTGGCTGACGGAAGTTCAGCACACAGGTGAAGGAGGCATGGTCGGTCCTAAGTGAGAACCGGGTGCCAAGCAGGTGAGTCAGAAAGTGCTTCAAAGCTAAAACCACAGCTAGTAGCTCTCCTCTGGTGAGGCAGCAGTTCTGCTCTGGTTTCTTGAGGCTGTAAAAAGCCACCACTCTCTCTCCACCTTTTGCAGGCTGGGCCATCAACACCACTGGCATCAGTGTCCAGGATAAAAGGCTGTTTTGGGTCAGGACAAGCCATAACAGGGGCCTGTGTCAGTGCAGCTTTGAGGCGTTGGAATGCCTCAGTGCAGTCTGCAGTCCAGTCATACTTGCAACCTTTGCGGGTGAGTTGGTGAAGGGGTGCAGTCACTATATCAAAGTCTCTAATGAAGGTGCTGTTGTAAGAGGCAAGGCCCGAGAAACTCCGTAGTTCATTTAGGTTGGCTGGCTGCCGCCATTCTGCCACTGCGGCCACCTTAGCTACTCACTCATTTGCTACTGCCCACATGTCCCAAAAAGTGTGTTTCTCTTGCTTTGAAACAACACTTTGCTGGGTTAAGGTGCAGCCCTGCTTCACAAATGGCTGCATACACTTCCCATAAATAATACAGGGCAGTGTCAAAGTCCCTAGCATGTACCAACAGATCATCCAAGTCCACCACACAGCTGCTGTGGGGAATATTCCTCAATACCCGCTCCATGAGCCGCTCACATGGGGCTGGCGCATTGCACAGTCCAAATGGCATCACGGTAAACTGCCACAGTCCCTGGCTGGGCTGGGGCCTGTACTCTCTGTGCTCCTGTGCCTTTCCGCTCTCAGGTGTGGGGGGCCTCTGCGGCGGTCCCGCATGCCCTGGTCTGGGTTAGGTGGGATTGCCCGGCGGGCGGATTCTCTCCGCAGCTCCATGGCGGGTGTTGGGGGAGTCCAGGCTGCTGCTGCTGCTCCAGCGGGAGGGTCAGGGTGTGGGGATGGCCGGGCACTCTCCCCCTTTGTACATTCCATCATTTGCTTATCATAAACACTCACCTGAGCACAGGTGTCAGCTCAGCTTTGCACTAATAGAATGTGTGACAGAATGAAAGACTTTATTTGTATCAATTTGTATGATTAAGTGAGTGTGAGCTGCAGTTGTATTGTGTACATTTGGACTAGTTTAAATGTGGAGACTATTTTGGCCAACAGGTATGTGTGTAACTACGTGTGTGTGTAGACAGGCCCCGCCCATTCCAGTTTTCTCTTTAGACCTGGTTTTTTTTCTAATGTTGCTTCCCTTTGCTGCCATCTTGTTTTTTTCTCTAACCCCCTCAACCTCCCTCTTCGTCTGGTCAAACCCAAAAAATAAATAAATAAAAATATAAAAAGATACAAACTAATCAATTTAAAAGTTTAGCATGAAATACAACAGGGATTTTTACTCAGTAAAATCCTGTTGTGACATCAAAATCTGCCCAACACTAGAGGCTCTCAGCCCGCATCTGTTTGCTCAGCTGTTGGACAGGACAAGTTAAATAAAAAAAAAAAAGCCTCATCATCCTAGTCACACACATATCATAACACCCATAGCAGGAAAAAGCTACAGGGAAAAGGAGACTTTTTTATCTCCTCAAAAGAGGCAGAACATGCAGCTTTATGGTCCTCTAGTCGTGTGGGAGCTCCTGACAACAAGCTCGTTTCCAACACAAGTCACACCTGTAGGTGGAAACGGGCCCGAGGCCTGGAGCTCTGTTCTGGGACATTTTCACTGAAAACAGTAACGATTAATAATGTCAGAACAGTTCCAGTCTCCATCAAGTTCCTTCTGTGCATGCCTGAGTTTGAGTTAGCAATAATTGGCTTGTCAAAGTAGCTAAATCACATTGTCAGAGACATATGACTGGAAAAATAATATAACTGATGCTTACCTGGAAAGTGACAAAAGTCTTTTCATCTCCTTAGGTCTCTGATTTTCATTTTACAGTCACTAAACAATAATAAAGGATCTTTTCCCTTTGGCGAAATACACCTGATAATGCCAGCAGTGGAACAGTTTTCAAAATAAGAAACCAAAGCTACTTACGGGTGTCTCAAATAAATTAACCAAAGAAAACAACTGAACTCTCGTTACACGTTTGCTGCATTTTCGATTTAATGCGAAAATTGGGAACCAAAATAAGGTTTTGTTTTTCGTTTTTCATTTTAAAATTGGAAAACGAAAAACGATTTGTTTTTTCATTTTAAGTTGAAAAACAAATGAACAACTGATACATGGATCACCCTGGGACCCGAAAAGGGATGCTGCTGGTTCTGAGATGATGGATGGATGGATGGATGGATGGATGGATGGATGGATGGATGGATGGATGGATGGAGCATTTTGCAGGTGGAGGATAATGCTCAACATACAGTCAAAATCTAAAAAACAGGCAGAATAATGTGCTAAATGCAAAACCAGCTCAGACACGCTTTTAAAAAAGATTGTTATTGTGAAGATGTTTGGCAAGCATAATTTTTTAGGGTATAAAAACAAAACAATTTAAGAGTATATTTTTATTTTTGTGTGTTCCACACTCACAGTGTGTGAGTGAAACGCAGTCACGCTGTTGAGGATAGCTCTCGGATGATGTCATTAAATGGACGGCACAGGAGTGAAAGGCAGAGCCTCAAAGATCAAGGTGTCTCACTTCTGGGAAGGAAAAGATTGTGAAAATAACTCTTATTTCATATATATTGTGTTCTTTGGTAGACTATTTACAACCGATATCCGGTATTTTCTGGCCTCTTGCAGCCGATAACGATACTGTAGCAGAATGAAATGGGCTGCACCTGCTACACAGGTGTTGGCAATCCACTTGATTGCTGGTGGAGTCAGTAAAAGGCAGAGTTGCTTTGTGTCTGCACACTGCACTGAAGAAGGGATGCCACAGTGTGCTACAGGTTCCAGGCCCAGTCAGTGGGGCACCTGAAACCTGGTGTATGGACCTGTGGCACCAGGGCCCCCTCTCCACTGCACCCTGAGAGCATGTGATTCGGCAGGACACAGACAGTATGTGTTTGGCCCTTCACCCAAACTGGGAGATTTCCAAACCAAATGAAAATCGCAAAAGTGATTCCTGTCTATAAGAGTGGAGACAAACACCTGTTTAGAAACTATAGACCTATTTCTCTCCTTCCACAATTCTCAAAAATTCTAGAAAAGTTATTCATTGATAAATTATCTAAATTCATTGATAAATATAACATATTAAATGAAAGCCAATATGGTTTCAGAGAAAATAGATCAACCTCAATGGCGATCATTGAGGCTGCAGAGGAAATCACAAATGCTCTGGATAAAAAGAAATCTGCAGCTGGAATCTTCATTGACCTAAAAAAAAGCCTTTGACACTCTCAATCATGACATCCTACTGGACAAACTGGAAGAGTACGGGATCAGAGGAGTAGCGCTAAGTTGGGTCAAAAGCTATTTAACAGGAAGAAAACAATTTGTCAAGATGAATGAATTTACATCAGAGGCCAAAGAGATAAGTTGTGGTGTCCCTCAAGGATCAATTCTGGGCCCGCTGCTGTTCAATATTTACATCAATGATATATTCAGTGTTTCAAAACATTTAAAACTAATTTTATTTGCTGATGACACAAATATATTCCATTCAACAGACAATCAAAGGGAACTTATCAATGTGTTGAACACAGAGTTAATCAAAATAAAATCATGGATGGATTACAACAAACTGTCTTTGAATCTAGACAAATCCAAAGTGATGTTTTTTGGTAATTACAAAGCCAATACAGAGCTCTCAATTAAAGTTAACAATGACTTCATCGAAAGTCATTGTTAAGAAATTAAATTCTTAGGGATTGTTATTGATAACAAACTGAGTTGGAAACCACACATCAGACACATACAAACTAAAGTTTCAAAAAGTATTTCAATTATAAATAAATCAAAATATATATTAGAATACAACTGTAGATATGTATTGTACTGCTCTTTAGTATTACCATATTTCACCTACTGTATAGAAATTTGGGGTAATAATTACAAGAGTTCACTGCATCCTCTCTTTCTGCTTCAGAAACGATCCATCAGAATTATACATAAAGCCGGTTATCTTGATCACACTAACATTTTATTTTATCAATCCAGAATTTTAAAACTGTATGACCTTGTTGATTTTTACACTGCGCAATATCTATACAGAGCTAGTGGGAAAACATTACCGTCCAACATCCAACAACAGGTTTCAGAACAAACTGAGAGGATGCAGGAACTTCAAGGTCAGATTGATAAGAACCACAAAGAAAAGTTTCTGTGTGTGGAACTAAACTCTGGAACAAGTTAAGTCATGAGAACAAACATTTATCAATTCAAGAAAATGTATAAAGAAACTCTAATTTCACAATATGAAGATAAGACGAGTTAAAGATCAACTGGAGTTTGAATAATTCCAAATGTCTGAACTTGAATGTGATGAAATAATCAAAGCTTTTTTTAAATGCAAACAAAGAGTTTTATGTTATTGTCGGGCCCCCACCATTGCCAAATGGGGAAGGGTCCTAGTGATTGAATGCAGGAAAAAAAAGATTCAGGACCACGGGAAGAGCACCACACAAAAACAGAGGAGAGGACCGTTTTCTACTTGCGATTTAATAAAACATGCAATCAAGCCACAGCAAGCCCAAGTTAAAATCAAAACAGATAAAAATCTTAAAAATGTGAAAGTAGTCAAAGATAAAAGATAAAAACTGTCAGAGGGAAAATCCCATAAAAATCCTGTTAAAATAAAAAGTAGAAAAGTGTCCCTTAAGAAGACGAGACAGATCTTGCAGGCAGCCACAATCTAGTCTTTATATCCTCCCGTCACATCAGTCATCCAGTCCCCAGAAGCGTGACAGGCTGCTCCTCCAAACGTCCACCTGCAATATAAAGGTCCTGCCAGTATCCAAAGTTTGAGGAGCACACAGGACTGACTCTTTGTAGAGCATGAGGGCCACTGGACAGGACAAGGGTCACACACTGGCAGGGCTCCTCACCCTGCCGCTGAGTGTACGTCGCACAGCCCCTTGACTGAGGGAGGACTCCGTCTCTGCTGCAACTCCTCCAGCCACAGCAATCCTCCAAGCGTCGTCCCCTTCTCCAGTCGCTTTCAGCTGCCCCTTCCTCCAGCTCTCCTTTCAGCTCTCCCCTCTTCTTCTTCTTGCTGGGGTTTTAAATGGCGGGTGGCACCAACGTGAGGGCGCATTACCGCCACCTACTGTGTAGGAGTGTGAGTCGGAGTGGGGGACTCTTTCTAAAAAAAAAAACAACAAAAAACTATATTCTCTTCAACATTCTAATTCTCCTCAAAAAAACAATCACAGCTCCAATAAAGCTCTGCTCTCCTCCTAACAGCCTTCTCAGACTTAGCTGATCTCCTTCTGACAGCTTCATTCTAATCTTCAGTGCCCGTCTTTCAACCCTATACAATTTGCAATGACACAAAACGTGCTCTACTGTTTCTTCCCCTTCCCCACACACACACACAGGCCAGTGGGATGTTTCCCTATTAAATGTAATGTTTTGTTTAATGCTGTGTGCCCCATCCTCAACCGCAAAATTATCATCTGATCTCTGGAATTTAACTTAAGATTCATACCTTTCCCTACTTTGTCTTGTATCTTATATAGATGTCTTCCTTTATTTTCCCTATCCCATTGTCTCTGCCATTCCTCCAAAATATTTCTCCTAATGATTGATTTAACCTCCATTCTTCCGAGCGGAATTTCTGCATCCATACCCCGATTTAACGCTTGCTTCGCCAGGAAGTCAGCCATCTCATTTCCCTCCACACCCCTATGTGCTGGCACCCACATAAATCGGATACTGATTTTCAAATTCACTAATGCCGATAAGAAGTCTGAGCAAATTATGCACTGTTCAATTCTATTTTGTTCCATCCATTGTAAACTATATGAAATTGCCAACATTTCAACTGCATAAACTGAAAGATCTTTAGAAGTCCTAATACAGCCACACTTTCCCAATGTAGGGATATAGAAAGAGAAACCAGTTCTCTGAGTTTCTGGGTCTTTAGATCCATCAGTGTAAACAGGAATAAATGTAGAATGAGATGTAGCCAACCTATCTGCTGTTATGACATCCCAATTCCCCTTCCCTTTACAAACTCCCATCTACCTATGAAGGGAAAAATCAATCTGCGGGGTTGGGAAAACCCAAAAAGGAGTGGCAGGGTACAAAAACTTTTTAACTAGAGGCATATCAGCAAGCTTCATCGCCCTTGCCAGTCTAGACGCTTTCAAAACACTTTCATTTTTTTCACCATTTCTCTCATAACAGGGAGTCATAGCCCTTCTAACCATGTGTTCATCATCTGTAGAGCTTTGTATATTAACCCAATAATTAAGCAAAAGTTGATTAGACCTTAGAGTAAACGCAAGTTCCCCCATTTCAACTTGTATCGACACTGCAGGAGTAGACCTAATTGCCCCAGTACATATACGCAGCGCCTGGTTTTGTACAACCTCCAGTTTATGTAACAGAGTCCTACAAGCTGTACTGTAAACAGTAATCCCGTAATCAATAACTGACCTAATCATAGAAATGTAAATTTGTTTCAAAGCCTGTGCACTAGCTCCCCACCCAGTGCCTTTCAAGCATCTCATTATATTAATGACTTTCTTACATTTCCCTACTATACTATCAATATTCTCTCTCCATGTCAACTTAGTGTCAAGGAGCTCTGCCCTCTGCTTCTTCTTCTTTTTGTGTCGTTTTACGGCGGCTGGCAACCAACGTAAAGGTGCATTACCGCCACGTACTGTTCCGGAGTATGGGTCCTAAACCAATCCCAATCCAATCAAAAAAAAAAAGGGGAAAAATAACAATAATAAAATAAAACAAAATATTATATTTACACCCTTTTATATATACCAGAAGACTTCAAAAAGGCAACCAATGCTCCTATTTGACCTCTACTGTTACAATTTAAAACACTCTTCAGATTAAACTCTTGAATTCCAAGAACCTTCAGTCTCTCCCCCAGTTCATTTCTTTCCCCAGCATATCCCCTGCATCTTAACAGGACATGCTCAACTGTCTCCCTCTCTGCATGACATATTTCACACTGCCCAGTCCCGTGCTTCCCTATAAGGTGAAGTGTGCTATTAAGTCCACAGTGCCCTAAACGAAGCCTAGTGAGGACAATTTCCTCTCTCCTATTACTCCCAGGCATCCGATCCCCACCCACCTCATTTTTAATATTGTACAAGTGCCTTCCCTTGTCATCTGTATCCCATAGCCTCTGCCACTCCTTGCCTATCTCCTCCCAAACCATACTCTTCGCTTCTTTATAACTGCTCCGTAAATTCACTTCTACTCTGGATTTACTGAGAGCTGCTTTTGCCAATCTGTCTGCCGTTTCATTCCCACCAATCCCAACATGAGCTGGCACCCACAAAAACGTAACTATACCACCATTCCCATGAATTCTGGAACACGTCATTAACACATCACTTAGAATGTCCTGCCTAGATTTTGAATGAAATGATTCAAGACTTTGTAGAACTGAAGCAGAGTCTAAACAGACCAGCACTCTGTCCACTTTAGATAGTTCAGCCCACTTTAAGGAAACCAAAATCGCCAACATTTCTACAGTATATACTCCCAGTCGATCTGAAGTGCGTCTGTTTAACCCAATGTTTTTACTCGGAACAGCCACCCCAAATCCAGTCATTCCAGTGTCTGGATTCTTTGTTCCATCTGTGAATACTTGCGTGAATTCTGAATAAACCTGGTGGCTAAAAAAGTGAAATGCTTCTGTCAGATCCCCTCTCCCTTTACTCTCCCTTTTCAAATTCAAAAGGCACCAGTCCACGTCAGGGTACACAAACAGTGGAGTATTAGGAAAAGTATTAGGAAAAACTAGTACCGGGCTCATTTGAAAATCATAAATGCCACATTCCTTTGCCTGCATATTACCCATTTCACCAAAGTGGTTTCTCTGAGATCTGCCATTCTCCCAGCAGTCAATAATCACTTCTTTAGTAGGGAGTGACTCCCCATGTCCAGCAAGATGCAACCAATAATTCACCGCAATTTGTTTACGTCTCAGACAAAGAGGTATTTCGCCCATCTCTACTTGCAAAGCATTAACTGGAGTCGTTCTAAAAGCTCCGCTACACACTCTCAAAGCCTGTGCTTGCAGTACGTCCAACCGTTTTAAAATAGAAGGTGCTGCTGAACCATATGCCACACTCCCATAATCAAGCACAGACTTAATTAATGCCTGATACAGTCTTTTCAGGGCTGAGCTACTAGCCCCCCAGTCCCTCCCAGCTACACACCTCATCACATTTATCACCTTCTTACATTTGCTCTCTATATTTTCAAGGTGCTTCTTCCAGGTCAAGCGAGCATCAAAAATGACTCCCAAAAACTTAAAAGAACTAACCCGCTCAATGTCCTCTCCATACAACCTCAGGTTCAAGTCCGGGTTCACTTTCCTCCGTGTGAAAAACACTAATTTAGTCTTTTCAACTGAAAATCGAAACCCCCAATCGAATCCCCACTCCTCAACCTGTTTGACTGCATCCTGAACCTTTCCCACTATATGATCATGGTTCCTCCCTCTTTTCCACAATGCACCATCATCTGCAAACAAGGATCGGCCAATCCCTCCAGAGACTTTTGCAAACACATCATTAATCATTACTAGAAAAAGCAGTGGACTGATTACACTCCCTTGAGGCGTACCATTTTCCACTTCAAAATGAGTAGATAGTGACGACCCTATTCTCACCTGAATTCTTCTCCCAAAAAGAAAGTCCTTAATCCAGTTAAAGATCCTGCCACCAATACCCAGTTTGTTTAACTTAATTAAAAGGCCCTCTCTCCACAACATGCAAAAGCTTTTTCTATATCAAAAAATACTGCCAACACAGAATCATTGCTCACTTGAGCCTTCCGAATTGCATCTTCAAGCCTGATCACTGCATCCATTGTATTTCTAGCTTTCCTAAATCCTCTTTGGTAATTAGCCAACACTCCACGACTTTCCAGTTCAAATGATAGCCTTGCTGAAATCATCCGCTCCATCAATTTACACAGGTTAGCCGTTAGAGCAATAGGCCTATAGCTACCTGAGCTCTGCCCTCTTCACTGCCAGTTCCAGCTTCATAGGCAGGGTTCAGTGATTGAGCACCAGGTGTGTGATTGGACACACCTGGTGCTCAATCTGGGATTCAGTCTGAGGTGAAACATCCAACACAAACCCAAACACAACAACATGCAAGTAAAACCACAAAAGGAAAATAAATGTTTCACCTCACAACATTATGTAATATGCAGTAATGATTGCTGATAAGTTTACAATCACAATGGCATTAATTTTCCTTGCTTGATCCCAAATATGTAGCGATGATTCATGTAATTATGTGTTTCTAATGATAATCAATGATTATTACATATTGTGTGAATCATTAATTTTTAATGAAAATATATAAGAATTCTTCCAGAGAATGATCAATAAGTACTTTAATGTTATTTGAAAACTTGATTTCAATGTGTAATTATTATTTCTCTGCATCAGTATGATGTTGATGTATGATTGATGTTACTGTTTACTGAAATAATGTTTTATGAGATTTATCAATAATCAACAAGAACTTTACTTTACTATTGGGAATATATTGAAAAAACAACAACAACTGGAAGACATAATTATACAAAACAGTTAAATGAAGTAATCAAGTAGGGGTGGGATTATATAAGTTCGCTTCTTCCCACTCCTTTTCAAGCAATCAATCAAACTCTACTGACTTTAGTTAATAATCACAAAGAATGAATGAACCAAATGTGACATAAGTGTATTTTGTTTTTGTTTGTTTTCTATTTTCTAATCAATGCATCTTATTGTTTCTGTAATGAGTTTGAAATAATTGTGTGTTTTGTCCTGTATTTTTCTCATCTATGCTTGAACTAAAACCAATCAAACCAAATAAAAAAGTGCATTTCAATGGTCAGAACAAATGTTAAAACTTTAACTTAAACAGCAATGTAATTAGGACAATTTTTCATTCAAATAATTTCCAAGATAATAAGATGCAAAATAAATTTTTTAATCTCAAAGTGCAAAAATGTATGTTTTGTTCTAAACTGATGTGCAAAATAAATGATTTCTCATAGAAACTAACTTGATCGGTTTGTAAGTGGATGTATCAGAATGGAGCAGAGCAGGCAAACTTGAGCTTTTTCAAAGGATGGTTTCATCTGCTCCCGATCTGAAGACAAATCAATACCCAGAAACACAGTTTTAATCGGAAATTGTTTAATTGATCCATCATGAAAAAATGCTACAAGAACATGTTAAAACCATCAGATTTCGATCGCAGCGAGTCATCAAGGTGTGTGGTCCATTCGGAAGTTAGTGTCATATCAAATTCCAATGCTCTGTGAACTGTCTCTGTCATCTATTTTTCTTCTTTATGAAAGGCTGAGGTTTATGACATTAAATTCAAACATGAAAATGGCCGTGGAATTAAAAAACTGTTCAAACCAGCTCAAAAGAAAAATGGGTCTCCATTGTTTAGCAGTCGCTGGCGCAGACCTTTAGGGAATCAATTGATGAGCTGCATTTTTGGAAGATTAGGAAGAATAATACCTTGGAGACCAGAGGAGGCACACTGGCAGTAGAGAAATGAGAGAAACTGCAGAACATGCAGACAGTCTCCCCATGTTCACAAGCAGCTCCCGGATTTTCATTGGCTTTAGCTTCAGAGACATTTCTAACAGTCAGTTACATTTTTAATTTACAACAGAGCATTAGGGCCACCATAAAGAAAATATGTGAAGAAAAAAGTTGTAAAATTGTGAGAATATTGTCATTCACAATTTTATTCATGTAAAAGGTTGTTTTCTTAATAATTTTATGATTGTATAAAATTTGTATTTATTTTATTTTATTTGTTTATTTAATTATTAGAAAAACATCAACATTTTACAGGAAAAGAGATTGTGAATTTATTACAGAAAAGTTGTCATTTTACATGGTGCAAGTCATGATTTTTCAAAAATAAAATTGTTAAAATAAATCTGTACATTTACACAAAGGAAAGGCAGATTCATAAAGATTCTTCAGCACTGTGGCGTCCATCCCATTTCTCACATAAATTAAACATCTGCTGCTGGCAGGAACCAAACATGGGAGCACTGATGAAAGTCCCAATAAATATTAGAAAAATCTCACAAGTCGTCTTGGTTGATGAAAGAGTTGAGCTGATGTAAACAAAATAAAATAAAATTTGAAAATTTGAAAACTTTGCTTTTTCTTCATCTCTAACAAACTAAATCAAAACCACTTTGACAAAGTAGTTGATAAAGACAAAGAATCTGGAGATTGTTTTACAGAATGGCAAGAAACCACAACCTTCTTTTGAACAACCTTCAAAAAGTAGCTCACCCAAATAAATTCCAGTTAAAAAAAAATATAAAAACAATTTAAAAATGTCAATTAACAGTCATCATGTCAGATGTGTGAACCATGAGTGGATCTTTAAACAATAAGCTGTGTGAACTTTAACCCTTACTATGACAACAAAAGCTGAGACCTTATGAGAAAAGTAACAGAAAAGATGTTTATGTTCAGATAACCACAGACAGTAGAGCTAGATGTTTAGGATTTCAATCTGTAAATTGTTTTCTACAAAGTCTTTAAAGAGTTATTTTTGATATGAAAAAAATATTGACATTTTTTCTGTTACAATGACTGCAGATGAATTATAAACAAAGGGCAGTTTGCTGTTCTGATTTAAAAGCTTTCTGTAGGACTTATATAGTTTCTCAGTTCACTGTCCCTAAAATTATACTTTGATCAAATAGGACAGTTTTTTTAAGTTAAATAACATCATAAACAGAACTAAAGGATGACTGGATCTGAAGTGGAACAGACCAGAACTCCAAACTCCTCGTTCTGTGATCACATCCTTCAGTCTCTGTGGTTACCTCAACAATATGAACGTCAAACTCTGGAAATCCTGAACTAATATTCAGGTTGATGCAGTTCTATAGATTCCTACTGAGCTCTTTTAAAGTTCAGGCTTCTCACATGAAGCTCCTAAAGCTCTCTGTGCAGATTAACCAGCTCAGACCGACTAACAGTCAGGCTGTGACTACAGATTCATCCACATGTCAGAATGTTCAGCTCAGCTTCATCCTGAAGCTTCAGCTACATTTACAGTCTGCAGGTTGAAACTGTGAAGGACCAATGCCTTCACTCAGAGCTGTCCATCAGGTCAGGAGCTCACATATGAAAAACCTGAAGACCAGCTGACCCCCACATGAAGCAGGACTCACACAAACATGTCTGTGAGGCCTCAGCACTCTGAGGAGCTTTCCTCCATTTCTACAAACACTTAGGATTTCAAACTGCATGATCAGCTTCACATTCGAAGATGATGATGCAAACATGACGAAGGTTAAACTTTCTGACGTCATGATGAATGGAGTTACTGAGACTGTTACCATCAGCTGTTGCTGAGTGTAAACACTACATGTGTGAGTGAATCCTGCTGGTCTCTGTTCATGTTGTGTTCTGAATGAGAAGATCTCTGACTGAGTAAACCACAGTCACTAACTCTCCTCATTAAAAACACACAAAGTGTTAAGAATAGATCAAGGAATGATCAAAAAGAATAACCAAATAAAAACTATAAGCAAATATTTGAAACAAACAACATTTTGAATAAATGTGATTATGACCGATGCAGGTTCAAAACTCAAAGCAGAAATGTAAACTGAAGGTAAAAATGCAATTAATAAATGTGATTATCTTTGTTTATCAGAGTCTTTGTTTGATGTTTAAATCAGTGCAGAGTTCATGACCTTCATCCAGAGCAGAGTTCTGAGTTCACAGAGCACAGATCGATAGAGCGGTACACCTCCACATTCAGCTGTTTCAGAGTTTCTCCAGTCAAGATGAGTTCAGGCCTGAAACAGAAGACACAGACCTTCATGAAGTCATTGCTGCTGCTTTGATGCTCCTGCAACTCAAATGAAAGAAGGACGTTCTCTGAATTGCATTCATCTGTCAGGCTGTTACCTTTGAGCTGCTGATGCAGCACAGAGGACTGTAAACAGAGATCTCTCTGCAGAGCTTCTCCTGCAGCAGCATGTCTGATCATGGTGCTCAAAGATGAAGCTGTTTACAAGTAAAGCAAAACATCTGATTTTAGAATATATGCTAACATGAAGCAAAGGTCAAAGGTCATGTGAAGTCCTTCGGTACCTTAAACTGTGCTGCAGCGTTCATCCTCTCCTCCGGTCCTCAGCAGTTTGACACCCAAGTTCTGGGGGTGTTGATGACAGTTCTGTGTTCAGCAGAGAAGGTCTCAGCTGTGCTTGGAGAGGAGAGCTGAGCTCTGCAGGAGGAAGACAGTCTCTGAGATGCAGCAGTGTGGAGCTCTGATGTTGCTGTGGATTCTTCATTCTGGATCTTTGCTGACAGAGTCTCTGTGGAGGTCAGAGGAAGGCTGACGGCTGCTCTGAACCAGAGCAAGGATGCAGGACGGAGGGCTTTTCTGAGAGTGCTCCAGCAGAGATGGACAGAAGGTTCAGGATCAATGTTCAAGTCAGCTCAGCTGAGGAACAGTTCATGAAAGTGGAGGAGGAAGTGCCAGAAAACACAGCAGAAACATCTGCTGCTGGCAGGAACCAAACATGGGAGCACTGATGAAAGTCCCAATAAAAATAAAAGAAAAATCTCACAAGTCGTCTTGGTTGATGAAAGAGTTGAGCTGATGTAAACAAAGAACAAAAAAACTAATGTTCAGCCTGACAATTCATCTTAATCTTTGACAAACTAGAATGACAATTGTCTCAAAAAACACAGGGTAACGTCTCTCTTTCTGACAGAAACCAACAAAGAGAGCAGAAGTAAAATGTCACATTGTGGGGATCAGCTGGTTTGGATCAGAAAACAACTGCTGTCAGAGCAGATGTTTTAAGATCTTCTAAGATCTGCAGAATGTTTCAGCAGCTTCTATACAGCTGCTGAAACGGGTTAGGCCTGAGCGTCTACCAACCCGAACCCAAACCCAAACCCGGGCAGACGCACAGGCCTAACATTCTGTAATCCCAGAACGGGCTAAAACAAACCATGATACAATTTTGTCCAGAATAATTATTTTTCATAAAAAATTATTTGAACCATGAATGTTTAAAAATGTCTTGAAACATAGTACACTGATTTTAAATAACAAAACTAGAAAAAACTTGATTGCTATGATTTTACAAAAACAAAACACAGTTTAAAACAGAACTTTAAAATCTCATTATAATGCAATATTTTAGTTTTAAAACCTTTGGATGCAGAACAGACTTACCAAACCTCATGATTTACTACAAGCGTAGGTACAAATACACTAATCTATAGAAACCATTGATCTGAATGAAAAACACTTTTGATCCAAAATAACATGATCTTAAACACTTAAAAACCTAAAACTCATGATACAAAATCCTTTGGTTTTAAAATCACCTTTCTCTCTTCAAGAGCTGTGCATTCTGAATCTCTGCAGACGTTATCACAGACATGAACATAACTTCCTGTCAGACACGTTTCAGCCATGCTCTCATTCTTGACATAGTTGGACCTTCTGCAGGGTTTCACCTGGTTCTTAAATGAAGATTTATGGCAGACGGTGCACACATATGTGGGAGCGAGCTTTATGTTTGATCTAAACACAGAAATAGCTTCTCTGATCAGACTGCTGTCTGCTTCAGGTTCCATATGTTGAACTTGTATGTTCATTCTTCTATATTTCCTCTTAATATTCATTCCACATCTGATATTGTGCATAATCCTGAACAAAGTATTTCCAATGTATCTGTTTCTCATCTGTTCTTTCATTAGCTGTCTGTGTCGATCTCTGAAGGTAGTTTTAGTTCTGTAATACTGCATAAAATAGGCTTTTAGCTTCTGTCTAAAAGCTTCACTTTGTCTGTAACGATTTCTTATGTACAGTCTTTGTCTGAGCTGAAATTCTGCACTTTGTGTGTAACGTTTAGAAATATACTGGTTCATGTACAATTTGTGTTTTTCTCTGAATGATTCATTTGCATAAGACTTTCTACTATAGGCTCTGTGTTTTTCCTTCAAAACCTCCGCATGGTCTTGGTACCGCCTTCTGTCAGATAACTTTTTTTTTAGTTGGACATCAAGGTTGCTTTGATATATTTCCTTTGAGTATAACTTTTTGTTAGTTTGATAAGTTTTGTCAGAAGCATACTTTTCTCGCTCTTTCTGTTTTTGGTTCTCCTTTCTCTGTGGAGTCTTAGCTGACTTCATCAATCTTCTCTCCATCTTTCTCCTGCTCTCCTTACTCATTTTGGTCAGTTTACATGAAATTCCTTGTAATGCAGATCCAGAAAAAATACTGACAATGTTGGAGTCAGAAGTGCTTGGTGTTACAGAATTCTGACTTGAAGCTGTTGATTCATGATCAGTTTGGTTTAAAGTGAATTTGATATTTTCTTGTCTTTCAGAGGATACAACAGGAGCATTACAAGCATCATTTGTTTTATTCATGGATGTTTGTGCCATTTGATTACCCTCAATTCCCCTGTTCATGGTGTAAAACATCACAGGTTGCAGCTCAAAGTCAGTATTAGGTGATATTCCTACAATAGCGAAGCTGATGGAGATTCTGTCAATCATGTCTCTCAAACTGGTGAATGTCAGCATTACAGAAGTTCCTCCAGCAGAGGGCGCACCTCCGAGTGGCAGTCCTTGAGCACATCGAGAGTGGGGGTCAAAGTAACCAAATCTACCAGACCTGGTTCTGAAGACAGCAAAACCCAGAGATGCCATGATCACAATAGCATATTGCACATCTGCAGTCAGACGGTTCAGTTGTTCTTCCAGACTGGGATAGTGTTGGGTTCCTCTGAATTTTCCATTTTGGGGCATCTGTGACATGTCTACCTGATAATCACATCTGCGAGCACTGACCTCATGAGGAAGTTCATCTGTAGCCAGGAATGGATTAATGTGAGGATGACGCTGTTTAGCATGGATGTACACCTCATTGCCTTTGTCCAAAACACTGTCTAGGTCTGAAGTGGTGATGTTCTCATCCTCAAACAGAAATGAAAGAAACACCAGGCTATTGGCCACACATTGCTTATTAGCATTTTCTCCAAACTTCTTGGAGGCCTGATTTGTGGTCGCTCTGACAACAATTACTGATGGCTGAGGGTTCCTGACAGGATCTCCACGAGAACATTCTGCAGCACCATCATCAGCTCCTGACTCTGTCACACCTGCAGTTACCTTCTGTTCCACCTGGACTGACTGACAGGGCATTACAGACCTCTCACCATTACCATGTGTCTCATTACAAGATACCTTTGGTGGTTTTGGACCTTCATAAGTGAATTGAGTCGGCACTGGAACATCTGTCGACACTGATGTGTGATGACTGCTGTCAGGACAGGAACTTGCAGGCGTTTCACCGGTTGGTGCATGCTGATCTTTCTTCATGCGGCTCCAGAATGCCTTCTTAGCTTTAGCTTTCTTTGACAAAGGCATTGTAGCGTCTCAAACACAAAACTAGACTTATATTCAGTGGGGACAAAAAAGAATAGCTTGGATGTTTCAAAGTTTATTTGAAATAAAGTTCTCCTTTATAAAACAATCACAAGTGTGTTTTAATGCAATTTCAGTGACTGGTATTAACAAATAAAATGTCAGCTCCTTAGTAAATTATGAAAGCTTAGCAGAATATGTAGTCTTTCAAAGTTCTGGTGTGATGGAATAAAAACAGTTCTCAGTAAAACTCTGAATAGTTACTTGAGTAATGAATTTACTTTAGCGTACCCAGTTAATTAATACTTTGAAAAAGCAAAAATATCCCAAAAGTGTTTGACCTATACAAGGCCTCAGTCCAGAGCAATATTTAGCCTATAAAAAGGCTTAAGGTTCAGAGCAATATTTAGCCTATCCAAGGCTTCAGTCCAGAGCAATATTTAGCCTATCCAAGGCTTCAGTCCAGAGCAATATTTAGCCTATCCAAGGCTTCAGTCCAGAGCAATATTTAGCCTATCCAAGGCTGAAAGTCAAGTAAGATTTGTGGCCTTTAGAAAGACCGTTTAGTCTGACAAAAGCAGTCTTCAATAGACGTCGTCCCTGGAGTGGATGGTCTGCGGCAGATCTGGAAGAAAGAAAAAAAATTAATAATATAATATAAATAATAATATTATTATAATATTACAAATCAGTACAAATCACTTTAGAATAATATAATTGACTAAGAACTATCTATTACAGCAGGTTAAATTAGCTTTTGATTTAGTCAAATAACAAAAGCTTTTGAAGAAAAACATGAAAACTTACACTAAAAAATGGACTAAAATTAGAAAAAGCATCAAAAGCTAATGTAAACTGCTGTAAAAGATAGTTCTTAGTCAATTATATTATTCTAAAGTGATTTGGTCAAATATCATAAAAGTTATTGAACAAAAACGTGAAAATTTACCCTAAAAAATGGACTAAAATTAGAAAAAGCATCAAAAGCTAAAGTAAACTGCTGTAAAAGATAGTTCTTAGTCAATTATATTATTCTAAAGTGATTTGGTCAAATATCATAAAAGTTATTGAACAAAAACGTGAAAATTGACCCTTAAAAAATGGACTAAAATTAGAAAAAGCATCAAAAGCTAATGTAAACTGCTGTAAAAGATAGTTCTTAGTCAATTATATTATTCTAAAGTGATTTGGTCAAATATCATAAAAGTTATTGAACAAAAACGTGAAAATTTACCCTTAAAAAATTGACTTAAATTAGAAAAAGCATCCAAAAGCTAATGCAATCTGCTGCTATAGATAGTTATTAATCAGATTTATTATTTTAAGGGGTTTTGGTATGATTTGGTCCAATAATTTAAGAGC
Source organism: Oryzias javanicus (assembly GCA_003999625.1). Lineage (NCBI taxonomy): Eukaryota > Metazoa > Chordata > Actinopteri > Beloniformes > Adrianichthyidae > Oryzias > Oryzias javanicus. The sequence continues at coordinate 6,156,531 of CM012450.1, forward strand.
TATTGAAGAAACAGTCTGTCATTTGTTGACGGCCCCCAAATATGAACAGAGCGAATGTCTGTCGAATATCCAACCTAAAACTAACGTCACCGCAGTGTCTTAGAGACTGAATTTCCTGTTACAGTTGGGAAAGTTACCCTTTTAATATTAACAATAAAACTTATTAAAACACCGTTCAGTTCTGCGCTTTGTGTAAACCTGTTAACCTGCAGTTACTTTACGCGGTGGTCCTCAAACCCCGGGACGCGGACCGATACCAGTCCGCGGATCAATCAATACCGGGCCGCACAAGAATTAATTATTTATTATTTGGCTACGGTGGGTGACAGCCCCGCGCGCTGTCATCTGCTCCTTGCCGCACACAGATAAACAAACAGGCGCGCTTGAGCTCCCTGTAGCCCCGCTGGACACACAAAAGCTTTGCAACACGGGAAAAACTGAGAATTCAGCGAGAAATTTTGTTTTATTGTGAAAAATCTACCGGATGCGCTTTATATTCCCTTTCATGATTTCCGGTTCCACAATAAAGCTCCGTTTCAACAACATTATAATAGCATTATATTGTTGGAGCAATATTTTAATAAAGTTCCATATGACTACACTGTGGATTCACGTTTGTTTTATTTAACACCCCCGGTCCGCGGTAATATTGTAAAGCGTTAACCGGTCTGCAGTTAGAAAACGGTGGACAACACTTACATCCCTATTGCCAGGGTGTGTGACGTCAGTCGAAATGGGTTAATTAGCTTCTGCTCACTAACACCTGTGATAAATGACGAAGAAGAACACATAATAGAAAAACGAAAGACCGCCAAACTTGTGACTCACTGTTAAATATTTCATATTATTAAAATATTTATAGTTTAAATGAGGGTTGACACAAAACAAAACTACGTTATATCGTTTATGAAAACATTTTAAGTGGAGCTAATGTGAAGTTCGACCTACCGCTGAAGAAGCAGAGCTGCGAATGCGCTCGCACTGCGCATGTCTTCTTCTTCTTCTGTGGTTTTACTGCGGCCGCCGTAAACAGAACAAGAAATGATGCCTTCACATGCGGCTCAGAAATGTCGGGCTTCCTCTCTACTTACAGCATTCACCGTTGACAATAATTATGAGCTATAACAATTATTTTGGAAATAATAAAGTGAAGTTTAAGAAACTTGAAAATCAGTCTTTACTTAATCATTAGATTAAACAATAGAAGTATAAAATCTCAATTGTGATCATGCAAATTACATTTCATTTATGAATCTTGCAACAAAAATCGTGGTACATCAAATTTTGCTAAATTATTTTAAGCAATAATGGCAATGCTATGATAGAAGAGAGATACAATACCACTGTGTGGAACATGGTAGCAATATTGATGGAGATTGCCACATGAAAATAAAATAAAAATAAAAACTGGAGCACAGGTTAGTTTTAGTGGTGTTTGATGAACAAAGTTTCCAGAACTTATATCTATCTACTGTACTTACTAAATCCATTTCAGGGACACAGGCTCCATTGACTATTTTTCACAAAAGGCCTATGTGTTTGTTTGTTTGTGTAATTATTTTTTTATGATTAGTGAAAAATATGAATTAACTAATAATTTATTAATTAATTCATGAAATTAAAAAAATGTTAATTAGTTGAATAGGCAGGTGTATATTCAGATTTTTTTCAATGTGTGTGTTTAAACAAAGAGAGGCAGTTTCAACTGTCATGTAACTCCCTTGAAATTCCAATCTGCTCATCAGTTTATGGATGTGCTTATAGAAAAAAGAATCCGATTATTTCCAATACAACTGAACTTTAATAAGAACAAAGAAAAACAATTATATACAAAGAAAGCACTCAAACTGAGTTGGGGCCTTTGATGTCCTTCACATGCTTCCCATTGACAGTCACCTCAACTGTAACAGGCCCTTTGTGCATCAGGGCCTGAAATGGCTCCCACTGCTCCTTGGATATGAAAAAAAAATCTCCCTGGTCAGTAAGGAGCTCTAGGGTGTCAGGGCTGGAGGCGCAGTCCATCACCCCCATGATGTCAAATTTCAATTCCGTGCCTTGATGTTTCTGTAGAGACAATCAAAACACAACAAAATGTCACAACAACAAAATTAATTGTAATATTAATTCACGTAATTATTCATTTGTTCATCTTGTCTGTTTTATTGCTTCCAGAGTCACAGGGTTGCTGGAGCCTAACCCAGCTACTGATGGATGAAGGCGGGTTTACCTGGACAGGTCGCCAGTCTGTCGCAGAGCCTCAATCACACACTCATTCACACTTGTATTCACTCCTAGGGACAATTTAGAGTCACCAATTCATCTATGAAGCATGTTTTATCATTGACATATATTTACTGAATTGGCCATTATGTGACATTACAACATCAAACATATGCACCACTACTATGTACCGAGTCTTCCCTAGTGAAAACTAAGGAGGTCCAAACATGTAAGCAAATAGTTACTGAAGGAGATGGAATGTGTGTAAACAACTGCATGAACCCAAAGGAACAAATATATGATTACAATCAACACAGAGGAAAAACAGGTTGAAAAGAGTGGAGGGTGAGCTAAAGTGGGTGTTAGCAAGTAGCATGTTAGTTAGTTTGCTTCATCGTTATTAATCTTTTAATAATACTTGATGTCTAAATGTTTTCATTTAGGCTGATGGTTGTCACAAGCTTGTATGTGCTCAAAAATTGATGGAAATTTACGTAGGTGATCCGTAATACATGCAGACCAGATGCACGTTGCACAAGTTTTAAGGCTAATGTTGCTGTGGGTTGCACATATATAAATAAGATACCATTAGCTGTCATGTAACTAATTGTGTTTAATATATTCTCATCCCGGGGGGAGCAGTGAGCTGAAGCCACTGCTGCCCTTATGAACAATTTGGTGTATTAACTCTAACTGCGACCAGATTTTGTACAGTACTTTACACTCATGAACAGCTGTTTGTGCAGACTTCATGATGCTTAACACACTTTAATGGAATCAAGAGATGCACAGATAACATGGGTGCCATGGTTTAAAACAGGAAACATGCTAGGAAACAACAGGGATACATATTTCAACATCACACATACAAAAAATTAATGTTTACCTCCACTTTTGTAAACGTGGTCGACTTTAACTGTCGACCGTATGCAGAGGGCTCCACCTTGAGATGGGAGACCGACACCATCTCTGCAACTGAAATTTCCTCGACCAAAGCCTCCCTCCACAGAGCCACTTGATTCTGAAAATCCCATCCTGTGAAAAAACATAACACAAAATATTTTAAGTTATTTGATCAAATAATCCACTATTTTTTAAACCCAGAACTTTGTGAAATATTCTTCACATTACCTCCTCAATTCGGATATTTCTTACAGGCACTTGGTCTCTGCCGCTCTGGACTTTTCTCACACTGGAGATCTGAAAATAGATTAACAGATTAACAATTTATGAAACTCAGTGATCATCTTCTGATCTGATTGTGCTGACAGTAAACAGATTTTTACAGTTACAGTTGGTGAAAGCATTTCTATCAAAGTCTGCTGCAGAGAATAGTAATATGCACATGAAAAATTATAGATCAAAGTTTGCATTTTCAAATGATTCACTTTGCTTAAAGATTACTTTGTGAACATGAAAAGATGTTTAGCATTAGCATTCAGGATGTTTTAAGCCTTCTGCTATCCTAGGTAGGTTTCTGTTAAGATTGGGGTCATCTGGACCCCGCAAGACAGCACACAGCACTTATTTTCTCTTTTTTTTTTTTTTTAACTTGTCCTGTCCAACAGCTGAGCAAACAGATGCGAGCTGAGAGCCTCTAGTGTTGGACAGATTTTAATGTTACAACATGGAGTTATTGATCTTCTCACTCTTAAAGTGCATGTTTGTATAAACCCCTTTTGTACTTTTTGCTAAAATTAAATTTTTATTGAATATTTTTTTAATCACTTTTAGTTGGACCGGATGGAAAGGAAGAAGATGGAGGGAGAGCGAGGGATGTTGGAGGGGGAAGAAGACACAGAACTTATTTTCAATGACTTTTGAGTTTCATTAGTGTCCATGGCAGACATGAAATCCTCTACAACTTCATCCTCATGTGTAATGGGAGGGATAACACATTAATGTAAGGCTGGGGTCCCCATAAGATAGCACAAGGTTTAAAATTTAAACAGACTGCCTATTTGGGAAAACATATTTATCAGAATTTTAAATCACTTGTCATGGGAGGGATATCTATTCAAATATGGAAATTAGTCAGTTAAAAAGCAAAAATATCTCACAGAAATTACGCTTGACAAATTGCTTTTCATAAAAAAGAAAATCTTGAAAAAAATTAGTCTTGCCTCAGTGACCTTCCCCTTGATGGTGACCAGTTCCCTCTGGTCCCCAACCTCTCGGATGCTGATCACCTTTGAGGGAGGATTGAAGATTGCCTCTGCCTCCTCAAAGAGATGGGACGGGACCTCGATGTCCGGCCCCCGGTAGAACTTCGTTTCTTTGTTTACTGTTATGTAATATGGGGGGTTATGACCCAGAAGGCCATAACCCCTCACAACATAACAGCCCCCCTCCTCCACTTTTCCGCCCAACTCTTCAAAAAGAGTGATCTTACTGGTGGTCTTGCCATCTGAGATGGCTGCCACTCTGTTATTTTTAATGGTGGCTGGCCTAGCAGTTTGGGCATCAAACTGCCAAGCCACCACCTTTTTTTTTTTCCTGAACTTTCAGGACCTTAATGTGGAGCATCGGAGGCCTGTAATATGGAGAATCTTTTCGATCGTTGAGAATCGTGGAAAGGGCCATTCTGAAAAATACAAAAAGATGAACACATTTAGTTTCTCCTGGATGAATACAATTATTTGACAAAGTATTAGGGCAATAAAAAAAATTAAAAGTAAAATTGAGAGATTTAAAGTCGTAAATTTACAACTCTAATAAATCTATAGGTTAATTGCACAACTTTAAAACTAATAAATTTACAGAAAAAAGTCATACATTCAGCCAATGACTTTTAAAGTCATAAATATATGACTTTACTCTCATTATCTATTAGTTATGACTTGTATCTTGTACATTCATGAGATTTTCTGTCTTAATTTTTGTTATTATTATGTGTAAAATGGCCCTAATACACTGTAGTACAGATGTTATCAAAATGTCAATGACAAAAAAATTGTTTCACTGTTTGGTGATCAGCTTTAAAGCTGAAATAATGTTATTCCATTCATCCTGCTGTTCATCTACTGTTCATGACGTGGTTAAGAGAAAACGAGGGGCCAGAAATACATCATACTATTTAAAATACGAATTACATTAAAAATATTTGCTGATCACAAAGTGATCTTTAAAATCATATCTACAATCAAACTCACAAAAGTGTCGAAGAGGAGGCCCGAATCAGTGTACCTGTCCAGCTCACCCCCACCCTCCGTGAACTAGTCCGTTCGTAGAACAAAGCCTTTGAAGCCGACTTTGTTTTGATGAATGAGCCAATGATGATTCAGTTGAAAGTATACAAACTCAGATGAAACTTTCCCGATCGTGTTCTGCCTGCAGTTGCTATGCCTTTCGACTCCTCTGATTGGTCCATTCTATTTGAACAGTTACGCACTGAGAAGATTTTTTTTAATCCGAAGTGATTTTTTTTTCTTAAACATTTTTGAGAATTAAATGTTGATAGTCACCATATTTGAAAACTCTGTCTGTCAATTACATAAAAAAATAACTGCATTTTAAAAACTTAGCATAACCAAAAATTGGATGTTTATTTAAAAAGGGTCCACTATGTTTCTTAGTCTGCCATGATCAGTCAAGAGTTTAGAAACAGATTTAATATCTAAATGAGAAAGAAAAAAAAACATGTTTTTTTCTTCACTTGAACGAAAAGAAACATTACATTCAAATGACTGTAATTTAACACAAAAAAGTACAATAAAATTATTTAGACTGTTACTTCTTTTGCTGACGAGCTGTCCGTCGTGGAGAAGCGTGTCCCTTTGGTCGGCAAAGTCAAAAGAAAAATTCCCGCCGAAGACTATATATAGCATTCGGATTGTTGTTTATATTTATTTCTCTTTTGTTTTTACGTAATTACGTCACTACGCACAGGGAGGAAAATGGCCTGCACCTGCTGCAGGAAAGTGAGTGTACACTAATATTCAAAGGTAGGAGTAATTTGTTTATTTTGCTGTCAAACTCGAGGCAGTATTCATGACCCAGGTTCCAGAAAAACGCTGATCAAACCAGAAGCATGACAACACAGAGCATGTGCTGTACACAAAACCACGTGACTACTGATCTCTTTAGTCATTGGTCAGTAGTTACGGGTGCGGATAATAACAAACTGGGAACTATTCCGACGCTGCAGTTTGCACAGCACTGCCATGATTTTCCACTTATTTTTACTTTTGATTTCGTGGATGGATTTTGAAGGTTTGAATGAATGCTGGGATCAACACTTTTATTGTTGTTACGCCGGAGGAATTCTGCGACCGGAGACGCTACGCAGCGGCTACGGGCGGGCTAAGCTAGCAAGTGTTTGTGACCGGAAAACGGTGAGAAACGAGAATGGGTCGCTGTTAGAGTTGTTTTAGCGAGCCTGAATTCCGCTAGTTGCTGTTTCTCATTATTGTGGTGTTATGACATTATTATTTTTTAATATAATTCTGTTTAAAAACTACAGTGCAGCTTTCGGGGAACGTCACGGCAGCGCCCCGCTCGCGTGCTTCGTGATGAGACACAAAAAATGAGTAATTAGCATATTTAGTGGTGTAAAAATTAACGCTCTAACAACTAATCAGTTGGACCAATTATTTCATTTTGGCTAACGCAATTTTAAGCTTTACATTTGTCCACTGATTGCATCACTTCTTCCTTGTTTACATCACGTGACTGCCGATTATGGGCGTGTTTGAGATGAGCAAGGCGGATGAGGCGCTGTCCTCTGGCCGTGCGCCGCCTTAAAGCATGCAGAACAAGACAGGCTGGGTAATGAGTCCTCATGGTTCCTGCCGTTTGATGAAAAATAAAAGCAACAATGAAGGAAATCAGTTTTTTTTAAAATCGTTATTGAAATTTGTGAATCATTATTGTAAAAAATAAACAATATTCTAATAATCTGCTGTTATATTTGCTGTTCTTTCCTTTAAAGGTGAACCCTCTCATTTTTCTTCTGTCCCTGGGACAGTGTACACTAAAATAACCCAGTGACTGTTTGTCCACAGCTCTAACATCTGGGAGGAGTCTCCTGTCCATTATAAAGGTCCAGAGGTTCACAGAGGGGGGTATCATACTAACATCTGTCTACTGTTCCATTCTGCTCCAATTTCTTGCTCAAGTCTCTGATGATGTGTTTTTCTCATCCAGTATGTGCTCTCCATTACTGTACCACTACGGGCTTGTTTAAGGTTTGGCCCAACGCATCAGGGTTCCACTGCTCCCAATACTCCATCACGTTCACTCCAGGGGAATAGTCATTCCCATCTTCATCCTCTCCTGGGGAAGACTGGTTACACGTCACTCCCGGTGCCTCACAAATCTAGAAGGCGAGTAACTCCTGTCCTTACTGCCACACTTACCTGAGCCTTTTAATAATAATAATAATAATAATAATAATAATAATAATAATGGATTGGATTTATCTGCGCTTTTCCAGATGCTCAAAGCGCTTACATAGTGCATCAATTATTTATTGACTCCTCATTCATTCTTGGTGATGGTAAGCTACTGTTGTAACCACAGCTGCCCTGGAGCAGGCTGACTATTCTAATTTGCAACTGTATTTTGGCAGTACTATCTCATAAAAAAGACCAAAAAGTACAGCAGCTATTAAAAGTATTGCAATCTTAAGATTAGTTGATACAATTAAATTTTTGGTAATATATAATTTACTATTTATCATATTTATCATTGCGTTAGCTTCTTTATATCGTGAATATATATTGATGGAAAAAGATCTTCATTAAATTTATATTTAATTACAATAGTTATATTGAGTGAGGAAGATAGCAAGACATGTATGAGAGATACAGTTAAATAGGATAAAATCATAGCTGGAGTTCAACAAGCTACCTTTAAACTTTGACAAAACCAAAGGGATGTATTTTGGTATATATAATGTCACTACAGAGCTCTCAATTAAAATGATTAATGACATAATCTGAACCGTTGGAAAAAAATCAACTTCTGAGGACTGTTGGAAGCTACACATCAGACACATGCAAAGTAAAGTTTCAAAAAGTATTTAAAGCATAAATACATCTAAATGCACACCAGAATATAGCTGTAGATATCTATCTTACTGCTCCTTAATGTTACTAATTACTAATATTACTAATATTGCTACTAGTATATAGAAAATTATAGAGAAAAATGGGGATATAATTACGGATGCACCAAAGTGAAAGTTTCAGTCAATGAACCGCTCGTGACAATTTAGCTCTGCAGCCGCAACAAACCACTGATCTTTTATCACTGACAAACACTTTGAAATATTTCATGTAAAACATTTTAAAATGGTTGCTTGATCGTTGAATCATGTTTATGGCACATGGCAAGCAGAAGGGGCTATTAGATGCCTATGTCACATGCCACAATTTGGCCTCATTCCTAGTCAAATATTGTTGTTTTCTGCAATATTCTGCAAAATACATTCAGTAGCTGATTATTCTGTGCATCTCTTTAAAAAAAAGGCAAGTTACATCCTTTCTTTTTAAACGTGCCATCAGAATTGTATGTAAAGCCAGCTATCTTGATCATACAAGCAACTTCTTCTGTCAGATGATATTTTTAAAACTGCATGACAGTTAAAGAACACAAATTTTATACAAACCCATGTCTGAACTATGCAAACCCAGGAACAATTTTTAGAAAATCACAGAGGCAAAAATCTGAGGAGATGTAGGAATTTAATAATTAAATGGTTAAGAACCACTGACAACATTTATTTATGTGTCTGTGTGTGGCAGTAAACTTTAGAACGGTGTACAATAATAAGCTGAAATAATATTTAGACAATTATACATTTAAGAAAATGTATGAAGAAAAAAAAAATCACAATAAAAATATGATGGGATTTAAAAGGGCTACATCATGAAAAAAATCTACTTTTTGAGCTTTGAAGTTTGTTATACTGTTCATTCCACATTATTGATTCATTCATGCATTTCTGATCGAATTCCCTGAAAACCTACCCTCACTGCTACAAACTCTCTCATACCTACAAAATGAAAAAAAAATCCAACATATTGGTAAAAAGCGCAGTGGATTTGAACTTTGCCAAAATAGCTTTCACATTGCGAAAGTACTAGCTTTACTCAGATTAAGCCCAGAAACTTGATTCAATTACATTCATCTTCTTGTCCATTTTTTCCCTTTTGGGGTCACAGGACTGCCGGAGCTACTGATGGGCAAAGGCTTGGTCCACCCTAGACAGGTCACCACCCTTTTGCAGGGCTGCAATTACACACCCAATCACAACTAGGGAGAATTTAGAAATAACCAATTCACCTATAAAGCATGTTTTTGGACAGTGTGAGGATGCCAAAGTTCCTGTTGAGTACCTACACATGCACAGAGAAATCCCCATGAATGAATTATACAGGTCTCCCAGCAATGACTTGAACAGAAGACCTTCTCCCTGCAAGAGCCAAGAGTGCTAACTGCTGAACCGAAATGCTATCTTAACTCAGAATTATAAAAAACCCTAAAAATTTGCCAAATTAGCCAAAAGAGCTAACACGTTGCTAATATGTTAGCTTAACTCCAAATTAGCCTGAAAAAAACCCTTAAAAGTTGCCAAATGAGCCAAAAAAGCTAACACGTTGCTAAAATTTTAGCTTAGCTCCAAATTAACCCAAAATAACCTCAGGAGTTGCCAAATTAGCCAAAAATGCTAACACATTGCTAATATGCTAGCTTCACTCAAAATTAGCCCAAAAAAACCAAAAAGGTTGCCAAATTTAGCCAAAAAAGCTAACACATGTGTTAGCTTGACTCCAAATTAGCCCAAAATAACCTTAAAAGTTGCCAAATTAGCCGAAAAAGCTAAGGTGTTGCTAATATATTAGCTTAACTCCAAAATAGCCCCAAAGAACCTAAAAAGTTGCCAAAATAGCCAAAAAAGCTAAAACGTTGCTAACATGCTAGCTTAGCCCTGAATTAGCGTAAAGTACCAAAAAAGTTGCCAAATTAACCAAAAAAGCTAACGCATTGCTAATATGTTAGCTTGACTCCAAATTAACCCAAAAAAACCTCAAAAGTTGCCCAATTAGCCAAAAAAGCTAACACATTGCTAATATACTAGCTTCACTCCAAACTAGCCGAAAAAACCTAAAAAGTTAACAAATTAACCAAAAACGCTAACACATTGCTAATATGTTAGTTTAACTGTAAATTAACCCAAAATAACCTCAGGAGTTGCCAAATTTCCCTAAAAAGCTAAAATGTTGCTAATATGCTAGCTTAAATCCAAATTAGCCCAAAAAAAACCCAAAAGTTGCCAAATTAGCCAAAAGAGCTAACACGTTGCTAATATGCTATCTTATTTCCAAATTAGCCAAAAAAAACCTCAAAAGTTGCCAAATTTAATATGTTAGCTTAACTCAGAATTAGCCAAAAAACCTAAAAATTAGCCAAATTAGCCAAAAAAGCTAACACGTTGCTAATATGTTAAACTAATCCAAAGTAGCCCAAAAAAACCGTTCAAAAAGTTGCAAAAAATTAGCCCAAAAAAAGCTAACACGTTGCTTAATATGTTAGCTTAACTCCAAATTAGCCAAAAAAACTAAAAAAAGTTGCCAAATTAGCCGAAAAAGCATAAGCGCAGAAAGTTTTATAACAATTTAAAAAATTTTCCCATTGACTTAACATAGGGCCAAAAATTAGCATAAATTGCGCAAAATCGCAAAAAATGTAAAATTTGAAAAAACCAAAAATAAAAGCAGTAATGTCCTCAACAAGCTGAACGTTTTGATACCAAGATTGCACAAGTGTAAAAAGTGCACAAAGTTCTATAACGATTTTAAAAATGTCCATTAATTGTCAATGAGGCTAGTAAACTAGCATAGATTGCGTTAAAATTGTTACGTGTATGAATTTCAAAAGTACAAGCACGAATGTCCTGAACAAGCTGAACGATTTGATACCACGGTTGCATAAGTTACAGAAGTGCATAAAGTGCATAAAGTGCATAAAGAAGTGCATAAAGAGGATTTAAAAAATTCCCATTCATTTTCAATGAGGCTAGTAATTTGCATAATTTGCGTAAAATCCGTAAATTTTAAGAATACCAAAAATACATTTATGAATGTCCTAAATTTGCAGAACATTTTGATAGCAATATTGCATAAGTTGCATAAGTGCAGAATTTTTTATAACAATTTGAAAAATTTTCCCATTGACTTAACATAGGGCCAAAAATTAGCATAAATTGCGCAAAATCGCAAAAACCGTAAAATTTGCGAAAACCAAAAGTACAAGCCTCAATGTCCTTAACGTGCTGAACGTTTTGATACCAAGATTGCGTAAATTGCATAAAGTGTGCTTAAGTTTTTACCCGTCAAAAAACGTACGGAAGAAGACATGAATAATATTTAAAGAGAAACAGGATCACAATAGTGTGAATGCATTGAATGCATTCACACAATTAGTTAGATGCCAAATTTGTCAGGATTAGCTTTAGGGACCCAAAATATGACAAACTCAGAAATTCAAGAACCCAGATTTCTTAACCCTCCGACTTGGAGGACGCCCAGACACCGGACAAATGCAGCCAATACATGAAGGCTGTGGAGACAGGAGAGGGTTAGATAATGGCAAGTGAAACAGAAGGAAAGCTTACTGGGATGAGGAGAACAGACTGCAGGGAAGGAGTGGAGTTACAAGGAAGGCATGGCTCCAGACAAAAAAAAGTAATATGGGGGGAGGGCCAGGAGGGCGCAGTAAACTCAGGAACATGGGGGCTCAGTGACAAACTTTTTTCCACAATCCAGATAATAATCACCAGAAGTTCTCTAGCAAAAGTTGAAAAAACAAAAAAAAGAAATCAGTTGTGGGGACTCACGATGCTTGGGGTAAGACAAGGCAGAGATTTAAAGGAGCAGGTGGAGGGAATCAGATGATTAGCAGCAGCAGGAAGCTGCTGCCATGATAAAAAGCGTATGTTTATCGTTCTTCTGAAAGAGAAAAATATAATAAATCATTTTATGTTTGAATTTCTGAGTATTTCTCCTTTTAAATCTCTGTCAATCAAACTGTCTGAGAAAAACTTTGTTTGAATTCCTGAACTTTGCTTACATCATGATAGCTGTTCCAGATATAGGATAGAGGCTGGAGAAGAGAAGATAACGTCTCACTTCTGTGCTGTAAAGGACTGTAATTCAGTGAAAGGCCATAATGATGTTAGCTTTCATTATTTTATAAAAGAATCTGAGAAAACATGGATTGGATTTATTGGTCACAGAAACGTCAATGATTATTCAATCATTTGTGGAAAAAGAGATATTTTTCAACTGGATGGAGAAAAAAAATCAGTATTTTAGGATGATGTTTGTGTACGGATTTATATGTGACGAACAAAAAAAGTGATTGAAATTCATGTCGACTCCTCGTCATGCAGTGAAGGTGCGCGTTATTTAATCGCCCGCTATTTTAATTGCGTTCAAGACATTATTTTAAGTTGTCCTCACGTATTTAAAAAGAAACTGAAGGTAAAATCTCATTTGCTGTCACAAATCTGCTGTCTGCGTTTGATCCAACCTGTAGAGGAGCGGCGAGCTGCAGCAGCAGAACTCAGGATCCAGCGGGTGGTTTAACCGGACACCAGAACTGTTCTCCTGAACGTAACCCTTCATCTGCATCTAAAAACGGTCAGCACTGCATGCATTTACAAACTGATGCTCGATTATACCCTCTCTGTATTCTTCATTTCATTTCATGAGATTTCTTGTTGAAGTGAATTCAACAATCAGCATGAAATCAGTTCTGAACCCCAGATAGAGCTGCTGCTGCAATGCAGCCTCAATGGAAATGTTTGAGTTTATGTTTTCATGGGTTTATCAAAGTGTGTGTCTCACTAGCATGTCTGGAGGGATAAGGGGTGGGGTTACACAGCTCAGCACCATAAGCCACGCCCACACAGAGGGATTTTTTTTAAAACAAAGGCTTCAGATCAACAGGAAAAATGGCTTTTTAAGACATTTAGGATGTGGAATTTCTGTTTAAATAAAAGGAAACTGTTATAGGTGGACTATAAAGTATTATAACATATATATATATATATATATATATATAAATATATAAGAGTTATTTTCTAGGACAGAGTTTCTGCAGAGCAGCATTAGAAATTAATCTCTGAGTTGTGGATGGGACGGTTGACATGGAGCAAAATCGCCCAAACTTCCCCGCCTTGTTACTGAGAGCTCTCTTTGCATAGGCTAATTTAAACTTCCAAGCATTTCATAATCGCTCGTGTCACATCCACAATCTGGTGGTCTCGTTCATACTAGCGTTGGCTGGATTTGATTGCGACTCTGCTTTAACTGTGATGTACTTCTGGTGTTTATACTTTTCAAGCAACGCGATTGTGTCTAGGGTTCAATTCAATTCAATTTTATTTTTATAGCCCAAAATCACAAAGAAATTTTGCCTCATTGGGCTTCATGCTGGTCATTTTACAAATAAAGAAAATTAGCCATAAAATATGAACAATAGCTAGAGACTAAACAGACTAAATAAACTGGTTATCCTGTTCTTAGAGGAAAAACTCCTAAAAATCCTGAATCAGAAAAAAAAAAGAAACCTTAGGGATTCCCAAATGAGGGAGAGATTCTATCCCAGGATGAACAGGAGATACCAGAACTGGTAAAGAAGAATGAGCTTCTACAACTACGTATTTGAATAGAGATCATTCAGATAGAGCTGCAGATAGAGCTGAGGGACGAGTGGAGGTGAAGTCCTCAGTCAGACGAAGCAGAAGTGCAGTCCACGGCCAGGAGCAGGAGCGTGGGAGATCCACCTGGAATCACTCTTACTCAGAGATGCAGGATGGTGTCGGGGGCGTGCTTGTCATGATTCAGTGCTTAGGTTTTGCCATGTTCTGTTTTCTGTCAGTTTCTCCACATTCAGGTTAATCATCCACAGCTGTCTTCATTTAGTTAATCATCCTCAGTGTATTTAAGTGTCTGGTTTTCAGTTTCTCATTGTCAGGTCATCTGCTCATCTATGTTCTGTCACCTCACTGGTTTGTTCTCCTGGTTTTGTTTTAGTAACTGTTTGTGTTTCTGCCACCAAGTCAGGTCTCCTGCATTTGGGTCCTCCACCACCATCCCTGACAGTGCTTTATTTTTAACATGATCAGCATCTCGCTCAGATACTTGCAGCATCTGTGAGCGCGCAGGTACATGAAAGGCAGAGAAGTGATGAGTTTGTCCGTTAAACAGAAGTAGGGTGTAAAAAGATGAGAGAATAAATCAAAAAAGGAACAAACTGCATTCTCTAGTGCTGTAAGATATGAGAAAGAAGACATTTTTCCAGCAACTTACTCTATTTTCTATCTAATCTCCACTCTCTTTATCTCTCCCTGTGAAGTTCAGTATTTCTTAACTTCTTTCAGTCTTCATTATTTTCAGTGTTAAAAATATTTCTGGACAGTTTTCTGCGCAGTCACATCCTCTAATCCAGGGGTGGGCAATTGTTTTGACTCGTGGGCCACATAGGGTTCTAAAATTTGGCATAAGGGCCGGACAAGGAGCAGATGGAAGGAGAGATTGGGTAATCAACCTCATAACCTAAAAAAATAATATGGAATTTAGAGAAAAACATGCTTTAATTTGGATTAAAATTCACATATATTAATTTAAAAACAGAAAATTTGGGAGTTTTAATTTCTAAATTTTGATATTTGTTCTCTTTCGGGTGATCCAATGGGTTGATGTTCTTCAGAGGAAAATGTGAAGGAACACACACGAACGTCAGAGAAACAACATCATTCATGAGAAGAAACCAGAAATACAATGAAAATAAAACTATAATTAGGATTTTTGATTCAGTGTATTTTAATTTGGAGGGCCACATTAAGTAGCTTAAGGGGCCGCATGTGGCCCCCGGGCCGTAGTTTGCCCACCCCTGCTCTAATCACTGAAATAAATTCAAGTTAAATGAAGCGATTTGCATGCGATTGCACTCCGAGCGTAACATTTGAGTCGCGGATGACGTCATCAGCAGGTGTAGCGTTCTGATGCGACTGAAGAGATCCTGCTCCAATGGCCGTGCGACCACTGCGACGAGAGCAATTACAAATCATGTGGACGTGTAAGCCAGCCTTGAGCAGAGCAGGGAGCATGTTTCCTGTCCAGATTATTTTCTACACCATAAACAAGATCTTTTTCAAACCACATTTTTGCGCTTGATACATAATTATTTGAATATATAACTACTCAGAAAGGCAGTTTTAAAACTACCAAAGAACTTGTTAAAAACACCAAATGCAAGAATTTCACCAGGGTGCGTCATCTCAGAGTCTATCTGTGACCTGAGTGAGAGAAAAACTCAGGTGAAGACAGCTGTCACCCTGATCCACAGCCTCCGGCAGCCTCGGTAATGCAGACCAAGTTCTCTGCCTGCTGGAAATGATGCAGTCATTGTGGAGGAAATTGGAAATCAATGCTTGTCATGGTTGAACATGACTTCCGTTTTAGAAAACCAGGGCTCGTTTGATTTTGCGTTTGGTCAAAGATGGCAGTTTATGGATACAAATAGAACAGACAGACTCTGCAAAGGGAAGAAAAGGGGAAGGCTCATGTCAAGATAGTAATCCAGATCCTTCTGAGAGTGCATTTCATGCATTATTAACCTAACAAAAAGGGTAAAGTATGCACAGATGATGAATCCTGGTCTCTCTTCTGAGACGTCTGACCCTGAAATATTGATTTATAGATTCTAACTTGCTGCATGAAGACTCTTTAGTTCTCGTTCTATCCTCTGAATGATAGAAGCTCATTAGAGAGGTTTGTCAGCAGACATTCTCGGTAGTTCTCAGGAATAACTTTTCCTAACAGACATCCAGAAGAATGGAAAAGGTGATATTGTAGACAGTGAGGTGTATCTCTTCAAGGAGACTTAACATTCACACACAGAGTATGAAACAGCAGCAGAAAGCAGTCTATTACCCTGCTGTAAATTAGGACTGTGTTGTGGACATACTGATCTTGATCGAAGCATGACGCGCAACAGTGTGGTGCTTCTGCATGGTGAGTGTCTCATAACAGCAATCCCACAGGCCCTCAGCCCCATCTTCCCATAAGACACTGTTGTCGAGTCAGACTCCATACATTATGCATTAAAGTTGAGCTGCAAAGGTCCTCAAAAAGACCGAAGTGTCAGGAGTGATGAAGAACAATTGACTAAGAGAAGGGAATCACGAGAACCAAAGTTTCCTGGAAGAAAAATACTGTTCTCAGATGTCATTCTTTGTTTTTCTCTGCTTGTCTTGTTATGCAGCTGTATGTTTATGTCTCCTGTGGGAAGCTTACCAAGGTACAACATATTCATCATCCTCATTGATTGGTTACAGAGCAGCTGTTGTGTTTGTTGGAGAAGCTTTCCACTCCTTTGGCCAAAACACTGCTGCAGCTCTATGATTAGACATCATATAGAAGTTATGATGAGATATCCCAGTCGTTGTGTTCACCTGGAAGTTATCGACAACTTCTTTTTAGCTTGTGTAAACATGGATTACATCCCTCTGAGCAGCTATTAAGCCTCAGTCACATGCACCCGGACAGGGGTTAATTCATTTGGGTGCTGTAGAGGATCATAGACAGGTACTGTCCCAAACAGGCAGACAGGTGGTCCCACATGCAGCAGCTTTATAAGTTCAGACAGGAACTAAGCACAGCTAAAAGTCCACAAAGCTAAATCAGGTCCAGACAGCCACGAGTCAATCATGAGCATGGGGTCCTCCAAGAAGAGGTAGAGATGTGAGGGTCAGGGCAGGCAGCAGGCAAACATAAAATAAGCAGGATCAGAAATAGAAGATCAGGTCCAGATAGAAACATATGGGAAGTGCAGGTATGTCTTGCTTAATGCAATAAAATTCATAGTGTCTGTATTATTGTTATGGCCCTGTGCCGTATTGTCTGTCTCCTGTCTCCTTTCCCCTTGTTCAGGTGCAGCAGTTCATCTCATCCCAGCTTGGAATAAAAGCCCCGCCTTGGGTCCTCAAGGGGCGGTTCCTTCCTGACGTCGTCGGCGCTTCCGTCCACGTAGTGTTTCCGCCGCCGAACAGCTGTTGTCTTCCAGTCTTCGGGGCGTAACGTTTACACCGGTTTCATCTCCCCACTTCTTTGTTGCGGCCTATAGCCAGGCGTAACAGTCATTCATAACTGTGTCAATTATTTTGTTCTCAGACACATGATTGTTTCATACCTGACATGTTCCGATGGAGATGTTCCGTCTTTATCAGAGTCGTCACCAGGTGGTGGAGTGTGACATGTATTAAACAGCTAATGTTTCTGAGGTGGACTCATCTGTCAAAGTCTGGCAAGTGACTCCGCCCCCCCGCTGTCCAGCTCACTGATATATATATATATATATTATATATATATAAATTTCTCTTTCTTTGTTGTTGGCCCTGATGGAATAAATGTATGTGTGTGTGTTTGTGGGGGGTTGTCACAAAGAAAAGGCACCAGGTTTAGAGAGAGGATAGTAACAGAGGACAATGACATCATAAAACAACCAGGAATATAGCAATCTGGAATGGGCGGGGCCTGTCTAAACACAGACTCAATTGTTACAAACATACCTGTTGGCTAAAATAGCCTTCATATTTAAACTAGTCTAAATGTACACAAAACCACTGCAGTTCACATTGTTAACACACACACTTATGCACACAAACCCACACATCTAAAGCCTTTCATTCTGTGACGCATACTATCGGTGGAAAGGTGAGCTGGCACTTGTGCTCAGGTGAGTGTTTTATGTTTTGCTGAGATGGATGATGATGGAATGTGCAAAGGGGGAGAGCACCTAGCCATCCCCACACCAAGACCCCCCGCCGAGGCAGGAGCAGTAGCCAGGACCCCCCTACACCCACCACAGGGCCATCCACCCCCGCCCAGGAGAGAGACACCCAAGAGAGGCGGGGGCTCTGGAGGAGTGATGTTAGTGATGTTAACAAGGTCTGTCCAGGCTCTACCACTAATGGAGTTTTTTTGGGAGGCCCAGCTCTCGAGAGCAAGGACCAGAACCCGAACCACCGAGACCTGGACACCCCCAGGCTGTGATGTGGTTTGATCCCCTGCTCTAGATCTTAAATATCGGGGATCCCCCTACTGACGTGAAGAGGAATCCACCGGGCCCAGGAGACCAGCGCCCAAGAGACAAGACCACCAGCCTGAGAGTCCCCACCCCCGGCAAAGATGAGGTAGGGGACAGAGGGTCGAAGGTCCCACCTTCCTTGTGTGATGTATACGTGTTTGTTTGTGTGTTAGAGTGTGTATTTTGAGATGTGTGTACTAAAGAACATCTCCTGATCGCTCACAGCGATGCCCCGTCACCTTCTCACCAGTCACCCTACATGTCTATGGGGGGGTTAAAATTGGAAGGAAGGGTGCTGAGAGGGCATCTACTGCTTGCTGGCAGTGATGTCCAAGCACCCCCCCCACCAGGGGTCCTTCATGTATAAGGTGCATTTAAAATCGAGGTAAGGGGCCAGTACATGCACTGGGCACAGGAGGGAGGCCACTGCCAGGTAGTCCACCACTCCGCAGCCGATTGCAAGGCAGCCACCCCCCCCCATCACATCGCCCTACTGCATGTTCGTATGAGGAAGGGGATAGATGGGGGGCAGCTGGCAAACTGACCCCTGATGGTGGACCACCGTCTCCCCGCCCCCCACAGTGTTGGGCCCAAGTTCCCCCAACCCAGGGGCCCTACCACCCTGGGAGCCGCCCCCAAAGGCCCCACATACCTCACGCCACACAAGGAGAGAGGAGCCAAGAAGAAGCCAGTCCCAGGGGCAAATTCTAGCCGTGGCCACTGCTCTCTGGTGATGTTTTACATCCAAAACCCAGCCCCCGCCCAACCACTCCGGAGTCAGCCCACTACAGTTGATCTGTGTGGGTGAGCGTGTGTGTGTGGGTAAATTAATAACCTAAAAAATTATCCAATGTTTTAAGTAAGAAAAACTGCTCTCTTCTTCTCGTTGTTTTCTGCCCCCAGAACCCAGCCCCACAGGAGTCAGCCCTCTAAGTTGATCTGTGTGTTTATGTCTGTCTGTTTTATGTATGTGTGCATGCAACAGGTAAAGTACCCACTGAGGAAAATCCATATCCAACATTCTGGTTGTGTTCCTCCAGACCACCAGAGAAGAAGAGACTCCGGGTACTGCAGAGACCTGACAGCAGTGTCACAAGAGCAGGAAGATATTTCTGTAGAATTGCTGTATCTGCTGGTATTAACTATTCAAAAATGACCCATGTTTAAACCGCAGCTGACTTTAACCATGAAACGGGCTAAAGATACACCGCGTCATGCAACTCTCATTGGCTCTGGCAGCATGTAAACACAAACACGTGAAGCCATAAGGTTACAGTTGACCAGCACTGTGTGCTAACTCCAGCAGAAATAATCATCTATGAAGGTATTGATATGTCTCGGAGCTTTAAGATTGTTCAGAGCTTCAACATCTGCTGCAACTGAACTGAGAAAGTAGCTAAAAATGCTACTATATGTTATGTTTGGACAGTTTTTAAGGTCATCCTTCAATTTTAGCAGCACTGGAGTTGTTACATCGCCTCTTTTAAGACATGACAGCTGGTGTTCCCACATTTATATGTAATTATAGATCCAAAACAAGAAGAACTGCACTGTCGGCTCCACAGTTTTAATGTAAATAAATGCTACTTCCGGCGTCTACAGGAAGTTTCACCCATAATTCACGCAAAGGCTCATGGGGGCTAGGAATAAGGTGGATAACAAGGATGCCGAATGGAAGCGGATTCTATTCCGCCTCGCTTCGGTGTCTAGTGTGAACAAGTCATACTAAGTGCGGTGGTTGAGCTTTAAGCCATCACATAGGTGTTAGTATTTTCTCTTTCTTTAAAACATTTACTTTGTTTACTTAAAATAAATTATATTGGTGCACACATTTGATTTATTTTAAGTAAAAATACAGTTAATTTACTTTTTGTTTTGTTTCATATCAGGTGCTCCACATCTTCCATAATCAGCAGAGGAGGTTGGGATATTCCACCGGCAAGACTGCAGGGATTCCCAACACTCCTACTGGACTTTATTTTTGTTTCTTTGAATGTAAAATATTTAGTTTATTCTTTGAAGACAATTTTGATTATTTAAATGTTTGTTTAGTTTGTATTTTCTCTGTTTTGCTGTTGTAGTTTTATTTGTTAGAGTTTGTGGTTAGTCTGTTTCTCCCCTCCCTCATGTGTCCATATGGTTTGCCCCTGTCTATATAAGTTTCCCCATTGTGTCTGTATGAGAGAGTCTGGTCAGGCCTGTTCGGTCAAGTCCTCTGTTTGTTAGTTAATTTAGTTATATTTTTCAGTTAGGCCTTAAGTTATTTTTTGTTTTTGGAAACAAATGTACCGGTCTTATTAACTTTTACAAAAAAAAAGTAACACAAAAAAAAGGAAAATAAAACTTCTTGCAAGAAGAAACTCCCAATGTCCACTGACTCATTGTGAACCTTCACACTAAGGAAGAGGATTAGGGGCACGGAAGAAGGAAAAAAAAAAGAAGGCCATGGAAAGTTGCTTCAACAATCTTTTGGATAACAAGCCCAGACAGAAGTATTTTCTGAAGCATAAGATGTCTTTAAACCTCCAGAAATGAGACGATGGGTAGATGAACGTAAACGGGCTGAATGCAAACAAAACTGCATTTCTACACACTTTCTGTGCACAACGTTAAACTCAGACTGTTTGTCTGTCACACACGTTTACCCTGACATTTCAACAGCAAACGTACATTATTCAAAGACGTGTTGCGTCTGATATAGAATTTACGAGAAGCTAGCATTGTCTTTAGCGCTTTTATTTACAAATTCCAATAAAATAAATATATTTTTTACTCACCTTTTTGTTCCTTTATGAACATAGTCGCCTCATCTGGTAAATTTAAAGCACGTGAAAGAAACTTAAAGAGGACATTTTAGTTAGTTTCTCTCTGGTTTGCATGACTCTAGTGTGCTGCTAAAGCTAACTGTAGAATGTTGCTCACAGGCCTCCGTAGTTCTTTATTCTGACTTTAACCCTTCCGCTCTCCTTGGGGTCCAGATGGCTCCAACCACATATTGTTATGCGATTTCTTCCATGACAAATGTGGACGAAGGGGGACAGGATTTTATGTCTGCCATGGACATTAGTGAAACTCCGAAATCAGTGAAAAAAAAAAGTTCAGCGCACTGTCCTGTGGTGTCCAGATGACCCCACTTTTAATGTAAACAAGCTAAGGAGAACGGAAGGGTTACAGTCAGAATTCTGACTTTAAAGTCAGAATTCCGATGGCCTTTTTTTTTTTTTTCTTCCATGGCCCTAATCATCTTCCGGATTATCAGTCAATGCGCGCCCCTCTTCTTTCCTCCTCCCCACCCCCGCCCCGTTCTCTGCACACTGCTCCGTCTGATCTTCTGCTGCTTCACTAATCTCATCCATTTGCAAAGAAAGGTTCCACATGCAACTTTTATGGTGTTGCACACTGCTGGACTGCTTTAGCGCTCAGTCTGTTAGTCCGGTTAGTTTTCAAAATAAAAGCCCCCCCCCTCAAAAAAAAAAAAAACAGGTAATTGGCAATTAATCCACAGACTGGCACTGGTCCGCGGCCCGGGGATTGGGGACCACTGGATATAATTGCTTACTAGAACCTGTTGCTCGAGGTATGCCTGCAGAGGAAACTGGGCATTGTGGGTCTTCAGGCTCACAGGCTGGTCTACGACTTAATATTTCATAAAGGGCCACATGCACACTTCTCACCTTTGGACAGCTTGTATCCACCCGTAAGGGCAGTTGGGACCAGCACCTTCCCACCTGAACATCCAGGTCTCTTCTATTCATTTTCCCGATGGACTCATTCACTGTGGACCAATGAACTCTTGTAGGACAGCAGCTTCACTTCCAATCCTGGAAAAATAATTAGTCAAGTCAAGTCAAGTAGGGTTTTATTTGTCAAATATGCTCAGTACAGGCTATACAAAGCACAGATGAAATTTTCTTCCTCTCCTCCTTGGTGCAAACAGCAATACTAATTACAATAATAAAACTAAAAATATAAGTATAAACAGTATATGTACAAAATTTACAATATACAATACAATTAGTTATATGTTAGTTAAATGCTTCTCATTTGATTGTTAATTTTGTCTCACAATTTACCAGAAGAGATGAGAATCAACAAAACTGGTTCTGAGCTTCATTCATGGGGACAATACATGAAATGTGTTTACTTTACAAATCAAAGACATCTACAACAAGGTAAGAGCGTCTTTGATGTTGTTTTGCAAAAAAAAAAAAATAGAAAAAAACCAGTAGAAAAAATAAAATCGTTGAGCTGTTTAAGTGGAAGGAAAACAAAGGCAGCTCTCTGAGAAAGGAGAACCCTGGAAAATCAATTACTGTCAGCCAGCTACTTTACATGGAAACAGTTTTTCTCATAATGGCCCATTTATTATCTAATCTCATCACATCTCAGCAAATCTTCCAGATCATCCCAGCCTCTCCTTTCAGATGGGCACTGAATGGCAGTCACTGACCATCATTCAAGGGAATGTGTATTATCTAAACAGTGAAGCCACTTGGATCAAACTGAGTGAATCTCATCCTGTTACAAATCATTCTCAGTTCAAACTGTTTTTTAAAAGAAGTTTGAAGGTCAGAAAACAGGATGAACTGAACTGTCTGGAGTCAGCACAGCACTTTCACCTGCTCACGTTCTGCTGTTTTTACAGGCTGCAACATGTTGAACGTGGCTTTTTAAAGAAAAAAACAAACTAAAAACAGAGTGTTGAGCTTTAGTCCCCTCAACTTTAAATGTAATCCTAAAGCAGCTCGGCCACATCTGTGTGAAAATACTCTGTTTGTGAGGTGCTTCTTTTTTCCCAAAAATGTGAATCAGTTGTAATTAAACCTATATTTTCAAGTTTTAAAATCAAACTTTGACTTTCAGCCAATATTTAAAGTTTAACAAAGTTTAAAGTTTTAGAATATTTCTACTTAATTGAATCATGTAAATGTTCTTTACTTTTGGTTCTCTTGTAGTTTGTGTATGAAATGCAAAGGAGTCTGTGAATGGATCTATCACACCTCCAGAGAAACATCTGGAAACCTGCAGCAGCTCATGGAGTCTGTGCAGCAGCTGTGGATGGAAATGCAAATATCAAACAGAGGGACAGACTGAAGCGGTGCGCTCTCTGCAGATCCTGCCTTTTAGGCCGGCCTCCATCTGTTGGCTTTCAGCGCAGCTGTTGCAGACTCCTGCAGAAGCAGATGTCAGGGTAGGATTGGAGAAGCGGCTTGAGAGCGCGGCATCCTCCTTTCATCTGGAGCTTTGCTGATCTCACTTCACTCTCCAACTACAGAAGAAAGTATCATACTTTTAACATACTTCCTTTGCATCCAAATGAAGTCAATACAATCAAAAAGCCCAGTTTCAGTTGTTTTTATAAACAAACAGTATCTGTGATCCAACTCAATCCTGCAGGTTAAAAAATCTGTTTCTGTGACTTACCTCTATGGAGTCACATGGAGAATAAAGCATCATCAGTTTCTTGTCCTAATCAGAATGCAGGAAAAGAATCTGGTCTTACACTTATAACACTCTACAATACAGTAAAGTATTACAAACAACAAAAACAGGGGCATAAATGTACGTCTCACAGACAAAATAAGAAAGTTACAGTTTGTTTTGCTTCTTTTTATACACACCCACAACAATAAAAAAAACGACTGAAGAATATGCTTTTTTTCTTTTATAATTTTTCTCAATTTCTACATAAACTCTGCAAGTCCTTCCCCAGTCCTTCAGCCAGATGCACCCAAGTCTTTATATATAGTTCCTATGTACACAGTCACCGCATTCCTCTGGCGTTCTCCTCCATTTAGGCGAAAGCAGTCTAAAGTAGATCGTAGGTCTTCAACGTTCTGTCTGCAGGATGCAAACACGTGGCTTACCGGATCTGCACAGTGACGAAGCATGTGAAGGTCTCACCTAATAGTAGTTAGATTTCCACCAACAGGGTTGGTGTTCTTCTCCAATGCCTCGGTAATAGTGTGTCAACCTTGTATGTGCGGCTCAGTCAGGAATCCTCCCTCAGGTCAGCCCTCTCACGATGACTTCCAAGAGACTCTCCTCTCATTTATAAAGTTTGTAATCAGTCTGAAACCTGTGTCACAGGAAGCCCTCAGGTAGCCATGTTTGTATTCCCACGCTCCTTTTATGATGTAGATCAGAGGTCCCCCACCATGAATGAATGAATGAATGAAATGGTTTATTTCACGCAATCAGGTTATAACACATGAAATAACATAATGAATCACAAGTAGATCGCTTGAAAGGGAGTGGAAGGAAGCAGATTTATATAATCCCACCCCGACTCGACCATTTTCTCTACATGAATCATCAATATCCGGTTCAGGACTTAATATCAAATATTAATAGATTCAGGTTATTAAGGATCATTGATATCATTGATGTAATCAAATTTCAAAGCATCCACAACAATTCATTTATATTAATCAGTAACAATAATCTAATATTCTCATTGAAAATACTTGTGCAGATTGTATTCAAAGAATTACAATAATACAAGAAGTAATAAGTA
The DNA here is from genome assembly GCA_003999625.1 of Oryzias javanicus. Lineage (NCBI taxonomy): Eukaryota > Metazoa > Chordata > Actinopteri > Beloniformes > Adrianichthyidae > Oryzias > Oryzias javanicus. Next base: position 6,181,369 of record CM012450.1, read on the forward strand.
AATCATCTTCATTTGCTAATGCAGAAAAAAATCTAAGCATTCTCATTAAAAAAGACAATTAGTGCAGATTGTATGTATTAAAGAATGATTATAATGATACAGAAATAATAAGTTGAAAAGAAAAAGATCATAAATTAGATCAGAATCAGTGCTACATCACAGTTTAGAACAAGTTTAAGGCCACATAAACCATCTTGTAAACCATCTCTGTTGTTCTGACTAATTTCTAGGAATTGAGCTCGAGTTCTGCAGAATCGGGTCAGAGTTCACATCCATCAGTTTTTTGAGTTCACATTTTTCTTGAATTAAAAGATTCAAACATGGTTAATCCCACAGTTCTCAAAGTCTTTCATGGATTTTATTTCCAGAGGCTTCGTTTGGTCCGGTGGTCCGAGTGGTTTGACAAAGATTCTGGAGTTCAGAATCCATGTATCTGGATCCATGGATCTGTTTCTTTTTGCGTAGAATTCTTGCGCGCTTCGCCAGATCAGCATGATATTTGGATAAATGGTCATTGAGACAGACAGGTGTACCTTTCAGTAGTTTGCGTTGTTTCATCAGAGTTATCTCGTGCTTTCGATTCACAAACCTGATCAGGATCTCTGGTTTATCCGCGTTCTTTCTCCGAGGAAGAGGATGACAGACCTCAACAGTATTTGGGTCCAAGGAAATCCCTTTAGACTCAAGAAATACTCCAACTTGATCCTCTACGGTCGAGTTAGCATCCATCACAGCTCCGTTAGCATCTATGCTAGCGCTGGTAACACCAGGCCACATTCGGGGTTATAGTTGAAGTCCCGTGAGAATCATGTTATTCATCTGTACTTGTTGATCCATGTCATGCATTCTTCTCTCCATGAGATCTTGGTGATTATCTCGTTGTTTGTTACGTGCCTTTTCTTGACGGAAATCTTCCACGAGTTGTAGCAGCAGTGATATTCAAGCTTCAAGCTGCAGCAGAGCTGTTAGCTTAGAACACATGGAGAAAAGCAGGGGTTAGCCTAGCTTGTATGTCAGCTAACGCGGTTTTGAGCTCTGCCAAATCGGCCTCAAACCTTTTCTTTGGTGCCATGTTCAACTCTCCTCGTTGTGGTAGCTGTTTACAGCAGCTCGGTGATTAAAGTCGCTTGTGGGCAAATTTAAAAGACTTAAAAAGCCGAAGAGTAGAGGAGAGCTGGAGACACACGTCTCCTCGTCGTGACCCGGAACCGGAAGGAATACTGACTCAAACATAAACTCAGAGAAAAACAAAACATACAGGACCATCTTAACCTGGGTTATCACATGGAAAGTCGTTTATGAATTCAATTTTTGTTTTTTATGAATTCAAGCTTGCAAATGTGGCGTAGTCTTATTGCAGGCACATATTTCAATGTATTGCTATAAAACTTGAATATGTTGATCCCAGGCTGATGCTTTAACAATTATTATAACACAGAATATGAACATATATGGAATATGGGCGTGGTTAGCAAACAACCTCCGTTGCTAAGGAAATCCAAAAATTACTTTTGCCAATTCTTGTGAAACTAACATCAATCTGTTCAGTGACCTCAGGCGAACAAAACATAAAGTGGTTGCTATGGAGATAAAACCAACAGAAAATCTGCCATTTTAAGAAAAGTGCTTTAATGTCTCACATACATCTTAGACCAGTTTTACAGAAAGAGAGTGGGGATTTAGGCGTGCATAGTGGCTGCTTAGCAAGAGAGCTCAGGTCAAGGGTGGGCATCAAGGACGGCGATGGTGCATATGGGCGTGTAGCGAGGGCGGGCAGCAGTGAGGTTGAGGGCAACCAAGATATACATGGATCGATTCATGAGCAACACACAGAAGGGCATTGGTAGAGACTCCAGAGGAGCCAAACACCAACTCCTGGTTGACAGAACAGTCGCACAAGACTGCAGGTCACGACACACTGACCTGTGCACAGCCTGGATTGGTTACAAGAAAGCCAATGACTCAATGCTTCACACCTGGATCACTGAATGCTTGAAGATGTACAACATCAACAGGACTCTAAGAGCCTTCATAGGAAACTCAATGAAGTTGTGGAAAACCATCATTGAAACCAATGGCAAGCCAATTGCACAAGCGTCCATCAAATGTGGCATTTACCAAGGTGACGCTCTGTCCCCACTGCTCTTCTGCAGAGGTCTGAACCCCCTCAGCCAAATAATCAATAAGACTGGCTATGGATACCAGCTCAGAAATGGAGCCACCATCAGTCACCTCCTCTACATGGATGACATCAAGCTATATGCTAAGAGCGAGCGCGACATTGACTCCCTGATCCACACCACTAGGATCTACAGTACTGACATTGGGATGTCATTCAGGCTTCAAGAAATGCAGTCGGATGGTGACAAAGAGGGTTAGGGTAGTTCACACAGAAGGAGTCTCAGTCCCAGAAGGAACAATAGGAGACATTGAGGACAGTTACAAGTACCTTGGAATTCCACAGACAAATGGCAACCTGGAACAGACAACAAGGAAAGCCTCAACAGCCAAATACCTCCAACAAGTAGGGCAAGTCCTGAGAAGCCAGCTCAATGGCAAGAACAAGACCCGGGTAATAAACAGTTATGCACTGCCAGTCATCAGATACCCTGCAGGAATAACAAGATGAAGAAGGAAGAGATACAGACCTCAGATGTTAAGACTCAAAAGCTCCTCACCATGCATGGAGGGTTCCATCCCAAATCCAGCATCCTGAGACTGTATACTAGCTGCAAGCAAGGAGGCCGAGGACCAGTGAGCTTAGAAGCTACTATCCGGAATGAAACATCCATATGCATATGTCAATATGAATATGTCAAGTTCAAGGCCCCAACTGACAGCATACTCAGTGAATGACTCAGACAATGGAAAGCAGAGGATGTGATGCTGCAGGACATAGCATCATGGGAGGACAAGCCCCGACATGGGATGTACCACCGGACAATAACTGAAGTGGCTGATATCAAGAAGTCCTACCAATGGCTAGAGAGGGCTGACCTGCAGGACAGCACAGAAGCTCTGATCCTGGCGGCACAGGAACAAGCCCTGAACAGCAGAGCAATAGAGGTTCAGATATACCAGACAAGATCCAAGGTGGAGGCTGTGCAAAGAGGAAACAATCCAGCACATAACTGCAGGGTGGAAGATGCTGGTGTCATGGCAGCCCCTGCCTCCGCCCCTCCCACTGCTGCTGCTCATCTGGTCAATCACCTGCACCTGTCTGTCCTTCTATATAAGTCTGCTTCCCAGCCGGAACGTCTTGCTGTGCAGCCCGACTACCAGCTCAGATTATCAGCCTGCCTAAACCTCTTCTGTCTTTTCATGCTTAGGAATTCAAATTCGCTCCCTGCTTACCTGCCCGCCTCCACGCCCCATGCATCCACGCTGTGTTTCCCGCGACAACGCTGATACTCAGCTGGGATCGTTTTCCTGTTTCCACCACGCTGCAAACCCTGCTCAAAGCCAGTCGAAAGATCCTGTTGCTGCAAAGATCTCCTTTTCACAGATCACCTCACTTAAGACCGCCACAAACGTTAACAAAGTTAAGGACTCTTCTTCTCCGCTCTTTCGTCTTGCTCTCTGACGGCGCCCTCGTCTTCAGCCCCCCCTGTCGTCCAGCGGCGTTACTGAGCTCAACCTGCTTTACTCTCCTCATCACCCATCAGCAATAAATAAACAGAAGTTCATCCACTCCTGGGTCTGTCATTTTTGGGTGGTCTTGTCACTTTCCCTGACAGCTGGCTGGGAAAGCATACATGGAGCGACACAACCAAGAGGCTGGAATAATATACAGGAACATGTGTACAGGATATGGACTAGAAACCCCAAAATCAAAACGGGAAACACCTCAGAAAGTGGTAGAGAATCCTGTTGGACTTCCAGATCCAGATGGACAGGATGGTGATGGAGAACCAACCAGACATTGTAGTGGTGGATAAAGAACAGAGGAAAGCTGTTGTGGTGGATGTGGCAGAACCAAGAGATGGTAACATCAAGAAGAAGGAACATGAGAAACTGGAGAAATACCAGAACTCAGAGAGGAACTGGAGAAAGATTGGAAGGTGAAAGTGACAGTTGTGCCCGTGGTAATTGGAGCACTCGGGGCTGTAACCTCCAAACTGGAGGAGGGGCTACAGCAGATCCTGGAAAGATCACAGACATCTCAGTCCAGAAAAGAACAGGAACTGAAAAGATACTGTAGGACCCTCAAGCTCCCTGGCCTCTGGTAGAGGACCCGAGCTGAGAGGAGGAACGATCGGCGGAGGGTGAGAGGGGCGGGGTTTTTATATATATATATATATATATATATATATATATATATACTGTAAACCCAAACAGTTGTACTGGCTCATAACTAATAAGGCCACACAACTTAAATGGCATTTTGTAGTTGATTCAACTATAAAATATTAAGCTCTGTAAACATTAATTCAAATTTAACTCAGTAGGGCTCAATATTTTAAAGCTTTTTTGTGTGGAGAGCTCAAAAATTTCAGGAGCCCTGAAGTAGCGTCATGACGTCATCGAAGTCGCTACGTTCTGGTGGGAGTGGCCTTTCATTTTCTCATGTGCACTCAGTCAGCCATGTTGAATTTGCCAAATGCGGTACTGCTAAGTGAATATTTGCCACTTTCTTCTCTGTCATGCCTTCTTTTTTTTCGCCACTTCAAGACACCACAACCTTGGTATTTTTCATCAGTTTCATTGCTGTTTTTTTCCTAAGTGGCGCCCTCTTATCAGCCCTGATTTGGTAAGTAACTTTAACGGTTTCGTTTGAATGAACTGCTTTCATAATGCGTAATTTTAGCGAACATATAATGCGCGTTTACTGTTGTTCAAACATCCGTGTTAAAATAGTTTTCGATGTTGTTAAATGGGACAAATGCGCATTGCTTTGTCGCAGCGAAAGTTTTTGGCGGGCAGTCCAGTGAACCGAAGGTTTTATAGCGAGGAGTTTACAGAGAAATGAATAAAATGTGTTATGCTGCAGTCATGCTAAATTCAAATGGGATTCACGGGCGAAATTCATGTCAGACGCCCGTCTTTCAATGTGGGTCGAGTTGTTCAAAAAACATGGCCATGATGAACTCGAGGCTCCAAACGCTTGTGGGAGGAGCTACCGCCAAAAAGTTATTTTGCCTGATTGAATGTATGTGTAATTTACAATGCACGGATTGTGTGTTCACGTCTCCAAGTCTGGTATGCAATAAGTCAGTTCTATTTCCTCCTTCCTGACCAATACTTCAACCACTGGACTCTGGCGGTCACCCAGGAGTCATAAAACCATTTTGTTTATGGTTGCCAAGAGTAATTAGTGTCCATTTGTCAGCAGTAGTTTTATAGAGCTAAATTGGGTCCAATATTATTTGAAACCGAATTAAATTATTTTGAAAAAAAAAAAATAATATTTGGTCGAAAAAATTGGTTTCAAAACTCAAATTTCAATTTCAAATCTTTTTCTTTTCAGTATCAAATCTGTCTTTTTTAAGTATCAAATCTTGTTTTTCAGTATAAAATCTTTTTTTGTTTTTGAATCTCAAAGTTTCACTTTCAAACCTTTTGGCCCCGTTGGGGCGGGGCTAACAAGAGGACCGATCATAATTGTTGAGGCGCTTTGTACGGACCAGAACGGTGTTTTGGCCATGCGGTTTATACGTGATAAAACTCTAATTTTTACACCTGTCTTGGGAAAACTTCAGAACATGAGAGTACAGACTGAAGAGCCATTTTTTAATTGTAATTATTACAGTTTTTAGAGTCAATGAATGCATCGGAACAGAGGTGACCACCCTTATCGATTTTGATTGGTCCTTGTGTTAGCCACGCCACAACGGGGCCAAAAGTTTTGACACTGAAGCTTTGAGATTCGAAAATTCATTAGAAAAGACATTTGAGAAGATTTGAAACTGGAAAAAAAAGTTTTGAAATTAAAATTTTGACGTTTGAATCCTCTCTTTCGGCCAAACATTAACATTTTTTTCAAAATATTTTATTTTAGTTTCAAATTATATTGGCCCCAATTTAGCGCCATCGTTTTAGGCATTTCGTTATCTTGGAGCCAGCAGGTACTATTTGGAATGCAACGGGGGAGGGGATCAAGCTGTTCAGTATTTATACTTCTATGGCTTTAACCCTCCTGCTGGAGCTGTGTCTGAATCTGAGGGAGTTTCTGTGTGACCCAGTTTAATGACGCCCTTTCCCATAGTAGTCAGAGGAGAAAAAAAGATACATTTTGTAATTGATTTAAAGTTCTAATTTTGAACTCTTGCACTGGATCAAAACACAGGACTTCTGATCACATCTGCATTTTAACTTCTTGTTGAAACTGGATGCCCCTGACACACAAATTGAGTTGCATGTAAAAGCAGCTTTAAAGCTATATTAAATCACTCTATTTTGAAAAGTTTAGAAAGAAAGTAAACGTGCTTGTCTTGTAATCAGGTACCGAACTACAAAGAAGTGTTCAGGTTGTTTCACCACCAGATATACGCCAAGGTTAGTTGAGTAACTTGTCTCCTAATCTGGAACCTATTTTTATTTTTAAAACAAACATTTATATTTCTGCAATAGTTTGTGTAGTGTGTTAAATGTTTTTTGATGTAAACATGTATTTGATAGAAACATTTTTAGCTCCCTTTGAATATTGAAAAATCTCATTTGGACTTTTTCAGATATTGAACTTCAAGGAGTGCATCAGAAAGCCATCATCTCACAAGAAAAGAAGTCTAAGTGGGTGAGTTTTGTAATATATATTAATTTATTATATTCATCCTGAATTACTTCCTTTATACATAATGAAAAATATTTCACACATTTTAACTTGCCAAAGTTTTAAATAAGGGGTGTAACGGATCACAAAATTCACGGTTCGGATCGTGTCACGGTTTTAGGGTCACGGTTTGGATCATTTTTAGGATCAGTGGAAAGTATAAAAAAAAAAGGAATCAACAATGTAAAAGTGAAATTAATTTTTGGAAACGCTTCAAATCATATAGTCCATAAGCATTGAAAGTACTTCACACACACGATATTTATATATGCAAAAGTCAAAACATTGGTAATTGAAGGCCTATATATTAAAACAAAACATATTTAAACTTTGAACACAATGCTAAAACATGACGTTTCTGATGACATTTACATGTCTTTAGACTAAATCTACAAAAACTGAGAGAAAAGAATGCTTAAAAACATTTACATGTCTTTAGACTAAATCTACAAAAACTGAGAGAAAAGAATGCTTAAAAATAGTGTTGAAAACTAGTGTTAAAACTTAATGTGGGAACATGTAAATGTTTTAAATAATTATCTGTAAAACGTGGCACTTCCGCACCAGCTTTTCCTTGTGATTTTTGACATACAGAGAAGCAACTTTCTCCTGTGTGGGACAGTTGCTGCTTTTACCTGGGATATTCTTTTAACCCAGAAATGGAAATGTGTTCCGATGCTTTTATTCAGCTCTTAAAATCAAATAAACCTGATATTGATCCGCATCCTTCATTGTGAGTTGAGAAAAGTCTTTGACAGAAGCTCCTCCCACACGCAGCCACAAGTGAACAGACTTTATGATAACCATAAAGCAGCTACTTTAGCGCTTGTCGAAACAAATAGGATTTACATGAATTTGACGAGAATCCCATTTGATGTGAACGCGTTTGAGGGGTGGGGGCTGGAGTGGTCCGCGGCACACACCTGTCCTGAACCATGGCCTCTGATCCGTATGGACCATGGATTTTCCGTGACCTGTTACACCCCTATTTTAAATAGAGTTGAAATGATATAGAATTTAAACATTTTGATTGCAGGCTGAAGGTGGCACAATGCAATGGAGGTGCAAGTTGTGTTCTGCTACTTCAGATACACGGGGACAATTATTTTGGCACTATACAGTACTGCACAGTCAATATTCAAAAGTGTCTCCACTGCCGTGTCTCTATGACAGTTGCATTTGTACTTTTCCTTCATTTGAAGCCATGAAAGCTCATCTCTCAAGGTCTCATATGGATTTACGTAGAGAAGATGCAGTCAGAGGAGACTGTGCAATTTTTACATGTTCTTTGTGCAACTTAAAGTTACCCTTTTCTGAGACTAATCTTTTTTGTCATTTGAGGGGCCATTTGCGAAGTCATGAAATGGTAGCATGTCCATTCAAGAACTGTAATTACAGTACAAATAGCTACTCAGCATTCAATGCTCACAAGAGCAGAAAACATCGTGGTGATTCAGACTTTGGCGAATGTGTTGCACTGACAAACAACGATAGTCCCCCAACTGTAGATGCAGCAGAACAGTTTAGGGAACCAGCTGAAAGTCACAGTGCACAATTTGTGGACTCATTTGATCTTGATGAGGTAAACGATCAGTGTGACACAGATACTTTACAAATCCAGTTGATCTGTAACTTGGCATCATCCTTCCGGTTCCGGGTCACCACGAGCAGACGTGTGCCTCCAGCTCTCTGTAACTTTCGGGCTTTTCAAGTCTTTTAAAGTCGTCTGCAAGCGACTTTGATCACCGGGCTGCTGCAACACAGCTACCACAACGAGGAGAGCTGATCATGGCACCGAAGAAAAATTTTGAAGCCGATCTGGCTGAGCTGAAGACCGCATTGGCTAGCATTCAAGAGCAATTAGCTCCTGCTTTGCTACAGGAAGCTAAGCTAACAGCTGTGCTTCAGCTGGAGGCTAAACTAATGCCGCTGCTGCATCTTGTGGAAGAATTCCGCCAAGAAAAGGCACGCAACGAACAACGAGACAATCGCCAAGACCTGATGGAAAGAAGGATGCATGACTTGGACCAACAGGCACGGATGAATAATGTGATTCTCACGGGACTCCAACTACAGCCCAGGGCGCGGCCTGGTGCTACCGGCGCTAGCATGGATGCTAACAGAGCTACTGATGCGACCGTGGAGGATCAAGTTCAAATGTTTTTAATGTCTAAAGGAATCTCCTTGGACCTGGAAACGGTCGAAGTCTGCCATCCGCTTCCCCGGAGAAAGACCACGGATAAACCAGCGATCCTGATCAGGTTCATGAATCGAAAGCATAAGACTGCTCTGATGAAACAACGTAAACAACTTAAGGACACTAAAGTGTACCTTAACGAGCATTTATGTAAATATAACGCTGAACTGGCAAAACACACGAGGGTCCTACGCTCGAAACGACAGATCCAGTCCACGTGGGTTATGAACGCCAGAATCTTTGTCAAACCACTCGGACCACCGGACCTGACGAAGCCTCTGGAAATAAAATCCATGAAAGACTTTGAGAACTGTGGGATTACGCATGTTTGAACCTCTAATTCAAGCAAAATGTGAATTGTGGACTCATGAAACCGTCGGAACCATTGAATACGAACTCTGACCCAATTCTGAAGAACTCGAGCACAATTCCCTTGAAAGAAGACCTTCACAGTCTCTCAGTCAAAACAATGAAGATGGTTTACGTGGCCTTAAACCTGTTCCTAAACAAAGATGTAGCTCTGATCTGAATACAATCTGCTCAAACTGTCTTTTAAAGAGAATATTTTGAAGTTTTCCATTAATAAATCATGATTTTTTACTTAGCACTTTTTCATAATAATAATCGTTCTTTGATAAATGCAATCTGCTCAAATTGTCTTTTTTAATAAGAATATTTTGATATATTTTCCTGCAGTAACAAATGAAGTTGATTACTACTGATATTTTTTGAATCTTTAATGAGAATGTTTAGATTACTGTTGATGAATATCATAAATGATTTGTCTATGGATGTTTTTGAAATTCTGTTACATCACTGATATTATTGATCTTTTATTACCTGAAACTATATTGATATTTGATTTTAAGTCCTGAACCGGATATTGATTATTCATGTAGAGAAAATGGTATGGTCGAGTCGGGGTGGGATTATATAAGTTCGCTTCCTTCCACCCCCTTTCAAGTGATCTATTTGTGATTATGTGAAGTTATTCCATGTATTATAACCTGATTGCTTGAAATAAACCATTTCATTCACATTCACATTCATTCACATTATTTTTGAAAGTGCAAGCTATTTTTCATGTATCAGATATGGCATCCCAGGAAATAGTTAAGCATTTAGCTCAAATCTTTTCCTTATCCCAACAGATACTCAGACATGACATTAAAGAAATCTTAGAAAGTCACAACATCACGGTCAGTGAAGACCTTCTAAATGAGGTGGTCAGTACTGTTATGCGCGGTAATGTTGTTTTAAGTGCCACTGCTAAGGGGAGGCAGTTATCCTCAATTAAGAGAAGAAAAACTTTCATAGAGAGTAATTACCCTGTGGTAAAGCCTGTACAGTATCTGCTAGAGCCTGGACACACAGCAGTACATGTTCCTATTCTTAAGATGATTCAAAAAATCTTCAATCACACAGATATCCTGGACAAAATAAAGGAAACAAAATTGGCAAAAAATGGTCATTATGTAAGCCATCAAGATGGGTCGTACTTCAAAGAGAACACATTACTGTCATCAAATGAGTTAAAAATAACACTGATTTTGTATATTGATGATTTGGAGATAGCCAACCCACTTGGCACGTCACGAAAGATACACAAAATCTGTTCAGTTTATTGGACATTTGCTGATTTACCCATAAAATATCGATCATCACTGCCCGTGATTCAGCTAGCTGCGTTATGTAAAGTAGCTGACATACAGAGATTTGGGTATGAAAAAGCTCTTAGTCCTTTGTTACGAGACCTCCCCACCCTTGAAGAAGACGCCATCTTCATTGACTCTATTGGCAAAGTAGTTCAAGGAACTGTCATGTGTGTGGTATCTGACAATCTTGCGGCTCATGATTTGGCAGGCTTTTCAAAGTCTTTCAGAGCAGAATATTTTTGCAGATTTTGCACAGCAACTCAAACAAATCTTCAAACTCATGAGGTTGCAAGTGGAGAATTTAGTCTAAGGATGAAAGAAAGCCACAATGATGATGTGCAGGCTGTAGTGCATGGGGATTGTCAGAGTCAAAATGGTGTTAATGCAGATTGTGTCCTGAGCCAGTATCTAGAGTATTTTCATTCTGTCACTGGATTCCCACCTGATGTCCTCCATGATCTCTTTGAGGGCATTGTACCAGTGGAATTTGCCCTTTGCATTGGAGAAATGATTCGTTCCAATTACTTTACACTTGATCATTTGAATGAGAGAATTATAGCCTTTCCATACCAGCACACAGACAACATTGATAAACCTCATAAAATACCTCAGACCTTTGGTGTAAAGAAAAATATTGGTGGGAATGGTCATGAAAATGCCACATTGCTTAGGCTACTCCCTTTGATCATTGGACATGCAGTTCCTGAAGAGGATGGACCATGGACTGTACTGATGGAATTAAAAGAGGTTGTTGAATTATGTCTGAGCTCAGAATTCACAGAGGAGTCCATACAGTATTTACAGTCCAAGATACAGGATCATAGAGAAATACTGAAAGAAGTGTTTCCAGATTTCAGACTCTGACCCAAGCATCACTTCATTGAACATTACCCTGACCTTGTGCGTCGTTTTGGGCCCCTTGTCCACTTGTGGACTATGAGGTTTGAGGGTAAACATAGTTTTTTTAAGAAAGTTGTCCATGATACACAAAACTTTAAGAATGTGCTAAAAACACTTGCAGAAATGCATCAATACATGGTAGCTTACCATCTCAGTGCTTCAGGATTCTTCAAACCTCACCAGCAGACATCAAATGTCTCATCTGTTTTGGTATCAATGCTTCCAAATATTGCCAAGATGTACATTGAACAAATAACAGAAAGTGATGTTATTTACAGCACCTCAAAGGTCTGCATTGATGGAACTGATTATGTTGTAGGAATGTTTTTGTCTGTAGGGCAAGAGGGAGGATTGCCAAATTACTGCAGGCTTGAACAAGTTTACCTGATTAACAGTAGTGTTGTCTTTCTTTGCCAAGAGCACACATCACACTACATTGAACATCTGAGATCTTATGAACTTTCCCCCAAGAATTTGGCTGTTCATACCCCATCAGAGCAAAATGACAAAACACCTCTCTGCGCTTACAACATAGATGGGAAATTGCTCTTGACGCTCAAGCGTTTCATATTGTTACATTGAAAGTTTGTTAAAGCCCTTAAACCCTTAAACAGCTATCTATCTGAGGTGAGCAGACTGTTGAAGAGGTGCTGCGATGTTTGAGGATCGATATGTTTGTGGACATGTATTTGTAGAGTGTGCATGTTACTTTCAGTATCCAGAAGAGTTGATGCATTTTAGTCTCTGTCTAGGAACCTAAAGATGGATGCTGTCCAGGAGCATGTGCTGCGTATCTTTGTTGCACGGGACACCGCTCTAAAACTAACTTTATCTGAACGACCCAAGTCAGTTGAAGAGTTGAAAGACATTCTGCAAGAGAGGTTCAAGCCAAGACTGGATGGGGACTTCAGTCTGCATTATGAGGATCCAGACTTTGATGGTGATCTTTGTCTTCTTTCGGATATCCAAGAGTTACCAGAAAAAGGCACATTGAGAGTTGTAAGAACGGACAATGATACATCATCTGTTGGATCTTCTGACACAGACATACTGCCACATGCCCCTGTATTGCAGTGCCAGAAGAGTTGGCCTGATCAGTTTGTTGTCCCAAGTTTTGGTTATGAAATAGAGCATTTACTAGCAGAAGGAAATCGTGCTTATGAAGAATCAGGAAAATTGCTGAAGCTGAAGAGATCGCAAAAGGGTGAAATCCTTAAAAAAATAGTAGAAACAATTTACAGTTTCAAACCATACCCACATGAAAGGGAATTGGCAATGGTTGCTCAAGCTTTGACTGTAGCTCACCCATGTCTCAAAATGACACCAGGTGAAGATGGGGAGCTGGGATGGAAACGTCACATTGGGTACAAGGTTGCGTCTTATCGTAACATGCTGGCCAAAGCTGGGGTTGCAGAAGTAGCCATCAACACGGGGAGGCGAAGCCGAAACAACCCAAACAATGACCACCCTCATCAACACATCAAGAAAGCTCGAAAAGCAGAGGTTAACTACATCATCAACCTGCCCAAGGATCAAACCCCAGCAACTCTGGAAAGAGTTCCAGAGTTGCTGGGAAAGCTCCACAAGTGAGAGATGTTTTGGAGTCACAGGTAAAAACCAAACACTCCAGCAAAGATCCAGTTCTTCTTATAGCATGACGTTATTTTTTCCAAAGGTCTCCTATTCTATTTTCACCTCTGTTAAAAAACAACATCATATGTTTTTCTTTCTTTTTTTCTCCTCTATATTTAAATGACTGAGAATAACCATTTGTTTTTGGTAACTTTCCACAGAAAGCCGTTTAAAGTCTATTCACAATTCTGATCTCAACTAATCTTTGAACATTTTTGTGTACTTCTGTCTATTTACAGGTGTTTGCTGAATTTCACAGAATCAACAATGTAAACCTGCGCAATCAATTCTACAAGGAGCTGGATAGGCACACACCTAAACTCATCAGCTTGTTCAGAGAGAAGTCCACCAAAACTGGCAGGATCGCAGAGGAGCTGGCCAGATTGATCAAGATTTATGAACTCCAGGTGAATTTCTTCTTTGAATGATTCAAAAACGGATAAAAAATTATTTGTAAACAAATGTAAGAAACCTTGGTGTAATTTTCTTATGTAATTAAAAAAAGATATGACTTTGTATTATCATTTCACTAGAGAAAGACATTATTAATAATGAATAATGAGACTCCTCTGTGAAGACGCTGATTTCTCACAATTAATTAAAAATGACAAAAAGGTTAGGAAACAAATATCAATATTAAGCACTTTATTAATCTAAGGAATTGTTATATTTTCCATTGCTAACTTACATTTCATAGGAAAAGGGTCCCATTTTCCCTTTGTCATTAATCAATTATGATATGTTAAAGAAAAATAAACTTTTTAAATAAATCTTGTCACATTTTGAACTAATGTCCAAATCTGCATTATTTTTAACAAAATTATTGATCTATGAAATGGAATAGGTCAGAGGTTACCTAAACTTATCTATCTTGAACATATTTTTAAGACTTAATAATTTTTAATTCTATGTAAATGCAAGTGTAATTAAAAAAAAAAAAAAATAGCAACAGGACAAAATTGAATTTTAGACTTCAATTGAGTTGTGCTATTTTTAGAGGAGACCTGTGGGCACCTTGAGTGGTCCTTTGGGGCAACCCGGTGTCAACGTGCACCATGTTGGTGACCCCTGCATTAGAATGAAAATATCATTAGGGTTTGAACTAATAATCTGTGTTTTTGTTTTGTAGTCTCCGGATGGTCCAGACCCCTCAGACACTGCTGTGGCTCTCCTATCCGTTGTCTTGGGTGACGCTCCTGACCCTGCCGTCTTCCACCCTGAGGACATCTTTATCGTTGTGGAGAATGAGATACTTGGTCCCAGAAATCTGGCTGACTCGTTTCTCCTACTCTTTGGGTATGTCTATGCTCTGGACCTACAGTACCCAAAAAAATGGAGCTTACAATGACATTTATTCAGAAAGGGGTGATGTGCCTTGAGGACAACAAACCACTCAAAGGGCGTTTATTGACGCTGAAGAATGTTTTGTTCAGTGAGTGAATCTCCTAGAATGGACTATTTGTTTTTAAGTGTTGTGCAAGTTTTTTTGTTATTATTTGCACAACATTTTCTGCCAATCACTAAAGATCCAACACTGCTTCTCGTTTTCCAGATTCAACCTAAAGGAAAGGCCTAAAAAATTAAAGATGTTCATTCCACTGTTGGCCTTAAAAATAGATATACTAATGTTAATGTGTTGTATTGCACAGGTTTATTGCAGTTTGCCTCTTCCATCTTGGGTTAAATATTTGAATCTTACTACTCGGACATTGGATAGTGAAAGTTCATATTATGCACCAATTAATGTTGCCTAATGTATGCCTACCATAGTGCAAAACATTGTAATTAGCTTTATTTTGAGTTGCAGCCTTTTAGTTACAGTACCAAAATGTTTCTAACATGTTTAAATTACTTCACATGAAGATGATTATCATTGTTGCACTTAAAAGTTTATTGAATATTATCATCAATCCAGTTTTTATAAGATGTTAAAAATGAAAGAAGACCCCCAAAGAACTTAATGCATCAATGACTACTATATGCATGTAGAACAACTTATTTTTCTGCAATGTTATGATTTAGTTTAAACAAGCACTTTATTTTGACTAAACTTTTAAAATGTATGCACTTAAAAAAAAGAAAGCATACTGTGTTGAATAAAAAAATGTGTTAAATAATCATTTTGACTTTCATGTTTTTTTGTATTTTTTTAAACAGTTAGCTGACAATTGTGTAGTTAGGCAATATCAGCATCTTGGTTTAGACTCAATTTTGAGTTTCCAGCATTGAGCTAAGTGTTAAATATTTTGAGTTAATGAGCTAGTTCATTTTGAAAACATTTGAGTGCATTTTTTATATTTTATGAGTTAAGTGATATAATAAGAAATTAGTTGGTGAGAACATTTTTTTAAGTTAGAATATAGTTAAAGATTTGGGTTTAAATTTTTATCTTTATGAGTTGAGGAAAATTAATATTTATAATATGAAAAAATAACATATTAAGTCAACTTAAAATATAAATTTTAATATGTGTAAACTTACAAATTTTAATAACACAACTTAAATATTATTGTGTAATCTGTTACAAAAAAAAATTTAAGCTATGTGAACTCATTAGGGTTTACAGTGTATATACACATTCACGATAATTAAGTTGTAATTTTACAAAAAAAAATTTGGTAAATTTAAGAAGGAAAAAGTCAAAAAGCTACAAGAAAGCAGTAGTGAAACTACAAGAAAAAATGAGTTTACATTTTTTAAATTACAACCTTTTTCTCAAAAAATTGAGAATTTAGTCTTATAAATAACTTTGTTTTTATAAAATCACAACTTTTTCTCCTAACATTACAACTTTCTTCACTTAATTTATTGTCCTATTGATGGTGAACCTAATAGTCCATCATTCATTATAGCACATAAATTCTTATGTTATTGTAATGAGGTTTGAAGTTTGATCCACAACAACTAGTTAACCTAGTTGGTCAGAGCCTTCAGAAACCACAGAGACTTCCAGTTCCAATAACAAGGACAGCTTTTATTGAAAATGGCAGATTAAAAGCATTAAAACCATAGATATGGGAGCCTGCAGATTGTTCGGAGTTCCTAAACTGTGTAAAAAAATACAACACCGCAAACCAAGCTTAAAAACGACACCACAGAGCACCCTCTACATGAGGCACAACATTCGTGCTTAAAACATCTAAAAAGAAACTCCTGAACTCTTAGCAGGCTGACCACGCCCACAGATTAAAACCCTCAGTCAATAAAAGTAAAACCTGTAAAAGAGATAAAAAGGAGGCTTGATTAAAAGGGCTACTTAACTCGCCGATGAGGCGGGACCCCTCCCCGGGGTCTGAGCTCCTGACGCCGTCCAACTGCCCCGGGGATTTAGCGACGCCGGACGGCGGGAACCACAGTGGATCGGATGTTCTCCCTTGGTATCAGATGCAGCAGGGGAGCAGGAGAGCGCTAGCGACCAACGCACTGGCTAGTCCCGGCCCTAGGCTTTCTACAGGAGGCAGCTGACCTCCCCTCCTATACACAGGAACGAAGCTCCCCCTCGCTGTCTGTCTTCGTCGCCGGCAGCTCTAACCAGCTGCGAACGACACCCTCCCACCGGAATCAGTCGCTGGCCGCCGTAGCAAGACGCTCACTTCCAGACACCGCCACTTCCGCCTAAAAGTCCTTCCTCAGGTTGGCGCTCAGCAGGTGCGCTCACTCAATCACACCTGCGCAACCAGTCCTCATTACATTATTAAACCATAACCTGCATTGATGGATACACATGGATGCACATAATTTGGCGGCTTACACAATCAGCATGCAAATGTTTCTGTAAAATCCTAGCTCTTTCCTTGTTCAATTACTTTTTTCCCATAATTTTTTGAGTTTATCCTATTGAAATTATGACTTTGTTCAATTTTTTACTTAATTCTTATAGAATTATGACATTTTGCTGAAGAATTTAGATTTGCATGGCTTTATTTTCTTAAATGTAATATTTTATTTTGATGGTGGCCCTAATACTCTGTCATAATGGTGTAAATGCTTTTCGTTTTCAACATTTGTTTTTAAATGACAGATTTACATTTCCTCAAACTGAAAATAGTTGTTCAGTCTAAACTTGGAAGCTGTAAATATGACTGAGAGTCGGATCTGTTTGAGTTCTGCTGTGTACTCAGACCAACAGATGTTCATTCAAGTAAATAATTCATTGACTGTTTTTTTCTGACGCATGTTTACATAATTACAAGTTTAAGCCCGAGGCAAAGAAAATGTAAGACGTCGGATGTTGAAGTCAGAGTCTGACATCTGTGTCAAACCAGTAAAGATGCTCTGGCCTGATGCACACAGATAAATACAGGGCTGCTGCAGGAAGCTTCAACAGTGTCTCGCTGCACAAAGGTGTCTGGATTTAATTACTGACAGTCAGTCACTCACACAGACATTCATACACACTAAATCTGACTGTCTGCAGCTAAACCAGGTGCACCGACCTTGAAATTTCCAATTAATGAAAACACGTAGCATGATGATTTCACATGGAATGACATCATCGCATTCATGTCAGTTTGTAAAACAGCTGACTTCAGGAAGTATCTTTATATGCTTGTAGAGAGCAGAGTCAGGACCTGATGGCCAGAGTTGGAAGTGCCTTATGTTATTGTGGCGTTATGGTTTCCCTGTAGCCACCAGAAAACGGAAAAACAAAATACTGCAGGACTCCAGCCAGGAAGACTGAGACAAACAATGTAGAAAAATGCAAATCTGTATTAAATTAATAATATTTAAAATACTATAGTTAAAAATACAAACCAACAAAGGTTCCCAATGCTGCACAGGTGAGTCACACTCAGTTCACTTGGCGTGCTGCGGGAGAGTCTTCATGACGCAGAGGACCAGTTTTGATGCCCCACCCCAGCGTGCAGGAGTTTGCTTCGCTCGGTGCAGGTGGAGGATTCCAACAGTCAGCAAGGTCTGTGGAGTACAGAACCCCAGCAGACTGACCACCTCACGTAGATCCAGTCTCACTGGCAGAGACTATGAAAAGGACCACCTAGGACAGTGGCCCTAAACAAAACAACAGTGCAGCAGCAATACAGCAACAACACAGCAGTGCACACAGCAGCAGCACCTTGCTGGCAGCCTAGGAGGATGGCTAACAGGAGCTACACTGGCCGTAAAAAGGCAAACTGCCTGTGATCTATGTGGCGGGGTTCTTCTTACGGTGAGTAATACTCAAAAAAAAGATAAGATGACCAGGTCTAGAATAAACCAACACTGGGATTTTATTGTTTCCCGACAAAATGTAAAACAGAATCAACATTACTGTCTGGGAGAGCTTGTTGCCACCACTGCAGCCATGACTGCTCTCTCTCAACTGACAGAACATCTCTCCCTATAAAGGCTTAGCCCCTCCCACAGGCCAATTAACCAAACATGTCTTCAAAAGAAACTCCTCCCTTATATTTGGAGAAAACAACTTAAAAATAAGAAATCATTGAGCATGGTTTTAACAGAATCAAGTTTGCATTAAAAAGTAATATGACAGAAGAAATGAAAAAAACAAACAAACTTACAATTCTGACTTGTGACATCACTTCCTGTTTCCTATATGTACGATGATGTGTACATTGCTCTGGTTGGAATGTTTGTGGTGGGAAGCCTGGATGGTAAGTAACATTTTATTTAAAACTAAGTGTGCACCCTTAGAGTCGAACAAAATGTGGCTGTGGTGAATGTGAATGATTTGTGTGCATGAATGTATGCATGTGTCTGGTGCAAACTATAAACCAATGGACTGGGAAATGAGAAAAACAAACAATTGAAATCTCTCAGGCACTGTCCTGCAACCTGTGACGCTGCTTTGTCACAATCTACACAAGTGTTTGGCAGGTTAGTCATAGTGAGGGTTGTGAACAGGAGGAATACACATAGGAGTACCAAACCTACCCGACCAAAATGGGGCCCAAAATACAGCCTGGCAGTATCTGATGCTGCAGTTCGTACCTGCAGCAGGTCTAAGGCTGAATCTGGTAATCACTGAGAGGAAGAGCTTTTAACAGCCCTCTGCTAATCAATCAGCTACTGTGCACAGGTGAAAGCAGTTAATTAAGTGTCCCTCTACCTGCCACACCAGCCCCCATCTTTTGTATCAGTGCCCCAACGATCATGATCAAGGCTGAAATAAGGCAGACACCGTCGCGTGTTGTTCCCCAGAATTCCCTCTTTCAACCGCCCTCTGCAGATAGTGAATGTTGGAGTGCTTCCCTGCGGTAGACCGAGCAGTCCTCCACACTGCCCCTGGCTGCGGAATACTACCGACACTGGTGGGACCAGGAGAAACTTTAGTTACATTAGATGGATCAGGGTGCGATTCTCTGGCGCATTCACTGCTTACTAATGGTCTAGGGCCAGAGTCAATCTACTGGACAGGAACCTCAAGCCAAAAACACATTATAGAGTCATCAGAATCAGGCGCAGGTGGAAGTGGAGAGGGGGACAAAGGCCAAGCGGATGAACCCTCTCAAACTTTGTCAGATCTTGCTGTGGGGCGATTGTATAAACTACTTCCCCAGCTTTCAAGACCTGGTAAACTGTGGAGCACCAACGATCCTGAATTTTACTGCGACCCCGTTCACTGAAATCTCGCAGGAGGACCAACTGTCCCTCCTCCAGAGGGGTCTCCTGAACCCGCTTATTGTGGTTCCGCTTCCTACGCTCAGCTGCTGAAGCTTCCTGGTCTCTGGCCACATCAAATGCCACACACAATCGTGTTTGATGCTCTTCCACCCAACTGTGAATGGTTCCCCTGAAGGGTTCTTTCACTTGCCCTAACATGAAGTCAACAGGGAGTCTAGGTTGCTGGCCAAGCATTAGAAAGAATGGAGTCTCACTGGTTGTTTGGTGCGGTGTAGTGTTATAGCAAACTGTGACCTAGGGCAAACAGGGCCTTGCAGGAGATCATGCAATGTTCGGTTAGACCTCTCACACTACCCGTTACCTGCCGGGTTACCTAAGGGGTGGTTCTTGATTTCAAAATGCCATAGAGACCATAGTGCCCTTGATCCGAATGAAGCCATGCCGGAACACCAAACTTCGAGAACCCCTCTGTGACGAGCACCTTGGTAACGGTAGATACCCGCTGGTCTCTGGTGGGGATGGCAACTGTGTATTTACTAAATACATCTGTTAAGACAAGCACATTGTCAATGCCATTTTGGAAAGGCTCCAGGATGGTGAAGTCCATAGCCACCAGCTCATTTGGCCAAGATGCCATGAGGTGTCCCAAGGTAGCACGGTCCAACTGTTTGCCATGTTTAGCAGACTGACACCTCTCACAGAACTGACACCAGCGAGATACGTCCAACGACGTACCTGGCCAGTAGCAACGGGCTCTCAATGTCCGCTCAATTCAATTTCAATTTATTTATTTAAAAGGGACAGGACAAAAAAGACATTGTTACACTTTAAAATGTAACCAATGCCATGTCCACAGGCCATATAGCTGACAGCTAATTTGCAGACCAGGTCCCTGAGAATAAACAAAAAACAGCAAACAAAAAAGACACAAACATCATCTTCCAAAATACATATAATCCAGAACAGTCACAAGAAAACACTAGCAAAAACAATGGATCTAATGTTCACTGGCTTGATTGGATTTGAACCATTGTTTTACTTTACAAGTAAATTGTTTTAGATCTGGGAGAGCTTTTAATTCAGCAGGTATGGTGTTCCAGATCTGTGGACCTTTTACTCTGAAGGAGCTTTGACCAAATGTTGTCCTACATTTGGCCGGTCTGCAGTCACCATTAGCAGCTCCTCTTGTGGTAACTCCTCTGGATTTGTACTTTTCAATAGTATTGCTTATAAGTTTGGGAGCTAGACCATTAATGCACTTAAAAACTAATTTTAAAACAGAATACTTTATAAAATTTTCAAAACTTAATAAATTATGTTTTTCTAAAATCCTACAGTGGTGCCATTTCATTGGCTTTTGGTCCAGCACTTTTAAAGCTTGTTTTAAAAGAGAAACCACACCTTTCATCGTTGACTGACTGGCCTGGCTCCAGACAACAATACAGTAGGAAAAATGAGATAAAATCTTTGCATGAAAATATAATTTAGCAGCATTTATTGAAATACAAGACTGGTTCTTTATTATTGAACATTGAGATTTTTTTCATTATGTACATGTACCGTGAGATTTTTAATTTTACTATGTATACTTATGTAAGCTGCTGAAAAACTTAATTTCCCCGAGGGTGCCATCCCAAAGGGATCAATAAAGCCTAGTCTAAGTCTAAGTCTAAGTCTCTAAAAGACTGAAACAGTTCATATTGGTCCGGATGGTTTTTGTTATTTTCTTTATATGGGCATCATATTTTAGATGCGAGTCTAAAACCACTCCCAGATATTTGAATTTTTTGAAATATTTGAATGCCCTGGTGACCATGATGCTGGTGGACCTGATCCAATGTCTCAGGGATCATTACTTCAGGTCACAACAGCTGGAAAGCCTCCTCCCAATTGTCCGGCAGAAGGACCTAACGATGAACCAAACCATCAATCTCCACAAAATGTTTCCATTGGCGCAGCAGCACCAAGGCTACCTTAGGCAGACCCCACGCTCCGAGGAGGTGGGAAAACGCTTGCCAAAACTGGATCCAAATCCTATAGATTCTGAACCTCTGCAGTAGTTTGCTGGGGAAACACAAGCATCGACTGTTCCATCCTACAGTGAACCTGCTCTGGTTGAGCCTGAACCTGCTGTAGATCTCTGGGTAGTGGAGTACCAGGTGCCATGTCACTGACCTCTGCAGGGCTGGGGGTGGGCTGCCTTGACAGCGCACCTGCGTTCCGGTTGACTCTGCCGAACGATACTTAATCTCATTATCAAATGATGCCAACTGGGCTGCCCAACGCTGCTCCACAGCTCCCAGCTTTGCTGTAGACGAATAAAAGAGAGGGTTGTTATCTGTGAACACAATGCAATGATGCCCCAACAGGTATTCACAGAACCTCTCAGTCATCCCCATTTAAGAGCCAAGAACTCCAGCTTCATGGAGTAGTAGTTCTGCATGTTACGCTATCTAGATTATAATCCCCTACTGGCATAGGCAATTGCCCGCGCACTACCAGTTTGCTCCTGGGAGAGAACTGCCCCAAGTACTGATGGCTAGCATCCACTTCAAGAATGAACGGCAACCAGAAGTCACCAGAGGCCAAACGAGCGCTGATGTCAACTCCTGTTTGAGGGCACGAAAGCTCTGTTGGCACTCAGTGGTCCAATGTTCACACAGTCCAGATTTCTGTCGCCGTCTGGATTTTGTACCAGACAGTTCCCCCACTAGTCGATGCAAGGGAGCTGCCAAATGAGCAAACCCCTTTACAAACCGGCGGTAGTACTGGCAAAAGCCAGAAACGTTCTCAGGTCTGAGACTGTAGTGGGAGTTTGCCAACCAGCAACAGCCTCGATCTTATGAGGATCAGTTGAATCACCCTGATCAGAAATAATGTGGCCCAAATACTTAACTTCCCACTACACTGAAAAAAAAATGTATTTTCGATTTACAGTAAAAAAATTATGTACGGCGGTTGCACATAATAAAGTTATATTTAAAAAAAATTTTTTTTTTTACAAAAAGATTTAATATATTAAGTTAAACCAACATATATTTATCAAGTAATTTTTGTTTATATATTTTATGTCTCATATTTCAATTTACCTTATAGATTACTTGAGCTATTAGGTCATGTAGAAGCAAAATAATTTGCATGTTTATAGTACTTGACTATTACATGTTCTTAAAACATAATTGTATAATTTATATATTACTCTACACTAATTTCATTATGCTCACTCTACTTAACTATTATATGTTATCAAAACATAATTATGTAATGTTTATTTCATTTTAAACTAATTTAATTGCGTCTACTATACTAAACTATTATATTTTATTTAAACATAAATAAAATGTGCCAACTCCACCAACACACAAAAAAGAAACATTACTTGTGTCAACATTTTGTATTGTAAAATATTTCCCAAAAATGCAAAGTAATACATTGCATCAATAACAGTTTAACAAAAATTCCACTAGTAACACCTTGTAACATCTATAAGAACTTGGCTTAATTGTAAAGAAATGCTGAATTTTATGTGTTCTATTCTATAAGTTTAATTAAAATGCTACCCAAAATGGCAAGATAAATTAACACATAAATTAACACACATTGACAGCTCATAGATTTCATTTAAGTAAACACTTCCGCAGTTCAAAATAAAGGAATAAGTGTAATGTAAACAGTAACAACATTTGTTAACTCCAAGTTCATTTTAAGTTCTGAGAGGGTATGCCATGTTAAGAGAAAGCAGTTCATTCAAACAGTCTGTTTTTAAGAGCTTGAACCTTCTTCGAAAGTGTGCCACATTCCAGTTCCATCACCAGTTTTTGCAATACTTCACAGGTATTTTTAATTCCGGGAGGGTAGTTGAGATTGAGGGCATAAAATAGTCCAAATAGCATTGCAATAGCCAATGCTACACTCTGCAGCTCCTCTAAGACAATATGGCCCTCAATAACGATGCCAATGTCTTCTGGTTTGTTCTCAGGATCATGGTTGATGGCATATACTCCAACTGTTGTCTCTTCAATCGCCCCTTGAATGATGTCTGCATCTTCTGCCTGAAAACAAAGACAGCTATTTATTTTAACAGAAGTTTACTTGTCTTTTTACAACAAAAACTTTTTATAAAAAAACTAAAATAATGTGCAAAAAAGGGAAAAAAAAGTTAAATCCAAATTCCTCTGCCCCTCAAATTGTAGGGGCTTTTGAAGCAATTGATCAATTTTATGTTAAAATACTGTATATATTTTTTTTTAATTGTTCAAAAATAAATTTTTTTTGAAGAAAATAGAAATGTATCTTTGTTCTAAAAATAGTTAACTATTGTACATAGATTGATTATTGAAATGTTTGCCATATTGAGATACATCAGTATCGTGAGCCATGTATTGTGAATAGCATCGTATCAGATTCCCAGCCCTAGTTGCACCCCTAATAAAAATAAAATAAAGCATCTCTGATGCTCACGGGGCTGGGACAAATATGGAGCCAGACCAGATTTGGTCTGGGGGCTGTAGTTTACCCACCTCTATACTACTTATGCTGGCATTGCAAAAAGTAAAGTAATACAGAAGTCCTGCAATGAATTACAACTAAGTGAAATTAATATTTTAAAATAAATTATTTTAATTGCATTAGATTATTGAACTAACTTAAGAGTTCTAGTTCTAACAGAAATATAAAATCTAGAGATGTCCCGATCTGATCATGTGATTGATGACTCGATCGGAATCGGAAGTTGTCCCAACATCAGTATCGGATATTTCATTTATTCTTCTCATGATCAGCGCTTTATATTTCAATCTAATTATCCTGGGTAAATGCTCCACTCGATGTATGCATGTCATGAACAGATCACAGAATGTTGTTGCTGTAAAACGCAGCAGAAGTTTAAACCGGATTCTAACACAAACAGTCCAGTCAAGCTAGCGATGTGGTCACAGATTCAGACTTCAGGGATCAAGAACTCTTTTGAAAACGCTTCAAACTGTCAGCAAGTGTCTCTATTGGTTTGTCTGGATGTAAACAACCTATAAAGGCATTTCAACAGAAAAAGACAGAGTTTTTGTTACCTTTTAAGCTCTTCGTGCTGCTTAACTGTGATAAGCTAAGCGCTAGCTCCGTGATTTAACTGCTGAGGACCTGAGCTGTCCTTTGATATGCCTGTTTCATTTCTCTGACAGAGAAATAAAAGTTAAGAAAATTAACTACTGTGGTAATAAAACCGAATATGTGATGTCTTAAGTGCTTAAAAAAAGGTCAAATAATCTTAAAAAAAAAAAGAAAAAATAACAAATGGTTGTAATGATATCAGATAGTCATGAAATTCATGTTAAACAAACTCATCATTCCTTTTTTAAATTCTTAACATTTGATTAAAAATGTCCAATAGCTCTAATGATATTAAACCTAAAATCACTAAACTTTCTCACATGAATAATTATCATTTACATTATACAAAAACATTAATTTTTTTCTTGTAAATATTTGTCATATCTTAAATTGTTTATTAAAGCTACTTTACAGAAGTGTTCTATTAAAGTTTTAATGATAAAATAAGGTTAATGAAATATAAATAAGGGACAACTTAAATCTGTTTATTCAATTTGTTAATGTTTTAAATGTGTTACAAAAGTATCAGATCAGGACTCTGAATCGGCAGATACACAAAATCCAATGACTCTGAATCGGGAGACTCCGGTCGATTAAAGAAAGAGAGATTTAAGACAAAAAAAAATAGAATTAATTATTAGTTCTTTCGAAGCCCGGTGGTTGGAGACCGCTGCTTCAGAGCGCACTTACCTAAAGAAAACCGTTTCTCCGCCGCACAGCACTGCGGTCAAGCCAGCTGTAATACGAACTTGTGTGGTCAAGTCAGCCGCTCCTCAATTTAAGGTGCGCTCGTATTCTCAGCGTTACGATACCCGAACAAACACGGCAGAAATCCATTTCCGGCTTCCAGAATAAATGTTAAATTTGATGTGTTTGAGAGCATGGACGCGGAACGAGAAAGAAGGAGGTGCCGATTAATGTGGGTGCGGCTGGAAATTTGGCCCTGCGCTGCCTCCAAGCCGCCATTGTGACAACAAAACAATGCATTGTGGGAAATGGCGTTAGAGCAGTTATTGTACTTCGAGGTGATGCTGATCAGTGAATGACTGCCGCTAAATGGAGAAATCTCGCAATTTGTAATTCTTTCTTTCAAAATTGTGAATCACTGATGTAAAAATGAACAAGATTTTAAATCATGGTTATGTGTGTTTTTGTTGCCAAACTTTAATTTCAATTTTGTTTGTTTCTCTGGGACAAAAAAAATTTGACTATTTGTTATTTTTTAGACAGCTGATAAAATTTATTATATAGACCATAATATAAAGTTCATACTAAGAATGAAATTGGCTAAATTGTTAGTTATATTCATTCAAACATGGTACCTCTGTTTGAGAAAAGGTGATAACTCAATGTGTTAAAGTTCAATATTTGTGTTTTCAAACATAGATTATTCAATTTTTCCACAGTAAAAGTGTCTGAAATAAAACAGGATATGAAGCCATAGTTAAAATCAACAGGAACAGGAAGTGTGAGTTTTTCTTAACATTCCACTGACTTTTAATGTACTATGATATTATTTCCTATAGTTACCTTCAGGAACATGTTGGTTACATATCCTGTTTTATTTACTTGATAAAATACTTGAGTTATTATTATTTACCTGAGGACAGGTTTCAGCTCACCTTTGCGCAAATAGTTTGACAGAATGAAGTGCTTTAGATGTATTGGTTTGTATTAATGAGTGTGGGCGTGAACTGTATTGTTGTTTTGTGTACCTGTTGACATGTTCATATATGATGATGTTTGGAGCCAATAGGAATGTTTGTAACATGTGAGTGTGTGTGTAGACACGCCCCAACCCTTAGACTAACATTAAATCCTGAAAGCAGTGGTGATAAACCATCTATACCAGGGGTCTCAAACTCAATTCAGCCGGGGGCCGCTGGAGTCTGGGTGAGGCCGGGCCGCATCAGGATTTCCACAAGAAAATCGCTGGTAAAATATTCTAATGTTCTCAAATATCTTTATTTTTAACACTAAATAATGAATGAATTAATTAATTAGTTTAAAAAAATAAATCAGAAAATCAATCATTAAAATAATAATTAATTATTTAATAATTAAAATAATAACAATGACCATACAGCAGACACAGACAACTGAAACCACATATTGACTGACTGACTACAGGAGTGTTTCTCAAATGGTGGGGTGCGCCCCCCTGGAGGGAATGCGAATAAAAACATGTTTATATTAGTGATGAATATTGTGCATAATCCCACATAGTAGTTGATGATAAATTAAATATAGCAAAAACAACCTAAAAATCAATTTGGTAGCAGAAAGAGTCGCTGTTTACAGTGAACCAATGCAAAAGAACTGAATCTCTGAGAAAAGACAGAATTCCATCACTACTGTGGAGAGAAACAAGGAAAGATTGTTTTTACTTTGTCTGGAAGTTTCGGAAGTATTCAAAAAAAAGAAAAAGAACAATTAATAAAACGGATTATCAAGAAGTTTTTTTTTTAAATCATTCTTTAATTAACTGATACTGTTACGGCCCTGGTGTGTCCGGCACTCTTTGTGTATAGTTTGTGTGCTTGAGTTTGGGATGAATGAGATGGTGTGAATGTGAGTTCTCTTTCTGTAGGTGTCTGAGCTGAGAGCTCCAGTTCTGCAGAGTCTGGACCCGCCCACCTACACCTGATCCTCGTCATGCCATCAGCTGTGGACCAGTGACTGAGGATCCACACCTGCATAAAAGAGCTGACATCCCCAAGCAGAGTGGCAGCTTTTGTAACACCATTTCTGGTGGTCAGCTGTCCATGGTGAAAAACTCCAGCTTTAAGTTCCAGTCCGCTCTATTTGTGGACTTTAGTGGTGGAACTTATTGTTGAGAGCCTGTGTCAGAAACAGACTGTGTGTACCTAACAGACCTGGTCGGTCTTTGTTTGAGTTTGTGGCTCCCATGTGGACATGTTTCTTTTTGATGTGCTGTAGACATTAACCCTCTTGTATATCTTTTTCTTTGTATTGCATTCTGTTTATGTACATTGGCAGTTAAAAAGCAGATTACTGCACACACTAACAGATTAAACAGATCTGAGCGA
Organism: Oryzias javanicus; assembly: GCA_003999625.1. Classification (NCBI taxonomy): domain Eukaryota; kingdom Metazoa; phylum Chordata; class Actinopteri; order Beloniformes; family Adrianichthyidae; genus Oryzias; species Oryzias javanicus. The sequence continues at coordinate 6,209,260 of CM012450.1, forward strand.
TCACCTACAATTGTTTGGTCTGGGATCTTTATTTTTTTTGTTACACCTATTTCTCCCTTCCCCTCGGTTGGGATCGTAACAATACCAATGATGCTTGCAGCTGAAAGTTGTGTGTGTGTGTGTGGGGGGGGGGGGGTCTAAGAGAAAATATCTGAGAAACACTGGACAAGAAAAAACTATTTTTATTCAGTTTCAAACGTCTGTATTTACAGCTCCTCCTTCATTTCTGAGCTGAGAGCGGCGTGCTCACTGAAAGCTCAATGCAAACGCCGCACACCAGAATTCCTGGCCTCCGCGTCTGGAGCGCAGTCGCGCTAGCTGGCTCTCTGGCTCTGCGCACGCAAGTTTTTAAAGGTCTCAAGCTCTGCGCACAAATCGGGCACGCACTGAGCGCGCGCTGAGTCTTCAACGCGGTTCAATATTTCCACGCACAGTCGCAGCAGCGCTAATGAACGGTAAAAACACCACAGAAGAAGAATTTCCTCTCTACTGCTGCGTGCGTGACCGCGCTGCTCCGGTGTGGATACCACCTGCTGAGCGTGCGTTCATAAACCCGCGCAGACATGCGGCCGGTGTGGAAGCACCTTTGAAGATTCTGCTCGCTCGCGGGCATCACTCACGCACGCGGAAGTAGTCAGTCTCTCTCGCGAGGACTTTTTCTGATCGTGGAGGAGGAAAAAGCGCTTGCGAGGGTGTGATTTGTCCGCGCGGAATTGTCATGTGTGGAAGGCTGTGTGTCACATGTTGTCACGTGGTGAAAGAGGAGCAGGGCCCGCGAATCACGTTCAGTGAGAAAGCACTTCACAGGTTCATGGCTCCTCCTCCACTCAGCTGAATGGAGGAATGAATTAAAGAGTGAGGAGGCTCGGACAGCCCGCCGATGTCCCGCCCTCCAGAACCATATACCTTACCGTGATTGGTTCGTTCAGCTCAGCACACAACAACTGTCATTCATATCAGCCTTGCGGGCCGCACTAACAGTAATCTTTCATATGAAGACGAGGGCTGCAAATTATCATCTCGCGGGCCGCAGATTGCCCGCGGGCCGCGAGTTTGAGACCCCTGATCTATACCTTGTTGCATCAAGATTGAGATCCCCCCCCCCCCCCCCCAACACCTCTGTAATTCTGTCCATATGTAAAATAAAGGTGTTTTAATATTAAAAAAGAGTGTCATTACATGTATTTCAAATATATTTTTTTAATTTTACTATTAACAAGAGTTTAAATGTGCAAAATTTTCTAGTCATACAGTACAACTACTGTAACATGTTAACATTTCTTTGCATTTTACAGACACAAACTGCAGTTCCAGTCTCCAATCTCTGCTTGTTGTATCTGTGCTTCGTCCATCTGGAGACACTGGGTATGGAACCATTGAGAACAAGTGTCACACATAATCTGTGAGCAAGCAAAAAATTAAAATCTCAATCTTAAAGCATATTGATTATGTGATTTCAACACTATTGTTTATAATAATGATCCTGATTGAGGTGTCACAATTTGGGAGATTAAAGCTGGAGCAGGACCCAAATTCAGTAGACAAAGGTGGTGAAGGTGTTAACAATGTTATGGGATCCTTTTTCCTCCTATCTGTGGTAGTAGTGGAGGAAAAAAAAGATTTTGTTATGATCCAAACAAATTTTATGAATTTTAAATGATCGATAACTGGAAATGTTATAGGATTTAAAGAAAAAGTAACAATAATAATTAAATGCAACGCAATTTTTTACTTGTGTAACGGGAGGCATTATTGGGAGGCATATCCAAATCTGTTTTATGTTTAATATGTAAAGTAAAATAAAATATACAAAATGGTAAAGGAATTCTTAACTTACCCAGTTTGTTTAGGCAATCCAAGTCCTGGTGGTTTCACTGACGCACAGGATGCTCAACTGGTCTCTGCATTGAATACTTAGATGACATAACATGAAAAATAAGAGATAATGTTACTTATATTATTAATACAGCTATTCCACTTGCTGTATACAACTTCATTTCTATTACTGTATACATTTTTTTCTTTTTTTAAGGGTTCTCTGATTAAAAGTCTCCTAGTATTATGTAAGTACTTCATCACTTTATCACACCTGATGCTTGGAGGAGTTTGAGAGCCCAGTCTTTGTGTTCCTTCCCAATCTGTTGTGGAGCAGTGTCAAATTCAATTTTTGGCCTTTCTGGAAAGGCCTTCATCACTGCTTTTGCCATCTGAACAATGCAGAAATATGTTAGGAGAACTGTTAAAGTATCATATAGTATATTGAATATGAATTAAAACAGACAGAGATTGTACTCAACATACTTTTGGATGTTTGAAGTTTCTCAAAAAGTTTTATGTATCAGAGTATTGTCAGTACATTACCATGAGGACAATTACTCCACAGCTGCTTCCATCCCTTTGCAACGGGTGCTGCAGAACCCCTCCCTTCCACTTCACATCGACCCAGTCGGTTTTACTGCGGGTAGTTCTCCTCATTTGGAAATAATTTCTTTAGAGACATAATAAAGTAATAAAGTATTATCTGCATGAAAAAATATGGATGTAATAATCTAAATAATTCATAAAACATGTACTAAAATGAATTATACTTTTTTGTAAAACAAAAATAACTTTTTTGAGAGCTCTGCATACTTTTATGGGATTGTCTCTTCAAATCTGAGATAAATGTTGCGATCCCTATTCTTAAATGGACATGGTTGATACCAGGATGTAAAAATGTTTCAAACTCTCCTTGTATTATAACTATTTACAACATTGTTCATCAAAAAGTTCATAAAATTACAGTCACAAATGTTGGGACATAAACATTATTGTTTGCAAATATAGATCTGATAAAACAGTAATATGACTTAGGTCACTAACAAATAGATAATAAAAGCTATAAGGACAACATGCCTGTTGGTCTATATACTATACTACTAAACCACTATAAAATTTCATAAATGAATGTGTACTTTGTTCCAAGGATTTTTTTTAATTAAAGAGATAATATGGCATTTATTTGTAGTTTTTTGGACAAAAGCCATCTTCAATAAATAAAGAACAAGCTGGATCAAACTTTTCCCCAAAAATCATTTTACTCTTTTTCACAAGAACAATAAAGAAAATTTATGAGAAAACTCAAAGGTAAATGTCAAATGGACAGCAGTGCTCTTAAGATATCATTTTTTTTTTTTTGACTTCGAAGCTGAGGCCTCACAGGCAGACTGAAGCCACTTAAGAAAGATCAGATTATTGTGACAGACTCAATAGACTAAATAATTTGTCGTGGATGCTTTGAAATTTGCTTACATCAATGATATTAATGATCCTTAAGAACCTGAGTCTATTAACATTTGATATTAAGTCTTGAACCAGATATTGATGATTCATGTAGAGAAATGTTCATTCATTCATTCATTCATTCCAGATAAAGTTTTTTTTTTTTACTACTTACCATAGAAAGGACACCACAGGACTCCCTGAAAGCATGTTAAAACAGTTTACAGCACAGGACAGGACAAAAACAAAAAAAAGCGCTCATGCTAAAACCAGATTTGTAGCAGACGAGCAAAACACCTCAATAAGTGAAAAATAAATCTACAAACTTAGAATAAAATTCACTGCCCCCAGAAAATTGCCTGAAACAGGCGTGATATGTAGCCAACATGTTCCTGAAGGTAACTATAGTAAATAGTATCATGGATTATGGCTAAATTGTTAGTTATATTCATTCAAACATGGTACCTCTGTTTGAAAAAAGGTGTTAACTCGATGTGTAAAAGTTCAATATTTGTGCTTTCAAACATAGATTATTCAATTTTTCCACAGTAAAAGGTAAAAGTGTCTGAAATAAAACAGGATATGTAGCCATAGTTACAATCAATATTGTTTAAGTCATTCATGCGATTACTGAGATGACTGGTTAAATTATTAACAGATCAAGAAGCATTTCTTACTTAACAAGTGACTAAATAACCTTCCTGATATTATTTATTCGTTATTTGAAATGATTCAAATGTAGACGTATGCATTAACTCTGCAGATGTTTTCTCTCTGTTTTACCGCTGCAGCTGGGTTTCTTTTCTTGCTGAAAATGTTCTTGTAGTCTCATATGCTTGTAGGAACTTATCAATTTCCATCGCCGGAAGTCTCAGGCGTTCGTTCACGTTGCCATGGTGAATCCTGCTGTCTTTGCTCCATTGATCAGGGCTTTTAATGCTCGCGACGCTCGCACCTGATTCTGGTTCCAACAACTTCAAGTTGATTGAATCAAACATTTTCAGCTGTTCTGAAACCGAAAACTCTAAGTTTGAGAATTTTGAGTTCAGTGACTCTAAGTTCAGGTTTCAACTGCTTCTTGAAACGGGCCCCAGACCACTTAAAAAACAATAATAGATGCAATTTTAATCTTAACCGTCTATGTATGTCCTCCTACAGTTGTCTTTAGCATTGTTCATTCATATTTAGTCTTTATATAAATTTGGGCAGGACTCAATCTACCTTTCTGCATAATGGTTTGACAATGCTTGTTGAACCTGCTTCTTGAAACGGGCCCCTGATGTTCTAAGATCTGTGTGTGAGGATCTGCAGATCTCCAACGTCTCTAAAGAATCCTGACAGGAGAGGATTCTCTGTTTACTGGTATATTTATGGAATGTTTTAGATTCATTTTCTCTGTGAACATTACAGAAAGAGATTCTTCAAATACTATCTGAAGAGTTGCATTACATATTGTAGCATGAATGGCTAGTAATTAATAATCATATGAAGGGTTGAATATGTGATATTCGCCTTCAGATCTCGTCAAAATTATGAAGTTTATTAATCTCAAATTTATCAGTTACTCAAATTTATAAGCTTACTTATCCAAAAGGAAACGTGAGTGTCTTTACCTTTGAAGGGACGTTTTGTGAACCATGGAAATTATGAGACAAAACAACGACTTCTTATACACGTTCATTTATTGCAAAACTGGATTAACACGAAAGATTATCAAGTGTAAAAGCACAACATGGATTATACTTTGCAGAGATGAAAAGAAGAGAGAAAGCACACTTTTCTAAACTATTCAAAATTGGTAAGTTAAGGAGGCAATTCAAACTAATAATAAACAAGAGAAAAAAAAACAATTTAAAGGTAAGGTAAATGGCTGGGGTGTATGTATGTTGTGTCTAATTTAATGCAGAATAATGTTTAGTAGAACCCAGAGAGATCTGCTCGGGTGATAAAAATGTTATTACTGATTATTAATAATTTTAGCAGTTGAATTTCTAAATGAAAAGAAAGAAAAATTATTATTCCGTGTATGTACCTCTGACCACCGACAGTGAAACACTGGAGCGGAATCTCTGCATCACACGGTCTGGAATTCTGGTTCTGAAAGCCCCAGGTCCCTCGTTAGTTGCAGCTGTTGAGGTTCGGCTTGACCCAGTCCAGCCAGATGTCAGGATTCGGATCTCGACCCAAAGGGAGATCCGGTGATGGTCCAGGTTCTGATCCGTGGAGTCTCAAGTGATCGAGAGGCGATGTTTCAGGATAGTTAGCGATTTAAGATTAAAAGTTTCCAAGCTGGCCAGGCTAAAAAACGCAATAATCATTTAATCGCTAGAAAAAATAGAACAATAAAAGAAATTTAAATTGCGAATGAAAAAGGTTGAAACGACGGTTCTAGTTCTGTTTACAAAATTTAAGAAAAAATCCTCGCAGCAGTATTCTCTTTAGGGTCTGCTAAACTCTTCCAAGTTTTCTATTCTGATCTTATCTTCTACTTTGTCTGTCTCTCTCCGCTCCTTTTCCAAACTCCTCACTCTCTTCTTGCCTTTTCTCAACTGAACAGAACTTCCACCGTTCGGAAGTCCCGCTGGATCGAGCCTGGAGGGGTTAACCAATCAGGAATGAGCTGAGCTTGCCTTACGCCCTCACCTAATTAACATTTTCCAATGAAATGTGAAATTTTTTTAATTTGTGGGTGTGTTTGGATGCGCTTGTCTCAGAAGGCAGACCTGACTCCACAAACATCTCTACGAACATTAAAGAAATAAAGAAACATTTAATCCTTATTAATCAACTCGTCTCCTTATAAGTAGAAACCCCTTTTGGGCTGGAAAGAAACACAAAATAATAATAATCATCAACATTTAAAAGATAATACAATCACACTGAAATTCCACACAAGATGAAGCGAGAATCAAAGCGAAATGATTTGTTTCTTTTTTTCTTTTTGAAACTCTTCCTGTGGAAAGATTGAACAACTTTAGTTAAATTCACTAAGATAAAAAAAAAACAACTGTTAAGGTAACAAGTTATAAAAACATTCCATAACAAGAACAAAGAACAGTCCTCCTTAGAGCACATCTGGTGTGAGTGTGACTGGGTTTGCTGCAAGGCTGTAAATTTAATCTCGGTGGCGTCCCAGGTTGGTGATTCTCAGACCTGTGAAATGTCGATTGTCAACAAATGGTGCTGTTTGGTCTACATCAAAAGCAACCTTATCACCAAAAGGTCCTGTTCTGTGGCTACATGTATATCATTTGTCTCTTGTGGTTCCAGAAAGTCTGCTAAACCTCGTAAAAAGATGTTTATTCAATCACTCTCTTGGAGGTGGGAGTTTTGAGGCCACAGAGGTCTCCTTTGATTGTCGCAGGATCTTCCTTGTCCCGGGCTGAGCAGATGCGTCTTTAGCGTGGGGGTAAAGACAGGTAGTCATTTATGCGGCGGGCCAACATTCCGTTGGTTACGGTCTGGAGCGGGGTGAAGCATCTGGGTCTGACATGCTACAATATATTTAACACTAAACTGAAAAAAGTGTAGTTAAAAAGGATTGCCAAATCAAAGTGTTTCCAAAATGAATCTGTTAGTGTCATTATGAGAATTTTAACTTAATTATTTTAACTCGTCACTCTAAACTCCCACATTTGGTGTAACACCTGAAGTGTACATCTTACCGCCCTCTGCTGCACTGCATGGACCGCAGACGAGACGACGTCGGAAGCAGTGGTTTTAAGGTTTACCTAATTTGTAAGTAAATTATATGATTCTTGTTACTGAATTAATAAATGTTTCTCTCTCTGCATTGGAATTTATGCAAGTATTAAATCCGGGTACACGCCAGCCACGCTAATTACCGATAGCTTCTGGAGGCGTCGAGTTAGCACAAATTGCACTTGATATAACTAATAACTGCGGCCACGTTAAGCGACCGAAGCACAATTTCAGTTAAAGTAATAGATAATCGAATTAAGTTTAATGCACTGAGAAGCTGGTTTGGTGGCTGTGCTTATTTTGTCAAAAGTTAGCATGATTGCAGTGCTAGCTAACATCACGTGTTTAAAAACAGTCTCAGAAGCCGCGCTATGGTGGACTATCATCGCTTATTTAATTATATGCTTAAGTAAGTCCACCACTGTTCGTGTAATTAACCTTTCCGTCCTTTACTTAACCACAGGATATGCTGGGAAAAGTGGAATATGGAGGAGTTCAAAAATATGTCAAAGTTCCACACAGTGAAGAATGCTTCGACTTCAGTCGCTTTCTTCAAGATGGTTTGTTCCATTTTGTTTTATACTTCATTCACACGGGGCAGTTTGCAGATCAATACATAAAGTTACAGATTAAAGTTAATTGTAACTTCCTCTGTGTGTGGGTTCTTTTTTTCTTTTCCCCAGTCGCTGACACATTTGGTCTGCAGATTCAGCTCCTCACTGAAGGTGTGCTCGTTCTGACGGATCAGTCTGGAACAGAACTTTATGCGGATATATTATATATTTGATGAGCTGCTGAAGTCTGGGGTTAAAAGCTTCAAAGTCAGATACAAACAGCAGCCAATAATGGGTGAGTAGTCTTAATTATTAAAAAAAAAGAAAAAAAAACTTGCACACTGTTGTATCAGTCAAACGTTTTCTGTTTTTTTTTGTTTTGTTTTTTTTTATTATTCAGCTGAAATGTTGTATTACTGATCTAACATTATACAATATGTGTATTCTATTACACAGAATTGATGCAGTTAAAATAGCTCGTGTAAATAAAACCCTTTGTTTTGTTTGTGCTTGTTGAGTTGCTCCCCTAAATTATTTTTGTGATGTTGTCTGTTGTGATTTAAAGCTTTGATTTATTGAAAAAAAATGCTAAGAGTACTTCTGTTATTCTGCTCATTCATTTTTAGATCTTACAATTAATTTGGTGGCAGAGGACTCAGCATTACCTGATCCAGAAACATTATCAGCCCCCCCACCATCACCAGTTTCAATGTCAAACTCTTCAGCATCTTCCACTTCATCAGATTCAACTATTATCCTCCCATCAGTGCAAAACAAAAGAAAGGATGTGAGGGAGATGGACCGGGATGAAGCTAAAGAGATAAAATGTTAAACTATTCGATTAAAAACATTAAGTTAAAAATGGTAAAATATTAATGTTGACTTATATTTGATCATTTTTCCTCATACTATTTGCTTTACTGTGTATGTTTATGTTTTAAATTAATGTTTGTTAGTGTGTGTGTTAGTTGTTTTATTTATTTATTTTTGTTTGTCTTTCCAGAGGGTTCATTCTGTCTTAAGATCCAATCCAAAGGGAGAGGAAATCTTCAAGGAGTATGACAAAACTAAAGGTCAGTACAATGATCAGTGGAAAACGGGTTGAGAAAACTTGGAAATAATCCATATCTTATTTTAATAGGAGGGTTCCACCAATAAGTGTTCGCACCAGCTATGCACTGGGAATTGTGTATGAAGGTAATATTGTTCCAAAACATCCAAGTGTAAATAATACACACACGAGCGAGAATCACACACACACACCAGTTTAATTCACACACCCACGTAAAACTGAATGTGAAGTTGCAGGAAAAAGAGGAACATGTGAGAGAAATGTGTACTTGTGGAATATAATGTGAGAACTTGCTTGACAATAACCTTAACTTGTGTGTAAAAATGTTCCATGTGAAGAAAAATCACACACACACACAAGATTTAACTTGAGGTTGTGAGGAAAAACACAACTTGTAAAACTGTGTTGAAAAAAATCTTTATTTGTAGCTTCAGTTTTCTTCTGTAGAAGAGTTTCACACACATGCTTTGTGAGTCTCAGAGTGTTTTTGACTTTTGACACAGCACATGTGGAAGATATGTCTCAAAACTAATTTGCAGGGAGGAGGGGTCAGGCAGGGGGAGCTCTCATCGGAGATCAGCCAATCAGAGAACGGGGATCAGGGGGATATTTTCCTTTCAGCAGTGGCACCAAGCTGGGGGAAGTCTCTTCAAAATACTATTTTCATTGCTTTTCTGTAGTAAATATACTTTTACCAACAACAGATTTGGAAAACCAGCCACATTAAATGATTATGCGCCCATCCTTTTATAAACATCAAAGCTATTTAGTTTTAACACGGTGACGAGATGGAGCTAGCATAACACTAACTCAAGCCAACAATAAGTGAATAGTTCATATTTTTATTCACTATGATGGTGTTGAAAATGTTTATAGTACTATCCAATGATCAACCGAGTCCCAATTCTCAGCGAAGTCACTAATTCAAAGAACCGAGGTAGAGTAAAAAGTGTCGCCGTCGGAACCGGCTGTTACTTCAACCCCCCTCTGATGTGCGCGGTCGATCATAGCTAGTCTATAAACGGGATGAACACTCTTACGTATATTCGTAACAGCACCACATAAGCAGGTTTTTGATATACGTGGTTTGACTTTATTGTTTTCTACCCTCCTTAATACCATAGGCACCTATTTTGAAGACCAGTGCAGGTGTCATAAGTGCCTTAAAAATTAAATCTTTTAAAAAAATAATGCTTGCATCATTTATGATTTTATTTGATCAACATAGTATAAAGGTCGGCGACCTTTAACAGTAAAAGAGCCATTTGGGCTCGTTTTCCACTGATCAAAACCTAGAAGGAGCCGCATTGACTTACGTTAGCCTTTAAGAAAGTTTGATTTGCATTCATAACCTTCTTTTTGTCCTTTTAAATAAATGTGAATACTGTCTATTTTTTCCATGAAAAAAAGCATGAGGCTCCGCAGCCACATATGCAACCCCTGCTAGACCAGGGGTTGTAGACCCCTGGTCTAGCAGAGGGATTTTTATTGGAGACTGCTTACTTGGCACTGTTTGTTTGAGTGTTGTGTTGGCAAAAAATCTATTACAGTTAAGGGCAAAATTGACCTCAATATTGAATTATTGAAATGTTTGTCTTGCTAGGATCAACAAAATTCAGAAATTGAAGCTGCAGTACGAAATTTGGTAGGCTGCATTCAAAGATATCAACAGACTTCAAACAACTTAGAAAGGCCAAGCACTTCACTGTGAGGACCTCTTGCAATTGCCCCAGGTACTTCGGGGACCAACCAGCCTCTTAGTCCGCAGACTGTTCAGCATGAAATGCAAAGGTAAGAAAAAATTAACCAAGCAGGGCTCTAGAATGTGACCAATTTGGTCACATTTGCGACAGAATCATCAATGGTGCGTCTTAAAACAAAATCCGTGGTCGCATCGGTGCGCTCAGCAATTCTGTGGGGAAAAAAAAAAATTCTCAGCGATTCTGAAATTCTCATTCCTGTATGTGTGGAGGTGTAACAACTTCAAATAAGAATTATTATTTATATTATTGAAATGTACATCAAAATCATTTAGTTTGGGTCCATGCACATGCGCCCATTGCTGGCAGTTGGTGTGAATAAAAAAAACCAGTAAAAATTTTTTTCCATCAGAACTTTATCTTTCATCTACCGTAACTTTTTAAATTTTAACGCAATTAACATTATTCCATTGGATTCTGAAGTGGAGTAAAAGGAGTTTTGGACTGATATGCAGCCCCGCGTAGTTTATAGTCTTAAATCCACATTTATTGGTGGGACAATACCGCATAGAAAAGTGCATTTCCTTTCAACATTTGTACTCATTTTGTCAACAAATACATTAAAAATGAACCTTGAGGTTTTTTTTATTCTAATAGGGAGATATGTGTAAAGTTGTCTTGGTGTAACACAAACAAAATATCCTTTCATAGATGAGATTAGATTATTTTTTTATCTCATGGTGGTTAAATTTGTAATGTTGCAAGCAGCTCACACAGCTCTACACTCTTACCCAATTATTCTTTAAAAGCTGGTTTGCAGTGTAATCAATCTTATTAATCTTCGGAAAGTGTTACACGTCATTCATGGATACAGACTGATTTACATGGAATGTTTTTTTTCCTAAAAAAATGTACATAAAGCAGTCTTTAAAAAGTGGAGCTCTTATTCTGTTGTTTTGCTTTGTTGTATTTCAATCATAAGGTCTTTTCCAGCTGTATTTAGTGGAAACCGGGTGCGTTTTAAAAGAAAGGCACCAGAACCACTAAGAGCATCCACGCGTCTCATCGAGCTACAGTTCTGCCTTCTACCTGAGAACTCTAGGAGGACTTCAAGAGATGAAACTGTGCTCCTGCAAGCTGGGCTCGGGAGGAAGACTGTTGCTCTTGCAGACGATGCCGATCATGCAGAGGTGAAGACTTTTTTTAATAAGAAATTGATATAAATTATTATACTATGGTCTGAGTGAATACTCAATTCTGATTGGCTGCTGGGTGTAGATTAAAAAGGGATCATCCACAGTAATAATACACACCTAAAAAAGAAGTTATGGTCAAACAGCCCAAATGTTCTGTATCACCTTGCAGGCTTCTTTAAAACAAACTATTTCTTCATCATCTGGACAAAAGTTAAGCCGTAGGAGATGAACTTTCTCTCTGAACTGATGGTTTACTTAACCCATTGTGACGATTGTCATAGATGTCACTGTCCTTTGCTGCTGCATTTGAGGTCTGTGTCGGTAAGCCAGTGTTGTGCTAAAGTACGTCCCTCCTGATGGAATTTGTTTCCCTCCTCTCAGGCATTGTTGATTTGTTTTGCAACACTCATATTTTACCCATGTTAATAGAAGGTGGATGATGATGTTATATTTTATTGTCATATTATAATTTTTTCCCCCTTGTATTCTATGTAATACAACGAAAGGGGGCACGGATTATGGGAGACAGCAGATCCAGCCTGAAAGAATCTGCGCCCCCCCCCCATATTTAACAGTGGAAGCAACAATTATTTATTGTCTGTTGTTACATGCTGTCATAAAAAGGTAGCATTCATATATTTATTTCTCTCTAATTCTCTCACCTGTCATACCACAGTCCACAACAAGTTCCTCTCAGGTCGCACCCTCCACAACAAAAACAAGTGTGAATGACACGGAAGAAACATGCTCACTGTCCGAATTCCATAGTCCGATGACTGGTTCCATTAAACAGACACTTTAAATTTTAGCCACAAGATTGCCACAATATGTTTGTCATAACACTTCTTTTTTTTTTTTTTGTTTTTTTTGAAACATTTTGTATTTTCAAAAAATTCTTTTTTATCAGTCTTTTTAGCTGTGAAATAGTTGATGATTTTTTTATTTCAGTAATTAAGGAATTCACCTTTTATCCCAGTGGAAAACAAACCTCTCTGTCTTAATGAAGTTCGCACATAACTTCTATTCTTGTCATCAGTAATCAACTTAAATTTACAATAAATATATCTGGAACTAGTCTGTTTTTGATCTTCCACAGGTGACAGCTGTTATTTAATGAACAAGATCTGAAAATTTGAGGATGTTAGATTTAACAAAAAGTTCCTGGGTATAGCTGTCTTGGTCCTGTATGATTATTATCTCATCACTTTCTCTTGTTGTAAGATTAATCTATTGCTGTAACATTTACAGTCTTTTCCCCACACCTCATTGCAATACAGAAGGTACGGGGCAATTAAAGAACAGTTAAAATATGCAAGGCATCTTTATCTAGAATATTTACTTTATATATAAATACCAATGTTCTTACTTATTTTCTTACTTATGTAGTCAATATGGAGTTTCCAGCTAAGTTTATTATCGAGTATCACTCCTAAAAATTTGACTTCAGAGACATTATTAATGACAGTTCCATCAATTTTAATATATCTGTTCTCACCATAATTTCTCGTTCCAAAAATCATAGATTTAGTTTTTTCCCATTTAACACTAACTTGTTTGCATCAAACCATCTTTGTAGCACAACCAATTCTTTTCCATGCTTTGTAATGACTGATTCTAAATTTTCCCCAGATCTATAAACAGTGTGTCATCAGCAAACAATAAAAATTAACTTTTTTGAGATCTAGAATGTCATTGATAAATAATATAAATAACTTTGGCCCAATAACGGAACCTTGCGGAATACCAGAAAATACTGTTTCATATTTTGATTTTGAATGATTAATCTGAACATATTGTTGCCTGTTGTTAGATAACTGTCCAGCCATTTGTATACAATACCTCTAATGCCATAATTTGCCAATTTTGATAACAAAATGCTATGGTTTACTGTATCAAATGCTTTTTGCAAATCAAGAAATAAACTAACCACAAATTGTTTTTTGTCGATTGCAGCAAGGATCTCGTCTGTTAGATGAATAAGTGCAGTAGAAGTAGATCTATTCGATCGAAACCCATACTGATATTCAAAAAGTAGACTGTTTTTTTCAAGAAATACATCCAATTTTTGTATGAACCATTTTTTCTATTATTTTTGAAATTGTGACAATACAGATACTGGCCTATAGTTGGTAAATACATGTTCATCATTTTGTTTAAATATTGGGATTATTTTGGCTACTTTCATTTTTTTAGGAAAAATTCCAGTTCTAAAGGAGAGGTTGAAAATATACATTAAAGGTCTGAGAATACAGTCTATCGTCTGTTTTACTATAATCATGTCTATTCCATCACAATCTGTTGATGTTTTATTCTTGGATTTTCTCACAATTGTTAGAATATCCTGTTCTGTAATTTCATCAATATAAATAGAATTTAATATTTCTTTTGTATTTTGTTGTAAATTGGCACTTTCAGTATGGATTAGGTTTTCCCGACGCTTTACAATGTTGGTTCCAACGTTTACAAAAAAAGAATTAAACTCATTTGCTATTTGAGTTTGATCATTTATGACTTTTCCTTCATGCACAAAGTATTCTGGTATCCTTTTGTCTTGTGAGTGTCTTTTTGAAACTTCCTTTAAGGTTTTCCATATCCCCTTATTATTATGCTTATTTTTTTCAAATTTATTTTTATAATAATCTTTTTCAGCTCTCCTCATTATTGTTGTTAGTCTGTTTTTATAAGTTTTATATTTTACTTCAAGGATTTTTGTTCTGTATTTTACAAAATTTCCATACATTTTATTTTTCTTTCTGCATGCTTTTTGTAACCCTGGTGTTATCCAGGGTTTGTTAACAAATGTGCTTGTTTTTTTTAACTTAAATGGGCAGTTTTTATTGTACAGGTTAACATTTTTTTTTACAAATATTTCATAAGCCTTCATTTTTCAATCCGTTACACATACACTGTCCCAGTCGAAGTTTACTAGATCCTGTCTGAACAAATTAATTTCCCTTTGAGTTCTCATCCGTATAAATTTTAGGTGTCTTATCTTTTGGGGTCTTGACAAGTGGTTTTAACTGGCATACAGTGAAGATAGGTAAATGATCACTTAGATCACTCAATAATATTCCCTTCTGAGTAATATTTTGTATTTCATTTGAGAAGATATTGTCTAATAATGTTGCTCCAGTTGATGTTACTCTGGTAGGTCGCGTAATCACTGGAAACACATGCTTACAATACATCTCATTTACAAATTCCTTAATTGTTATGCAGTCCTGTGGATTCATGAAATCCATATTGAAATCACCACATAGCATCAGAGATTTCTGGGGTGGCAGAATATCAATTAATTCAGATAATTTCTTCTGAAACTCTTCTATCTTTGAGCCCTGTGCTCTATAAACACAAAAAATGATTCACGCTGCGGTTGGTCTCTAACTGAATTTCTATTGCCACAGACTCCAGAAGATCATCAATTGCCACAGACATTTTCCACCATTTCACAATTGTATTTACAGTCCACATATAGTGCTACACCACCTCCTCTTTTTTCTGGACGGTCAGTATGAAACAATCTATACCCATTTATTCCTAAATCATCACCTTTTTCCATATTTAACCAAGTTTCAGAGAAGGCAATAACACTAAACTTTGATTTAAATGCAGCTAAATAATCATATATTTTATTTATATTGGCATAAAGACTTCTGCAATTAAAATGTACAAGAGAAAAGAAATTTTGCAGGTCTACTTTTGAATTAAATTCCTCTTCACTATAATAATAATTACATGGAGGTTTTTGAAAATTAAACATATTCTTCTCAGGATCCAAGTCCATTTCATAATTGTGTAAATCAAACAAATCAAGTGGATCAGTTTCCAGTCGTGAAGTCATAATCATTAACAGTTTGTATCTTGAATAACTTAAGTACATTTTCTCGTTTCAAAGGGAGTTTTAAGTCCCCTTTACCAGAAGCGATTTCACAGCATCCATCGTTCCGCTCTCTGGTGATCTGCTCTTACCATAGCTCACAGTTTGCCAGCCTGAAGCGCGCAGGAGTGAATCCAAGTCCGGTTTTCCTCCGCGGTGGCATCTCCAGTCCGAACTCATCGCAGGCCTTTTATCAGCAGCAACGACGGGTTGTCAAATACTTGGTTTTCCATCCTCACAGCAGATCTTCAGTCTAGCCAGCGAAACATGATGTGGTGCTTTTATTTTCCTCTCTCGCAGCGCTTTGCGGATGTCTCTGTACTTTCCGCGTTCCTTGTAGATTGTCGGGGTGAAATCTTCATCGAAATAGATCCGGGAGTTCTCCAGTTGGACATTTTTTTTTTATCCACGCGGCCTTCAGAACGGTTTGCTTTGTTGCATAGCTTTGGAAACAAACAACAATTGACCGCGGACGCTGGTTGTTCCCCCGCGGCCATTGAGCAGGAAGTGCTCTGTGCGCGCGCTGGATGTGGAGCTCCATGCTCAGGCCCAAGTTCTCCCGTATCAGTTTCGACACAAAACCGACCACGTCGTTTCCTTCGCTCTTTTCTGGTACTGAATAAATCCTTATATTATTTCTCCTGGAAGAGCTTTCCAATTGTTCACATTTTTCCTTTAAGTACCTTTGCTCCTGTAACATGTGTATCAGGACGCGCGTAATCCTCTTCTCATTGTCCTCACTTTCCGACAATCTTTGTTCGGCAACGTCCACTCTTTTCGTAATTTTTCCCATTTCCTCTCTGACTTCTCGAATTTCTTTTGACAGAGTTTCAAAATTTTGGGTCATTTCTGCTCGAAAGGCTTTTAATTCTTTTAGTACTTCCGTCATACCGGGTGTGGCACCTCTGGTTGCCTCTGGCGTCTCCATGCAAAGCTCTGCCTCTGTTAGTTTCAAAATGCTCTTGGCCTTAGATTTAGCCATTTCAGTCAAATTCCAAAATGATTCCAAGTACAATTGTTTAAATTTTAGATGTTGAAGTTATTGAGCAAGTTGTTGTTGAGCAAGTTACTAGGCTTGTGCTCTGGCGGCCATTTTGATTTGAACTCTCAGTTCACTTGGCGTGCTGCGGGAGAGTCTTCATGACGCAGAGGACCAGTTTTGATGCCCCACCCCAGCGTGCAGGAGTTTGCTTCGCTCGGTGCAGGTGGAGGATTCCAACAGTCAGCAAGGTCTGTGGAGTACAGAACCCCAGCAGACTGACCACCTCACGTAGATCCAGTCTCACTGGCAGAGACTATGAAAAGGACCACCAAGGACAGTGGCCCTAAACAAAACAACAGTGCAGCAGCAATACAGCAACAACACAGCAGTGCACACAGCAGCAGCACCTTGCTGGCAGCCTAGGAGGATGGCTAACAGGAGCTACACTGGCCATAAAAAGGCAAACTGCCTGTGATCTATGTGGCGAGGTTCTTCTTGCAGTGAGTAATACTCAAAAAAAGATAAGATGACCAGGTCTAGAATAATCAACACTGGGATTTTATTGTTTCCCGACAAAATGTAAAACAGAATCAACATTACTGTCTGGGAGAGCTTGTTGCCACCACTGCAGCCATGACTGCTCTCTCTCAACTGACACAACATCTCTCCCTATAAAGGCTTAGCCCCTCCCACAGGCCAATTAACCAAACATGTCTTCAAAACAACAAACAACTTAAAAAGAAGAAATAATTGAGCATGGTTTTAACAGAATCAAGTTTGCGTTAAAAAGTAATATGACAGAAGAAATGAAAAAAACAAACAAACTTACAATTCTGACTTGTGACATCACTTCCTGTTTCCTATATGTACGATGATGTGTACATTGCTCTGGTTGGAATGTTTGTGGTGGGAAGCCTGGATGGTAAGTAACATTTTATTTAAAACTAAGTGTGCATCCTTAGAGTCAAACAAAATGTGGCTGTGGTGAATGGGAATGATTTGTGTGCATGGATGTCTGCATATGTCTGGTGCAAACTATAAACCAATGGACTGGGAAATGAGAAAAACAAACAATTGAAATCTTTCAGGCACTGTCCTGCAACGTGTGACGCTGCTTTGTCACAATCTACACAAGTGTTTGGCAGGTTAATCATAGTGAGGGTTGTGAACAGGAGGAATACACATAGGAGTACCAAACCTACCCGACCAAAATGGGGCCCAAAATACAGCCTGGCAGTGTCTGATGCTGCAGTTCGTACCTGCAGCAGGTCTAAGGCTGAATCTGCTAATCACTGAGAGAAAGAGCTTTTAACAGCCCTCTGCTTATCAATCAGCTGCTGTGCACAGGTGAAAGCAGTTAATTAAGTGTCCCTCTACCTGCCACACCAGCCCCCATCTTTTGTATCAGTGCCCCAACGATCATGATCAAGGCTGAAATAAGGCAGACACCGTCGCATGTTGTTCCCCAGAATTCCCTCTTTCAACCGCCCTCTGCAGATAGTGAATGTTGGAGTGCTTCCCTGCAGTAGACAGAGCAGTCCTCCACACTGCCCCTGGCTGCGGAATACTACCGACACTGGTGGGACCAGGAGAAACTTTAGTTACATGAGATGGATCAGGGTGCGATTCTCTGGCGCATTCACTGCTTACTAATGGTCTAGGGCCAGAGTCAATCTACTGGACAGGAACCTCAAGCCACAAAAACACATCCTCATCTATAGAGTCATCAGAATCAGGCGCAGGTGGAAGTGGAGAGGGGGACAAAGGCCAAGCGGATGAACCCTCTCAAACTTTGTCAGATCTTGCTGTGGGGCGATTGTATAAACTACTTCCCCAGCTTTCAAGACCTGGTAAACTGTGGAGCACCAACGATCCTGAATTTTACTGCGACCCCGTTCACTGAAATCTCGCAGGAGGACTAACTGTCCCTCCTCCAGAGGGGTCTCCTGAACCCGCTTATTGTGGTTCCGCTTCCTACGCTCAGCTGCTGAAGCTTCCTGGTCTCTGGCCACATCAAATGCCACACACAATCGTGTTTGATGCTCTTCCACCCAACTGTGAATGGTTCCCCTGAAGGGTTCTTTCACTTGCCCTAACATGAAGTCAACAGGGAGTCTAGGTTGCTGGCCAAACATTAGAAAGAATGGAGGAGGTCTCACTGGGTTGTTTGGGCGGTGTAGTGTTATAGCAAACTGTGACCTAGGGCAAACAGGGCTTGCAGGAGATCATGCAATGTTCGGTTAGACCTCTCACACTACCCGTTACCTGCCGGGTTACCTAAGGGGTGGTTCTTGATTTCAAAATGCCATAGAGACCAGAGAGTTGCTGAATAAGCTGACTCTCGAAGCTGTGCCCTTGATGAATGAATGAAGCCATGCCGGAACACCAAACTTCGAGAACCCCTCTGTGACGAGCACCTTGGTAACGGTAGATACCCGCTGATCTCTGGTGGGGATGGCAACTGTGTATTTACTAAATACATCTGTTAAGACAAGCACATTGTCAATGCCATTTTGGAAAGGCTCCAGGATGGTGAAGTCCATAGCCACCAGCTCATTTGGCCAAGATGCCATGAGGTGTCCCAAGGTAGCACGGTCCAACTGTTTGCCATGTTTAGCAGACTGACACCTCTCACAGGACTGACACCAGTGAGATACGTCCAACGACGTACCTGGCCAGTAGCAACGGGCTCTCAATGTCCGCTCAATTCAATTTCAATTTATTTATTTAAAAGGGACAGGACAAAAAAGACATTGTTACACTTTCAAATGTAACCGATGCCATGTCCACAGGTCATATAGCTGACAGCTAATTTGCAGACCAGGTCCCTGAGAATAAACAAAAAACAGCAAACAACAAAGACACAAACATCATCTTCCAAAACATATAATCCAGAACAGTCAAGAAAAACACTAGCAAAACAATGGATCTAATGTTCACAGGCTTGATTGGATTTGAACCATTGTTTTACTTTACAAGTAAATTGTTTTAGATCTGGGAGAGCTTTTAATTCAGCAGGTATGGTGTTCCAGATCTGTGGACCTTTTACTCTGAAGGAGCTTTGAACAAATGTTGTCCTACATTTGGCCGGTCTGCAGTCACCATTAGCAGCTCCTCTTGTGGTAACTCCTCTGGATTTGTACTTTTCAATAGTATTGCTTATAAGTTTGGGAGCTAGACCATTAATGCACTTAAAAACTAATTTTAAAACAGAATACTTTATAAAATTTTCAAAACTTAATAAATTATGTTTTTCTAAAATCCTACAGAGGTGCCATTTCATTGGCTTTTGGTCCAGCACTTTTAAAGCTTGTTTTAAAAGAGAAACCACACCTTTCATCGTTGACTGACTGGCCTGGCTCCAGACAACATACAGTAGGAAAAATGAGATAAAATATTTGCATGAAAATATAATTTAGCAGCATTTATTGAAATACAAGACCTTAAAAGACTGAAACAGTTCATATTGGTCCGGATGGTTTTTGTTATTTTCTTTATATGGGCATCATATTTTAGATGCGAGTCTAAAACCACTCCCAGATATTTGAATTTTTTGAAATATTTGAATGCCCTGGTGACCATGATGCTGGTGGACCTGATCCAATGTCTCAGGGATCATTACTTCAGGTCACAACAGCTGGAAAGCCTCCTTCCAACTGTCCGGCAGAAGGACCTAACGATGAACCAAACCATCAATCTCCACAAAATGTTTCCATTGGCGCAGTAGTGCCAAGGCTACCTTAGGCAGACCCTCACGCTCCGAGGCTTGCCAAAACTGGATCCAAATCCTATAGATTCTGAACCTCTGCAGTAGTTTGCTGGGGAAACACAGGCATCGACTGTTCCATCCTACAGTGAACCTGCTCTGGTTGAGCCTGAACCTGCTGTAGATCTCTGGGTAGTGGAGTACCAGGTGCCATGTCACTGACCTCTGCAGGGCTGGGGGTGGGCTGCCTTGACAGCGCACCTGCGTTCCGGTTGACTCTGCCGAACGATACTTAATCTCATTATCAAATGATGCCAACTGGGCTGCCCAACGCTGCTCCACATCTCCCAGCTTTGCTGTAGACGAATAACAGAGAGGGTTGTTATCTGTGAACACAATGCAATGATGCCCCAACAGGTATTCACAGAACTTCTCAGTCATCCCCATTTAAGAGCCAAAAACTCCAGCTTCATGGAGTAGTAGTTCTGCATGTTACGCTATCTAGATTATAATCCCCTACTGGCATAGGCAATTGCCCGCACACTACCAGTTTGCTCCTGGGAGAGAACTGCCCCAAGTACTGATGGCTAGCATCCACTTCAAGAATGAACCGCAACCAGAAGTCACCAGAGGCCAAACGAGCGCTGATGTCAACTCCTGTTTGAGGGCACGAAAGCTCTGTTGGCACTCAGTGGTCCAATGTTCACACAGTCCAGATTTCTGTCGCCGTCTGGATTTTGTACCAGACAGTCCCCCCACTAGTCGATGCAAGGGAGCTGCCAAATGAGCAAACCCCTTTACAAACCGGCGGTAGTACTGGCAAAAGCCAGAAACGTTCTCAGATCTGAGACTGTAGTGGGAGTTAGCCAACCAGCAACAGCCTCGATCTTATGAGGATCAGTTGAATCACCCTGATCAGAAATAATGTGGCCCAAATACTTAACTTCCCACTACACTGAAAAAAAATGTATTTTCGATTTACATTAAAAAAAGTATGTACAGCGGTTGCACATAATAAAGTTATATTTAAATTTTTTTTTTTTTTTTTACAAAAAGATTTAATATATTAAGTTAAACCAACATATATTTATCAAGTAATTTTTTTTATATATTTTATGTCTCATATTTCAATTTACCTTATAGATTACTCAAGCTATTAGGTCATGTAGAAGCAAAATAATTTGCATGTTTATAGTACTTGACTATTACATGTTCTTAAAACATAATTGTATAATTTATATATCACTCTACACTAATTTCATTATGCTCACTCTACTTAACTATTATATGTTATTAAAACATAATTATGTAATGTTTATTTCATTTTAAACTAATTTAATTGCGTTTACTATACTAAACTATTATATTTTATTTAAACATAAATAAAATGTGCCAACTCCACCAACACACAAAAAAGAAACATTACTTGTGTCAACATTTTTGTGTTGTAAAATATTTCCCAAAAATGCAAAGTAATACATTGCATCAATAACAGTTTAACAAAAATTTCACTTGTAACACCTTGTAACATCTATAAGAACTTGGCTTAATTGTAAAGAAATGTTGAATTTTATGTGTTCTATTCTATAAGTTTAATTAAAATGCTACCCAAAATGGCAAGATAAATTAACACATAAATTAACACACATTGACAGCTCATAGATTTCATTTAAGTAAACACTTCCTATATTAAACACTTCTGCAGTTCAAAATAAAGGAATAAGTGTAATGTAAACAGTAACAACATTTGTTAACTCCAAGTTCATTTTAAGTTCTGAGAGGGTATGCCATGTAAAGAGAAAGCAGTTCATTCAAACAGTCTGTTTTTAAGAGCTTGAACCTTCTTCGAAAGTGTGCCACATTGCAGTTTCATCACCAGTTTTTGCAATATTTCACAGGTATTTTTAATTCTGGCAGGGTAGTTGAGATTGAGGGCATAAAATAGTCCAAATAGCATTGCAATAGCCAATGCTACACTCTGCAGCTCCTCTAAGACAATATGGCCCTCAATAACGATGCCAATGTCTTCTGGTTTGTTCTCAGGATCATGGTTGATGGCATATACTCCAACTGTTGTCTCTTCAATCGCCCCTTGAATGATGTCTGCATCTTCTGCCTGAAAACAAAGACAGCTATTTATTTTAACAGAAGTTTACTTGTCTTTTTACAACAAAAACTCTTTATAAAAAAACTAAAATAATGTGCAAAAAAGGGAAAAAAAGTTAAATCCAAATTCCCCTGCCCCTCAAGTTGTAGGGGCTTTTGAAGCAATTGATCCATTTTCTGTTAAAATAAAATTTTTTAAATTGTTCAAAAATAAACATTTTTTGAAGAAAATAAAAATGTATCTTTGTTCTAAAAATAGTTAAATATCGTACATAGATTGATTATTGAAATGTTTGCCATATTGAGATACATCAGTATCGTGAGTCATGTATTGTGAATAGCATCGTATCATGAGTTACCCTCAGATTCCCAGCCCTAGTTGCACCCCTAATAAAAATAAAATAAAGCATCTCTGATGCTCACGGGGCTGGGACAAATATGGAGTCAGACCAGATTTGGTCTGGGGGCTGTAGTTTACCCACCGCTACACTACTTATGCTGGCATTGCAAAAAGTAACAGAACCCTCTTAACCCTTCCGCTCTCCTTAGCTTGTTTACATAAAAAGTGAGGTCATCTGGACCCCACAAGACAGTGCGCTGAAATTTTTTTTTTTCACGGATTTTTGAGTTTCACTAATGTCCATGACAGACGTAAAATCCTGTCCCCCTTCGTCCACATTTGTCATGGAAGAAATCACATAACAATATGTGGTTGGAGCCATCTGGACCCCAAGGAGAGCGGAAGGGTTAAACAGAATCATACTGATCATGTGATTGATGACTCGATCGCAATCGGAAGTTGTCCCAACATCAGTATCAGATATTTCATTCATTCTTCTCATGATCAGCGCTTTATATTTCAATCCAATTATTCTGGATAAATTCTCCACTCGATGTATGCATGTCGTGAACAGATCACAGAATGTTGTTGCTGTAAAACGCAGCAGAATCCAGCAGCAGTTTAAACCGGATTCTAACACAAACAATCCAGTCAAGCTAGCGATGTGGTCACAGATTCAGACTTCAGGGATCAAGAACTCTTTTGAAAACGCTTCAAACTGTCAGCAAGTGTCTCTATTGGTTTGTCTGGATGTAAACAACCTATAAAGGCATTTCAACAGAAAAAGAGAGTTTTTGTTAGCTTTTAAGCTCTTCGTGCTGCTTAACTGTGATAAGCTAAGTGCTAGCTCCGTGATTTAACTGCTGAGGACCCAAGCTGTCCTTTGATATGCCTGTTTCATTTCTCTGACAGAGAAATAAAAGTTAAGAAAATTAACTACTGTGGTAACAAAACTGAAAATATGATGTCTTAAGTGCTTAAAAAAAGGTCAAATAATCTTAAAAAAAATAGAAAACCTAATAAATGGTTGTAATGATATGAGATAGTCATGAATACTCAATCAAATTCATATTAAACAAAATCATCATTCCTTTTTTAAATTCTTAACATTTGATTAAAAATGTCCAATAACTCTAATGATATTGAACCTAAACTCACTAAACTTTCTCACATGAATAATTATCATTTATATAACACAAAAACATTATTTTTTTCCTTGTAAATATTTGTTATATTTTAAATTGTTTATTAAAGCTACTTTACAGAAGTGTTCTATTAAAGATTTAATGATAAAATAAGGTTAATGAAAAATAAATAAGGGACAAGTAAAATCTGTTTATTCAATTTGTTCATGTTTTAAATGTGTTACAACATTATCAGATCAGGACTCTGAATCGGCAGATACACAAAATCCAATGACTCTGAATCGGGAGACTCCGGTCAATTAAAAAAAAGAGAGATTTAAGACAAAAAAAAAAAATTAATTATTAATTCTTTCGAAGCCCGGTGGTTGGAGACCGCTGCTTCAGAGTGCACTTTGCAACCCAGGTGCAAATTGGTTATCCATAAATGTTTTAATTTCATTGGATGAGTTTATTTAGTTATTAGTAGTTCTAAATTCTGAGCGGCACTTGAACGCATCAGCAGGTTCCCAGAATCCCTACGTGAAGCATCTAGCCCAACAGCCAATCAGGAACGAGGTTAGTCGAGCAAGCCCCGCAACGCAGACACTGCTCGCGGTTTTTACCGCCATTGGTTTTTTCCTTTTGGACCGCGAGGAAGGATAATTGCCTGCCGAGCGAGCTGAACACGAGCAAGCAGAACGCGAGCAAGCGGACCTTGGAGGAGGACAGTGTGATTCGGTGCGAGTTGCGGGAGGCAAGGAGCTGCCACAGCACGACGGTTGGTGCCGTTACCGCAGACAGCAAACGGCTAAGAGAGGTCTCCACGAGGGCCGGGTGGTTTGGTTTCATTCCCAGTCGCCATTACGGGAGTTTCAGCAAGTGGCGAGGTAGACGGCCTCAATTTCAGAGCAGAACAACGGTGAGAAAAAAAAGAGACGTTATGTGCTAACGGGTGCTAACGGGTGACCGCCATGTTAGGTTTTCATGCTAATGCCTGGCATTGAGTAAGGTTTTACAGTTTTTTTTTTGTTGCCTTTATTTTGCTGTTAACTTTAAGAAAAGGAATTTACACATCATATGTGATTTAATTTGTTTAGTTTTACACATTGTTTGAAGTTATTTCTTATAAAAAAAAGAAGAGAAATGCATAATGCTAGAAGAATGATTCAGATCAATTTTTGGTGCAGTTCCTCTCACACTAGCAGGCCTGTAGTGTGGGAAAAAGGTACAAAAGCACATGGTTATCACCTCTGAAATCTTCTGCATGTATTTTTGTTGTTATTGCTATTCTGTGATATGATTTATAGTAAGTTATTACACATTACATGAACATGAAAAGTTAATTTTGTATGCTTATTGCCACGTTTGAACTTGAGAGAATAAATTGTACAACTGTATTTAGATTATAATTTTATTGAAACACTTAAATGCATAATCTGCATTTATTTTGAACCACGGAGTGGAAAATGGGCTTATCCCAGGACAAAGTCTAATATGAGTGACCTTGTTTATAGGTCAGGTTTTTTTTGGTGGACCAGAACTCCGGGAAGAAGATTGAAGATCCATCAGATGGCGAGCCAAAGAGTCCACGGATAAAGATACCCACATTGCACGAACACACAAACTACAACAGGTGCACCTGCAACGATTCAAATATTTATTTTTTTGGGCCCGAACAAACAATATTGTTTTTTTTTCTTTTCTTTTCTTTGTGCGCACTGTTTATTTTTAAACTGCCAAATTATCTTCTGTGACAATATAAGAGTTCTACTCAAAAGTTTTTTTGTTGTCATCTTTGCTGCTCATCTCCTCGGCTCCAGGCGAAATTAGAGTCTTCTGGTATTGGTCCATAAGTTCTGTTACACCATCTTCATACAGACTAGTTGGTTACAACTTAACTAAAGAAAAGCGTTTCTCGGCCGCACAGCACTGCAGTCAAGCCAGCTGTCATACGAACTTGTGTGGTCAAGTCAGCCGCTCCTCAATTTATGGTGCGCTCGTATTCTCAGCGTTACGATACCCGAACAAACACGGCAGAAATCCATTTCCGGCTTCCAAAATAAATGTTAAATTTGATGTGTTTGAGAGCATGGACGCGGAACGAGAAAGAAGGAGGCGCCGACTAATGCGAGTGCGGCTGGAAATTTGGCCCTGCGCTGCCTCCAAGCCGCCATTGTGACTACAAGACAATGCATTGTGGGAAATGGCGTTAGAGCAGTTATTGTACTTCAAGGTGATGCTGATCAGTGAATGACTGCCGCTAAATGGAGAAATCTCGCAATTTGTAATTCTTTCTTTCAAAATTGTGAATCACTGATGTAAAAATGAACAAGATTTTAAATCATGGTTATGTGTGTTTTTGTTGCCAAACTTTAATTTCAATTTTGTTTGTTTCTCTGGGACAAAAAAAATTTGACTATTTGTTATTTTTTAGACAGCTGATAAAATTTATTATATAGACCATAATAATAAAAGTTCATACTAAGAATGAAATTGGCTAAATTGTTAGTTATATTCATTCAAACATGGTACCTCTGTTTGAGAAAAGGTGATAACTCAATGTGTTAAAGTTCAATATTTGTGTTTTCAAACATAGATTATTCAATTTTTCCACAGTAAAAGTGTCTGAAATAAAACAGGATATGAAGCCATAGTTAAAATCAACAGGAACAGGAAGTGTGAGTTTTTCTTAACATTCCACTGACTTTTAATGTACTATGATATTATTTCCTATAGTTACCTTCAGGAACATGTTGGTTACATATCCTGTTTTATTTACTTGATAAAATACTTGAGTTATTATTATTTACCTGAGGACAGGTTTCAGCTCACCTTTGCGCAAATAGTTTGACAGAATGAAGTGCTTTAGATGTATTGGTTTGTATTAATGAGTGTGGGCGTGAACTGTATTGTTGTTTTGTGTACCTGTTGACATGTTCATATATGATGATGTTTGGAGCCAATAGGAATGTTTGTAACATGTGAGTGTGTGTGTAGACACGCCCCAACCCTTAGACTAACATTAAATCCTGAAAGCAGTGGTGATAAACCATCTATACCAGGGGTCTCAAACTCAATTCAGCCGGGGGCCGCTGGAGGCAGAGTCTGGGTGAGGCCGGGCCACATCAGGATTTCCACAAGAAAATCGCTGGTAAAATATTCTAATGTTCTCAAATATCTTTATTTTTAACACTAAATAATGAATGAATTAATTAATTAGTTTAAAAAAATAAATCAGAAAATCAATCATTAATAATTAAAATAATAACAATGACCATACAGCAGACACAGACAACTGAAACCACATATTGACTGACTGACTACAGGAGTGTTTCTCAAATGGTGGGGTGCGCCCCCCTGGAGGGAATACGAATAAAAACATGTTTATATTAGTGATGAATATTGTGCATAATCCCACATAGTAGTTGATGATAAATTAAATATAGCAAAAACAACCTAAAAATCAATTTGGTAGCAGAAAGAGTCGCTGTTTACAGTGAACCAATGCAAAAGAGCTGAATCTCTGAGAAAAGACAGAATTCCATCACTACTGTGGAGGGAAACAAGGAAAGATTGTTTTTACTTTGTCTGGAAGTTTCGGAAGTATTCAAAAAAAAGAAAAAGAACAATTAATAAAACGGATTATCAAGAAGTTTTTTTTTTAAATCATTCTTTAATTAACTGATACTGTTACGGCCCTGGTGTGTCCGGCACTCTTTGTGTATGGTTTGTGTGCTTGAGTTTGGGATGAATGAGATGGTGTGAATGTGAGTTCTCTTTCTGTAGGTGTCTGAGCTGAGAGCTCCAGTTCTGCAGAGTCTGGACCCGCCCACCTACACCTGATCCTCGTCATGCCATCAGCTGTGGACCAGAGACTGAGGATCCACACCTGCATAAAAGAGCTGACATCCCCAAGCAGAGTGGCAGCTTTTGTAACACCATTTCTGGTTATCAGCTGTCCATGGTGAAAAACTCCAGCTTTAAGTTCCAGTCCTCTCTATTTGTGGACTTTGGTGGTGGAACTTATTGTTGAGAGCCTGTGTCAGAAACAGACTGTGTGTACCTAACAGACCTGGTCGGTCTTTGTTTGAGTTTGTGGCTCCCATGTGGACATGTTTCTTTTTGATGTGCTGTAGACATTAACCCTCTTGTATATCTTTTTCTTTGTATTGCATTCTGTTTATGTACATTGGCAGTTAAGCAGATTAAAAGATACCTGAGAAACACTGGACAAGAGAAAACTATTTTTATTCAGTTTCAAACGTCTGTATTTACAGAACCTCCTTCATTTCTGAGCTGAGAGCAACGCGCTCACTGAAAGGTTGGAGCGCGCGTTGCTACGCAAGTTTTTAAATCTGGTCTCAAGCTCTACGCACAAATCGGGCACGCACTGAGCGCGCGCTGAGTCTTCAACGCGGTTCAATATTTCACGCACAGTCGCAGCAGCGCTAATGAACAATAAAAACACCACAGAAGAAGAATTTCCTCTCTACTGCTGCGTGCGTGACCGCGCTGCTCCAGTGTGGATACCACCTGCTGAGCGTGCGTTCATAAACCCGCGCAGACATGCGGCCGGTGTGAAAGCACCTTTGAAGATTCTGCTCGCTCGCGGGCATCACTCACGCACGCGGAAGTGGTCAGTCTCTCTCGCGAGGACTTTTTCTGATCGTGGAGGAGGAAAAAGCGCTTGTGAGGGTGTGATTTGTCCGCGCGGAATTGTCGTGTGTGGAAGGCTGTGTATCACATGTTGTCACGTGGCGAAAGAGGAGCGGGGCGCGAATCACGTTCAGTGAGAAAGCACTTCACAGGTTCATGGCTCCTCCTCCGCCCAGCTGAATGGAGGAATGAATTAGAGTGAGGAGGCTCGGACAGCCCGCCGATGTCCCGCCCTCCAGAGCCATATACCTTATCATGATTGGTTCGTTCAGCTCAGCACACAACAACTGTCATTCATATCAGCCTTGCGGGCCGCACTAACAGTAATCTTTCATATGAAGACGAGGGCCGCAAATTATCATCTCGCGGGCCGCAGATTGCCCGTGGGCCGCGAGTTTGAGACCCCTGATCTATACCTTGTTGCATCAAGATTGAGATCCCCCCCCCCAACACCTCTGTAATTCTGTCCATATGTAAAATAAAGGTGTTTTAATATTAAAAAAGAGACTCTCATTACATGTATTTCAAATATTATATTTTTTAAATTTTACTATTAACAAGAGTTTAAACGTGCAAAATTTCTAGTTAACATGTTACAGTAGTTGTACTGTATGACATTTCTTTGCATTTTACAGACACAAACTGCAGTTCCAGTCTCCAATCTCTGCTTGTTGTATCTGTGCTTCGTCCATCTGGAGACACTGGGTATGGAACCATCGAGAACAAGTGTCGCACATAATCTGTGAGCAAGCAAAAAATTAAAATCTCAATCTTAAAGCATATTGATTATGTGATTTTAACACTATTGTTTATAATAATGATCCTGATTGAGGTGTCACAATTTGGGAGATTAAAGCTGGAGCAGGACCCAAATTCAGTAGACAAAGGTGGTGAAGGTGTTAACAATGTTATGGGATCCTTTTTCCTCCTATCTGTGGTAGTAGTGGAGGAAAAAAAAGATTTTGTTATTATGATCCAAACAAATTTTATGAATTTTAAATGATCGATAACTGGAAATGTTATAGGATTTAAAGAAAAAGTAACAATAATAATTAAATGCAACGCAATTTTTTTACTTGTGTAACGGGAGGCATTGTCGGGAGGCATATCCAAATCTGTTTTATGTTTAATATGTAAAATAGAATATACAAAATGGTAAAGGAATTAACTTACCCAGTTTGTTTAGGCAATCCAAGTCCTCTCGGTGGTTCACTGACGCACAGGATGCTCAAACTGGTCTCTGCATTGAATACTTAGATGACATAACATGAAAAATAAGAGATAATGTTACTTATATTATTAATACAGCTATTCCACTTGCTGTATACAACTTAATTTCTATTACTGTATACATTTTTTCTTTTTTTAAGGGTTCTCTGATTAAAAGTCTCCTAGTATTATGTAAGTACTTCATCACTTTATCACACCTGATGCTTGGAGGAGTTTGAGAGCCCAGTCTTTGTGTTCCTTCCCAATCTGTTGTGGAGCAGTGTCAAATTCAATTTTTGGCATTTCTGGAAAGGCCTCCATCACGGCTTTTGCCATCTGAATAATGCAGAAATATGTTAGGAGAACTGTTAAAGTATCATATAGTATATTGAATATGAATTAAAACAGACAGAGATTGTACTCAACATACTTTTGGATGTTTGAAGTTTCTCAAAAAGTTTTATGTATCAGAGTATTGTCAGTACATTACCATGAGGACAATTACTCCACAGCTGCTTCCATCCCTTTGCAACGGGTGCTGCAGAACCCCTCCCTTCCACTTCACATCGACCCAGTCGGTTTTACTGCGGGTAGTTCTCCTCATTTGGAAATAATTTCTTTAGAGACATAATAAAGTAATAAAGTATTATCTGCATGAAAAAATATGGATGTAATAATCTAAATAATTCATAAAACATGTACTAAAATGAATTATACTTTTTTGTAAAACAAAAAATAACTTTTTTGAGAGCTCTGCATACTTTTATGGGATTGTCTCTTCAAATCTGAGCTAAATGTTGCGATCCCTATTCTTAAATGGACATGGTTGATACCAGGATGTAAAAATGTTTCAAACTCTCCTTGTATTATAACTATTTACAACATTGTTCATCAAAAAGTTCATAAAATTACAGTCACAAATGTTGGGACATAAACATTATTGTTTGCAAATATAGATCTGATAAAACAGTAATATGACTTAGGTCAGGGCTGGCCAACCCTGGTCCTCAAGAGCCTCAACCCTGCCTGTTTTCCAGCTCTCTCTGGACTGCTTGATGCTGACAACCTAAATCAGGTGTGTTCAGCTAATCAGGATGTGGAATTACTTGAGTCAGCTAATCAGCAGCAAGCAGGTCATCTCAGGTCAACTCATCTCATCAATCATCTCTTTTTCACAAGAACAATAAAGAAAATTTATGAGAAAATTCAAAGGTAAATGTCAAATGGACAGCAGTGCTCTTAAGCTATAAATTCTTTTTTTTTTTTTTTTTTTTGGCTGCTTCGAAGCTGAAGCCTCACAGGCAGACTGAAGCCACTTAAGAAAGATCAGATTATTGTGACAGACTCATAATTTGTCGTGGATGCTTTGAAATTTGCTTACATCAATGATATTAATGATCCTTAAGAACCTGAGTCTATTAACATTTGATATTAAGTCTTGAACCAGATATTGATGATTCATGTAGAGAAATGTTCATTCATTCATTCATTCATTCCAGATAAAGTTTTTTTTTTTTACTACTTACCATAGAAAGGACACCACAGGACTCCCTGAAAGCATGTTAAAACAGTTTACAGCACAGGACAGGACAAAAACAAAAAAAAGCGCTCATGCTAAAACCAGATTTGTAGCAGACGAGCAAAACACCTCAATAAGTGAAAAATAAATCTACAAACTTAGAATAAAATTCACTGCCCCCAGAAAATTGCCTGAAACAGGGAAAACCAACATGCGTATATGTAGCCAACATGTTTCTGAAGGTAACTATAGTAAATAGTATCATGGATTATGGCTAAATTGTTAGTTATATTCATTCAAACATGGTACCTCTGTTTGAAAAAAGGTGTTAACTCGATGTGTAAAAGTTCAATATTTGTGTTTTCAAACATAGATTATTCAATTTTTCCACAGTAAAAGGTAAAAGTGTCTGAAATAAAACAGGATATGTAGCCATAGTTACAATCAATATTGTTTAAGTCTTCAGAATTAAATTTAAATAAATGTTTATTTTAACATATTCCAGACAGCTACAGTGTTTCTTCTTAGCGTGCAGTGATATCCGTGTGTGTATGTGGTGTGTGGGTGCGTGTGTGTGTGTGTGGGGGGGGGGGGGGGTTTGAGGAAAACGGTCATTCATGCGATTACGGAGATGACTGGTTAAATTATGATCAGATCAAGAACCATTCCTTACTTAACAAGTGACAAAATAACCTTCCAGAAATTATTATTTATTCGTTATTTGAAATGATTCAAATGTAGACGTATGCGTTAACTCTGCAGATGTTTTCTCTCTGTTTTACCGCTGCAGCTGAGTTTCTTTTCTTGCTGAAAATGTTCTTGTAGTCTCATATTCTTGTAGGAACTTATCAATTTCCGTCGCCGGAAGTCTCATGTGTGTTCTTGTTGCCATGGTGAATCGTGCTGTCTTTGCTCCATTGATCGGGGCTTTTAATGCTTGCGACGCTCGCACCTGATTCTGGTTCCAACAACTTCAAGTTGATTGAATCAAACATTTTCAGCTGTTCTGAAACCGAAAACTCTAAGTTCGTGAATTTTGAGTCCAGTGACTCTAAGTTCAGGTTTCAACTGCTTCTTGAAACGGGCCCCAGACCACTTAAAAAACAATAATAGATGCAGTTTTAATCTTAACCGTCTATGTATGTCTACAGTTGTCTTTAGCATTGTTCATTCATATTTAGTCTTTATATAAATTTGGGCAGGACTCAATCTACCTTTCTGCATAATGGTTTGACAATGCTTGTTGAACCTGCTTCTTGAAACGGGCCCCTGATGTTCTAAGATCTGTGTGTGAGGATCTGCAGATCTCCAACGTCTCTAAAGAATCCTGACAGGAGAGGATTCTCTGTTTACTGGTATATTTATGGAATGTTTTAGATTCATTTTCTCTGTGAAGATTACAGAAAGAGATTCTTCAAATACTATCTGAAGAGTTGCATTACATATATTTAACACTAAACTGAAAAAAGTGTAGTTAAAAAGGATTGCCAAATCAAAGTGTTTCCAAAATGAATCTGTTAGTGTCATTATGAGAATTTTAACTTAATTATTTTAACTCGTCACTCTAAACTCCCACATTTGGTGTAACACCTGAAGTGTACATCTTACCGCCCTCTGCTGCACTGCATGGACCGCAGACGAGACGACGTCGGAAGCAGTGGTTTTAAGGTTTACCTAATTTGTAAGTAAATTATATGATTCTTGTTACTGAATTAAATAAATTAATTAAATTAACTGAATTAATAAATGTTTCTCTCTCTGCATTGGAATTTATGTAAGTATTAAATCCGGGTACACGCCAGCCACGCTAATTACCGATAGCTTCTGGAGGCGTCGAGTTAGCACAAATTGCACTTGATATAACTAATAACTGCGGCCACGTTAAGCGACCGAAGCACAATTTCAGTTAAAGTAATAGATAATCGAATTAAGTTTAATGCACTGAGAAGCTGGTTTGGTGGCTGTGCTCATTTTGTTAAAAGTTAGCATGATTGCAGTGCTAGCTAACATCACGTGTTTAAAAACAGTCTCAGAAGCCGCGCTATGGTGGACTATCATCGCTTATTTAATTATATGCTTAAAACCCTTCCGCTCTCCTTGGGGTCCAGATGGCTCCAACCACATATTGCTTTGCGATTTCTTCCATGACAAATGTGGACGAAGGGGGACAGGATTTTATGTCTGCCATGGACATTAGTGAAACTCCGAAATCAGTGAAAAAAAAAAGTTCAGCGCACTGTCCTGTGGTGTCCAGATGACCCCACTTTTAATGTAAACAAGCTAAGGAGAACGGAATTTACGTAAGTCCACCACTGTTCGTGTAATTAACCTTTCCGTCCTTTACTTAACCACAGGATATGCTGGGAAAAGTGGAATATGGAGGAGTTCAAAAATATGTCAAAGTTCCACACAGTGAAGAATGCTTCGACTTCAGTCGCTTTCTTCAAGATGGTTTGTTCCATTTTGTTTTATACTTCATTCACACGGGGCAGTTTGCAGATCAATACATAAAGTTACAGATTAAAGTTAATTGTAACTTCCTCTGTGTGTGGGTTCTTTTTTTCTTTTCCCCAGTCGCTGACACATTTGGTCTGCAGATTCAGCTCCTCACTGAAGGTGTGCTCGTTCTGACGGATCAGTCTGGAACGGAACTTTATGCGGATATATTATATATTTGATGAGCTGCTGAAGTCTGGGGTTAAAAGCTTCAAAGTCAGATACAAACAGCAGCCAATAATGGGTGAGTAGTCTTAATTATTAAAAAAAAAAAAAAAAACTTGCACACTGTTGTATCAGTCAAACGTTTTTTGTTTTTTTTTTTGTTTTGTTTCTTTTATTATTCAGCTGAAATGTTGTATTACTGATCAGTTAAAATAGCTCGTGTAAATAAAACCCTTTGTTTTGTTTGTGCTTGTTGAGTTGCTCCCCTAAATTATTTTTGTGATGTTGTCTGTTGTGATTTAAAGCTTTGATTTATTGAAAAAAAAATACTAAGAGTACTTCTGTTATTCTGCTCATTCATTTTTAGATCTTACAATTAATTTGGTGGCAGAGGACTCAGCATTACCTGATCCAGAAACATTATCAGCCCCCCCACCATCACCAGTTTCAATGTCAAACTCTTCAGCATCTTCCACTTCATCAGATTCAACTATTATCCTCCCATCAGTGCAAAACAAAAGAAAGGATGTGAGGGAGATGGACCGGGATGAAGCTAAAGAGATAAAATGTTAAACTATTCGATTAAAAACATTAAGTTAAAAATAGTAAAATATTAATGTTGACTTATATTTGATCATTTTTCCTCATACTATTTGCTTTACTGTGTATGTTTATGTTTTAAATTAATGTTTGTTAGTGTGTGTGTTAGTAGTTTTATTTATTTATTTTTGTTTGTCTTTCCAGAGGGTTCATTCTGTCTTAAGATCCAATCCAAAGGGAGAGGAAATCTTCAAGGAGTATGACAAAACTAAAGGTCTGTCAGATGCAACTCGAAGGCAGATGGTGAATATTCTGGTTGCAGACATGACGTGTGCATATGGGTAGGTGTCACAAAGTACAATGATCAGTGGAAAACGGGTTGAGAAAACTTGGAAATAATCCATATCTTATTTTAATAGGAGGGTTCCACCAATAAGTGTTCGCACCAGCTATGCACTGGGAATTGTGTATGAAGGTAATATTGTTCCAAAACATCCAAGTGTAAATAATACACACACGAGCGAGAATCACACACACACCAGTTTAATTCACACACCCACGTAAAACTGAATGTGAAGTTGCAGGAAAAAGAGGAACATGTGAGAGAAATGTGTACTTGTGGAATATAATGTGAGAACTTGCTTGACAATAACCTTAACTTGTGTGTAAAAATGTTCCATGTGAAGAAAAATCACACACACACACGATTTAACTTGAGGTTGTGAGGAAAAACACAACTTGTAAAACTGTGTTGAAAAAATCTTTATTTGTAGCTTCAGTTTTCTTCTGTAGAAGAGTTTCACACAAATGCTTTGTGAGTCTCAGAGTGTTTTTGACTTTTGACACAGCCCATGTGGAAGATATGTCTCAAAACTAATTTGCAGGGAGGAGGGGTCAGGCAGGGGGAGCTCTCATCAGAGATCAGCCAATCAGAGGACGGGGATCAGGGGGATATTTTCCTTTCAGCAGTGGCACCAAGCTGGGGGAAGTCTCTTCAAAATACTATTTTCGTTGCTTTTCTGTAGTAAATATACTTTTACCAACAACAG
The DNA here is from genome assembly GCA_003999625.1 of Oryzias javanicus. Lineage (NCBI taxonomy): Eukaryota > Metazoa > Chordata > Actinopteri > Beloniformes > Adrianichthyidae > Oryzias > Oryzias javanicus. Next base: position 6,244,514 of record CM012450.1, read on the forward strand.
ATTTGGAAAACCAGCCACATTAAATGATTATGCGCCCATCCTTTTATAAACATCAAAGCTATTTAGTTTTAACACGGTGACGAGATGGAGCTAGCATAACACTAACTCCAGCCAACAATAAGTGAATAGTTCATATTTTTATTCACTATGATGGTGTTGAAAATGTTTATAGTACTATCCAATGATCAACCTAGTCCCAATTCTCAGCGAAGTCACTAATTCAAAGAACCGAGGTAGAGTAAAAAGTGTCGCCGTCGGAACCGGCTGTTACTTCAACCCCCCTCTGATGTGCGCGGTCGATCATAGCTAGTCTATAAACGGGATGAACACTCTTACGTATATTCGTAACAGCACCACATAAGCAGGTTTTTGATATACGTGGTTTGACTTTATTGTTTTCTACCCTCCTTAATACCATAGGCACCTCTTTTGAAGACCAATGCAGGTGTCATAAGTGCCTTAAAAATTAAATCTTTTAAAAAATAATGCTTGCATCATTTATGATTTTATTTGGTCAACATAGTATAAAGGTCGGCGACCTTTAACAGTAAAAGAGCCATTTGGGCTCGTTTTCCACTGATCAAAACCTAGAAGGAGCCGCATTGACTTACGTTAGCCTTTAAGAAAGTTTGATTTGCATTCATAACCTTCTTTTTGTCCTTTTAAATAAATGTGAATACTGTCTATTTTTTCCATGAAAAAAAAGCATGAGGCTCCGCAGCCACATGTGCAACCCCTGCTAGACCAGGGGTTGCAGACCCCTGGTCTAGCAGAGGGATTTTTATTGGAGACTGCTTACTTGGCACTGTTTGTTTGAGTGTTGTGTTGGCAAAAAATCTATTACAGTTAAGGGCAAAATTGACCTCAATATTGAATTATTGAAATGTTTGTCTTGCTAGGATCAACAAAATTCAGAAATGAAGCTGCAGTACGAAATTTGGTAGGCTGCATTCAAAGATATCAACAGACTTCGAACAACTTAGAAAGGCCAAGCACTTCACGGTGAGGACCTCTTGCCATTGCCCCAGGTACTTCGGGGACCAACCAGCCTCTTAGTCCGCAGACTGTTCAGCATGAAATGCAAAGGTAAGAAAAAATTAACCAAGCAGGGCTCTAGAATGTGACCAATTTGCGTCACATTTGCGACAGAATCATCAATGTGCGTCTTAAAACAAAATCCGTGGTCGCATCGGTGCGCTCAGCAATTCTGTGGGAAAAAAAAAAAATTCTCAGCGATTCTGAAATTCTCATTCCTGTATGTGTGAGGTGTAACAACTTCAAATAAGAATTATTATTTATATTATTGAAATGTACATCAAAATCATTTAGTTTGGGTCCATGCACGTGCGCCCATTGCTGGCAGTTGGTGTGAATAAAAAAAACCAGTAAAAATTTTTTTACATCAGAACTTTATCTTTCATCTACCGTAACTTTTTAAATTTTAACGCAATTAACATTATTCCATTGGATTCTGAAGTGGAGTAAAAGGAGTTTTGGACTGATATGCAGCCCCGCGTAGTTTATAGTCTTAAATACACATTTATTGGTGGGACAATACCGCATAGAAAAGTGCATTTCCTTTCAACATTTGTACTCATTTCATCAACAAATACATTAAAAATGAACCTTGAGGTTTTTTTTATTCTAATAGGGAGATATGTGTAAAGTTGTCTTGGTGTAACACAAACAAAATATCCTTTCATAGATGAGATTAGATTATTTTTTAATCTCATGGTGGTTAAATTTGTAATGTTGCAAGCAGCTCACACAGCTCTACACTCTTACCCAATTATTCTTTAAAAGCTGGTTTTCAGTGTAATCAATCTTATTAATCTTCGGAAAGTGTTACACGTCATTCATGGATACAGACTGATTTACATGGAATGTTTTTTTTCCTAAAAAAATATACATAAAGCAGTCTTTAAAAAGTGGAGCTCTTATTCTGTTGTTTTGCTTTGTTGTATTTCAATCATAAGGTCTTTTCCAGCTGTATTTAGTGGAAACCGGGTGCATTTTAAAAGAAAGGCACCAGAACCACTAAGAGCATCCACGCGTCTCATCGAGCTACAGTTCTGCCTTCTACCTGAGAACTCTAGGAGGACTTCAAGAGATGAAACTGTGCTCCTGCAAGCTGGGCTCGGAGGAGGACTGTTGCTCTTGCAGACGATGCCGATCATGCAGAGGTGAAGACTTTTTTTAATAAGAAATTGATATAAATTATTATACTATGGTCTGAGTGAATACTCAATTCTGATTGGCTGCTGGGTGTAGATTAAAAAGGGATCATCCACAGTAATAATACACACCTAAAAAAGAAGTTATGGTCAAACAGCCCAAATGTTCTGTATCACCTTGCAGGCTTCTTTAAAACAAACTATTTCTTCATCATCTGGACAAAAGTTAAGCCGTAGGAGATGAACTTTCTCTCTGAACTGATGGTTTACTTAACCCATTGTGACGATTGTCATAGATGTCACTGTCCTTTGCTGCTGCATTTGAGGTCTGTGTCGGTAAACCAGTGTTGTGCTAAAGTACGTCCCTCCTGATGGAATTTGTTTCCCTCCTCTCAGGCATTGTTGATTTGTTTTGCAACACTCATATTTTACCCATGTTAATAGAAGGTGGATGATGATGATGTTATATTTTATTGTCATATTATAATTTTTCCCCCCTTGTATTCTATGTAATACAACGAAAGGGGGCACGGATTATGGGAGACAGCAGAAAGCCTGAAAGAATCTGCGCCCCCCCCCCCATATTTAACAGTGGAAGCAACAATTATTTATTGTCTGTTGTTACATGCTGTCATAAAAAGGTAGCATTCATATATCTTAAATTAGACAAATAGATTTGTTGTTTTTTTTAACACAGTTTTTGTTTAACGTTGAATATGTAGAAAAATGCAAATGTAGCAAACTCCCAAAAGTCCTAGAATAAAGTATATTGTATGGGTGTAACGGATCAAGGATAATCCGTGGTCCATACCGATCAGAGGCCACAGTTCGGCATATGTGTGTACCGCGGACCACCTCCCACCCCCATGCTAGGATAATTTAGACCAGAAGTTCCCAACCTTTTTGACACCGGGGCCCAAATTTCCCGGTACAAAGTGATTCGAGGCCCATTCAAATATAAACATGTTAATGTAAATTGATCCACATCTTGTTTGATTTGTATTTGATTATTAAATCGAGTCATTTTATGGTTTATCAAAGTAAAATCTTGTGGGGAAAGTGATACAACGTGATCAACTCAGACATTTATATTCATACTGAACAAGTAAACCCCAGTTGTCAACCTGAACACAAATTAGAATTCCAAAAATATTTATAAGGCATTTTGATCAATAAAATTGTGTTATAATAAAACAAGAACACTTTAAATAAGTTTCAAATGAAACAAACTGTAAATTAAATTTAAATAAAATGTTAATTTAAAGGTTACCTTATAACCTGCTGATGAACTTGACAAATTAGAAGTTTTAATTTAGTACTAGATATTTCTCTCCAAATCTGTGACAAATTAACAACAACAGTCACAACAGTCTGTTTTTAAGAAAAAACTAAACATGAACTGAGGCAAAGAGCCACAGTATAAAGAAAATATTCAATTCAATTCAATATACTTTATTAATCCCCAGGGGGGAAATTAATGTTTGATGATGAGGGGCTGATAGCCGCATACTATTGGCTCATGCCACAACACGTTACTAACGCCGAGTTCACACTGGACAGAGAACAGAGGCCGCCTCTATTCGGCGCCCATGTTTACCTATGGCGGCGTTCACACCAGGCGCGGAGCGGTGCGGTCCTCCACGGAGGGCTTGCGCCATGCAACGGATCGTTTCGGCGTCTCGTTTAAGCATGAGCCACGAGCGCTCCGCATCAATTCTGACAGGAAGTTACATAGAGACGCATGAGAAAATACCGTTTATTTTTAAAAGCAAGTGTGTATTCGCACGTAATTTTGGAAAACCATGTGTCCGGTGCTAAACTTTGTTCTTAGTTGCTCAGACCCAGAGGAAAGGGGTTAAAGTTAGGATTATGGTTCCGGTTCGTGAGGTTGTCTCTGCAGCTCACGGCTCCACCAGAGGATGGGTCAAATGTGGAGAACACATTTACACAATTAGGAGCGGGACAGTTAATGGGACTTTAACTTTAAGTTTCATTTTAAATACGTGCGTCCAACAAAAACATACAGCCTTGGACACACTTAGAATATGTGCAGACAATGCAGCAATGAGATCTTGGCTGCTTGTATTCCATGTGTTCAATATGAATTTCTATCATTTTCTATGCTGGTAACACGTAAATACGTGGGAATAACATCAGTCTTTTTAAAATATAACCAATTTTTTTACAATAAAACGCAGCGATTGACAAATGTGATCATGTTTTTGTATCTAAACAGGCTGTAGACAGGTACACCAACACGTGCGTGCATGAGCACAGACGCACTAACAGATCAATGTAGTGAGCAGACTCCACTGCGGGGCGCCACGCCTGGGTTTAGGGAGTAAACAATAACAGAGAGCAGAGATGTGGGTAATAGTTTTAGTTTATGAATTTAGTCACAAGCGTGCGCACAGACACAAACACAACAGACAGACGCGCGCACACAGGGAGCCGGCTCCGGAGCGGGTGGGCGGGGCTGGATTTTGGGTGTAAAACAGCAGCAGAGGACTTCCTCTTAGCAGAAACACGCGGTAATATTTTTAGGTTATTAACTTATCACGCATGATGGAAAAAACAACAAAATCTCCCGCTGAAGCGCCTGTGGACTGCCGCAAAAAAATGCGCGCCTGATCTGTAAACCACAGAGCGGGGGGGAAGCCGCGCGCACTCTTCTTCGCGGTGCTTCTGGGTCCAGTGTTAACCCGGCGTGACGTTTACTGCCACCAAGTGGTAGGAGGCTGCATTCAGGTCCCGCGGCCCTCAGGTTCAGAACTGATTTTTTTCGCGGCCCACTAGAGGGCGCTCGCGGACCCAGGTTGGGCCGCGGCCCTATGGTTGGGAAACACTGATTTAGACCAATTTTCCGTTAACATCGAATGGAGTTCGTGTCAAATTCATGGAAATCCTCTTTGTTTTAATAAGCCCTAAAGTAACAGCTTCACAGTTATCTTTAACCCTTCCGCTCTCCTTGGGGTCCAGATGGCTCCAACCACATATTGTTATGCGATTTCTTCCATGACAAATGTGGACGAAGTGGGACAGGTTTTTACGTCTGTCATGGACATTAGTGAAACTCAAAAATCAGTGAAAAAAAAAAGTTCAGCGCACTGTCCTGTGGTGTCCAGATGACCCCACTTTTAATGTAAACAAGCTAAGGAGAACGGAAGGGTTAAGTCTGTTAATCTGAAGCCCCTGCTGCGTGTGGGAGTAGCTTTCGTCAAAAACTTTTCTTAGTTTCATAATGAAGAACGCGGATCGATAGATATCAGGTTTATTTAATTTTAGGAGCTAATAAAAGCAGTGGTACAAGCCAAAGAGATAAAAAAAAATCACCAGGAAAAGCGGGCGCGAATGTGCCATGTTTTACAGATAATAGTTATTTTAAATATTTAAATGTTCCCACAGTTAGTTTCAAGAAAAAAATTTATTTTAACTGTTTTATTTATTATTTAATTTGGACATTATGCGGATGGGATGAGAACATTTGTATTTTAAGGGATACTCCAGATAGATTTGATATTTTACACACTATTTTCAATCATTCTTTTCCATCATTTTTTGTAAATTTGGATTTCAAGACATGTAGATGTAATCAGAAACTACATGTTTTAGCATTTTGTTTGTGTTTAAAGTTCAAATATGCTTTTTTTTATTAATTAGGCATGTATGACCAAAAGTTTTGATTTTACATGTATAAATATTGTGTGTGTGAAGTTTACTTTATATGGTTATTGAATATATGATTTGAAGCATTTCCAGAAACTAATTTAGCTTTTATATTGCTGTTTATTTTCTTTTTGACTGATCCAAAAAATGATCCGAACCGTGACCCTAAAACCGTGGCACAATCCGAACCGTGAGTTTTGTGATCCGTTACAACCCTAATATATTGTAATCATCCACTTATTTTAAACACTTTTTAGGACAAGATATGAATGTTATTAAAAAATCAACAATGCCTGAGAGCAGGCAAACAAATTCCAGAAGGGGGAACACAACTTAGCACAACACCTGCCAGCAAAGTGGTGTGTCATGTCACTGTGACAACACCATGACAAATAGTCTGCTTTTTGTAAAAAAGGGATCTGAAATGAAGAAATAACAAGAATAAAGTAAAAAATAATAATTGAACATTTAATTATTTTGCAAGTGACCATTTTCTCAGCGGGATAATTCCTGATGAAGTGTGCATTATGAGAAATTAGTACACTTAACAGAAGTAACTTGCCTGGAACCCTGAAATGTTCTCTGTTTCGCGTCAAACATTTCAGGTTTCCGCAGTTTGCGATAAGTAATAGGGATGTGAATCTTACAATAAGTCACGATTCGATTCCGATTCTTGGGGTGCCTATTCGATTCTGAAACGATTCTCGATTCAGACATTTAAAACACAAAGGAAAAATTTTAATAAAAAAAGGGAATGTATTTATGATACTGTGCAAACTTATATTATTCAGACCCTCAAGGATTTCACAGAAGATTTTTATGATTGTTCTGGCCCGAAATGGCCGATGTTGCAGCAGCTTTTGTAAAAAGTTTCAATGTGTTTGAATATATACATATTTTTAAAAGCGCCTAAAAATTTTAATTATGAAATACAAATCATATTCTCATGTTCCAATTCTTTTTATTATGACACATGCACAAAGTAAATACAGCACAGCATCATCCCCTTGAGCTGTCATTTAACTTGAATAGAACTGTCAAACACAAAATGAACTTTGGTCTTTCCTGATAACATAACCCAAATATGTGTTGATTTAAACATATTTTTTTAAGGTGGTTATGTTAGGTATTTGTGGTAAATATTTTTTTATATTTCCCTTGCTTCCCCTTTTATTTTTGAGAATTTGGAGCCTGAAGAGAGTGAGACAGAGGAAAACCAGGGACCAGTTGATATTTGTATGGTAAGCAATTATAGAGAGGTTGGCTAATAATTAGGGGTGTAACGGATCATGGAAAATCAGAGGCCACGGTTCGGGACGTGTGTACCACTGACTGCTCCAACCCCCCCCCCCCCGCATGCACACACCTCGCTCTAGCATAATTTAAATCAATTGTCCGTTCACATGGAATGAAATTTGCATCAAATTTATGTAAATCCTCTTTGTTTTGACAGGTGCTAAATTATCTGCTTTCCGGTTAAAGTCTGTTCATCTGAAGCTCCTGATGCGTGTGGGAGGAGCTTCTGTCAAAAGCTTTTCTCAACTTCACAATGAAGGACAAGGATCCATAGATATCCGGTTTATTTAATCTTGAGAGCTGAATAAAGACCAACAACTGTCCTGAACAGGAGAGAACCGCTCCGTAACGGACTTGCTGGTGCTGTCAGGGCATAATTCTATGGCAAGCCAAAGAGACCAAAAATGATCAGGAAAAGCGAGCACGGAAGTGCCCCGTTTTACAGACAACAGTTATTATCTTAAATATTTAAATGTTCCCACAGTTAGTTTCAATGAGAAAATTAATACAAAAAATTATTTTAACTCTTTTGTTTATTATTTAACTAAAACATTGGGTGGGATGAGAATATTTGCATTTTAAGAGGTATAGATTTGGTATTTTCAACACTATTTTTAATCATTTTTTTCTCTTAGTTTTTGTAGATTTGGTCTAAAGACATGTAAATGTAATCAGAAACTACACGTTTTAACATTTAGTTTGTGTTCAAAGTTTAAAGATGTTTTGTTTTAATAAATTAGGCCTCAATTACCAAATGTTTTGATGTTGCATATATAAGTATTGTGTGTGTGTGAAGTACTTAATGTGCTTATTGAATATATGATTTGAAGCTGTCCAAAAATTAATTTAGCTTTTTAAGTTGTTGTTTTTTGCGTTTTTTAAAATTTTTTACTGATCCAAAAAATGATCCGAACCGTGACCCTAAAACCATGACACGATCCTAACCGTAAGTTTTGTGATCTGTTACACCCCTACTAGTAATTAATAAATCACATAAAACTGAAAATCACATTTTGCTGATAAAAGTAAAAAGTGGGTAGCCCTCCAGATACTAGATCTGCAAGAAGTATAGACAGTATGTTTTATAATTAACTTGATTCTCACATTCTCTAGGATTCCTGTCCATCTGTGGAGATAATTTCTCATCCGAGATTATGCCAGTACATGCAAGCTCTTGCGGGTAAATGTTGAGTCAAATCTGTAACTGTTGCTGTTTCTGTAATTAGTAGTGCACCTATGTACTCTGTTTTAATTAAATTTAATCAAATAGATTTACCATAGGTTCTGCATTCACAAATTTACAGCTTAAATTAAGTAAGCACATTTTTCTGATTTCTGTAATGACTCCTTTTTCATTTTATTTTATTTAACATTCCTCAAAAATTTCTCCATTTTCAAAATTACTTTGATTTTTTGGTTTTTCATGTAGCCTTGATCTGACAGGTGTCCCATTAGAACCACCATCATTACCTAAGGTTCTTATGATCAGCACTTCAAATCAAACAACAGAAACACCTGCAGTCAGTGAGGGTTTGTTTCATTATTTTTTCATTGTTGTTTTTTTTAATTTAATGGAATAAGTTTACATTTTATAATGATGCAATGACAATTAAATTTTCTCTTTAACCCCTTTTTTTTAGCCTGGAAAAGAGTTGAAGCTCCCGACAGAGCCGTAAAGCTTTACAGAAAATACATACTGGAACAAAAAGAAGATGAGCCAAAACTCTTAAAGTTAAAATTGATTTGACAGAAGATGTGGAGGATCAAGAAGACAGAATAATTAACTTTTACAAGGCCAATAAAGTTGATTGGGCCAGACCACTCCATTGCAGATTAGAAGGTAACTATACAAAGAGTAATCTATATTATCCCAAAAAGTTCTTCATATATCAAGTTATGAATAATGTGAAGGTAATTGGAAGGTACCAGAATAAAACAAAAGTGTGTTTAACAGTTACAATTTGATCAGTTATGTTTGTTTCTGTCAGGTGAAGTAGCCACTGGAGAAGGTGTACAACGCCATTTCTTCAGCCTAGTGATGCACAAGTTGCAAACGGGATTTTCTAAGGATTTCGGTAACTTAATTTTTTATTTACCCTTTTGTTATGGCCCTGGCCTTTTGTGAGTATTTATGTTTGCAGGAGTGTGTGTGCGGGGGTGTGTGTGTAACTGTCTGCATCCTCTGCTGAGGACGCAGCGCTGCGTAGATTGTCGGATTGTGGTGAATGTTGGATAGTTTGGACTGTCATGTCATTCAAGGCACCTACTCAGGCGGGTGCAGCTGGAAATCTGGCTGCGCTGGCTGCAAGTTACCTTGAGGACTACAAAACAATGCATTGTTGTGTTCTGGCAGTTCTTGTTCTTTGACGTGATGCTGATCAGAAATGACAGGCGCTAAATGAAGGAAATCTTCGCATTTTGTAACTCTTTCTGGAAAATAGTGAATCTGATGTAAAAATGAACAATATTTTAACTAATCGGTAGATGAATGTGTTGATGTTGCCTTTAAGAGTTAACTTTAATTTCTATTTTAATCATTTCTCCAGGACAATAGATATTAAATTGACCCAGCGGCTGTTTTTCATTTGTTGTCCACGGACAGATTTTGATAATTACTATAAAACATAATGGTAAAGTTCATACAAAGAAGGAGAGGCATATTAAAATTCAAGAGAATGTTAAGGACATCCCCGACTTCCTGTTCAAATACAGTCTCGCTCTTCTCATTCACCAAAGCCCCCCCCCCGCCCTCACACACAGATCCAGGCGTGGCGCGTGTCATCTCAAACACACCTATTCACAGAGCCTCACTTAATTCACATTTTATTATGTCACAGCCTTGTTTGAAAATTGATAAAATCAGTTTTCTTCATGAAATTAAAAAAAAAAAAACATAATGACAATGTGAAAAAAGTTATTTTGAAATTGTTGCAAATGTATTACAAGTCAAACCGTAAAGGGATATGTACATACGTACATTCACAGCCCTTGCTCAATACTTAGTTGCTTAATCCTTGGCAGGAATTACAGCCTCAAGTGGTTTTGAATATGACTTCACAAGCTTGGCTTATCTTTTTTTTTTGTACAGTTTTACCTATTCCTCTTTGCAGTAGTTCCATCGGGTTGGATAGGAAGCGTCGATGCACAGCCATTTTCATATCTCTCCATAGATGTTTAACTGGGTTAAGGCCTGGGCTCAGAGTTATTCTGATGCCACTCCTTCCATATCTTAGCGGTGTGATTTGGATCATTGTGCTGCTGAAAGATGAACTGTCACCCCAGTCTGAAGTCAAGAGTGCTCTGGAGCAGATTGTCATCCAGGATGTCTCTGTACATTGTTGCAGTTAGCTTTCCCTCTCTCCTGACCAGTCCTCCAGTTCCCCCTGATGAAAAACATCCCTACAGCATGATGCTGCCACCACCATGCTTCACTGTAGGGATGGTATTGGCCTGGTGATCAGCGATGCCTGGGTTTCTCCAAGCATAACGCCTGCAGTTCACTTCAAATAGTACATTGTGGTCTGATTAGACCACAGAATGTGGTTTCTCATGGTCTGAGAGTCATTCAGGTGCCTTTTGGTAATCTCCAGACGGGCTTCCATGTGATTTTTAGTGAGAAGGGGTTTCTGTCTGGCCATTCTACCATACAGGCCTGATTGGTGTAGTGTTGCAGAGATGGTTCTCCTTCTGGAAGGTTCTCCCCTTTCCACAGAGGAATGCTGCAGCTCTGACAAAGTGATCATTGGGTTATTGGGTCCTTCTCTCCCTGATCACTCAGCTTACATGGCCATTCAGATCTAGGAAGAGTCCTGTTAGTTCCAAATGTCTTCTATTTAAAGATGATGGAGGCCACTGTGCTCACTCGAATCTTGAGGCAGCAGAAATGTTTCTGGACCCTTCCCCAGCCTCGTGCTTCAATCCCAGACAATCCTGTCTCGGAGGTCTATAGACAGCTATGACATGCACTGTCAACCATGTACAGGGTCGTACCTTTCCAAATCATGTCCAGTCCACTGGATTTACCACAGGTTGGCTTCAGTGAATCAGTTATTATATTTATATATTTCGGAGCAATATCTGCATCGAAATTTGTTACATGGGTCTTAATTTGCCTTTTTTGCCAGCATTTGCTTTGTTTTGTTTCTATGCAGGAAATAGGACCGGCACTTTACTATTTGAAGGCCAAGCTGACCATCTCATTCCTTCCACCTCAAAAGTCCTTTTACAAAGTGACTTGTTCAAGATGGCTGGAAGGATGATAGGTCACACTTTTCTTCATGGCGGTCCTCCACTAACAGTTATAAGTCCTGCAATCCTGCATGTGTTGCTTGGTGGTTCTCCAGAAACAGCACTCATTGTGCTGGAGGATGTGGCAGACATTGACATCCGTGAAACAATAAAACTGGTAGGTTTAAACTGTTATGTCATATGTTTCATGAGGAGAAATTAGCATCTTCCTTTATTAAAGTATGTATTACCAACCTTCTCCATCTAGCTTACAGAGACAGATGTTCTCACAGAGGATCAAAAGGTAGATGTTGATCATCTGGCTTTATCTTGGGACCTTCCGGTACTGACAACAATGAACCGTAACTGGCTTTTACAAAGTCTTCTTCAACATGCGGTAAGGTCAAACAATAACTTACAAAAAAAAAAAAATTAATGACAATGATTACTCGGCTTGGGCGGTATTGAAATTTTAATACAGTCAATATTCATCCACGTTTTACCTCAGTATACGATATTACCTTGACTATTTAAGAATTTTGTACAACCTCTTAAGTGGCTTTAACAAACTGTTGGGTTTTCCTCCACTGTAGGAAACAGACTTCCAAAAACAATTATTACAACAATACCAACATGAAATGATTGGATTAACTATTTTTATTTTAAATTTTTATTTTTTTAAATTTAAAACACATCGCGTGAAAAAGAACGTCTACTCTTCATGCACTCCCACACAGGCGGCAGAGCGTTCGCGAGCAAAAAGGTCCAAGCAGTGTCTGTATTTTTCTAAACTCTAATTTAACAAAAACATGGTTTATAAAGGCTGCAACAGCAGTAACCTGTCCAAACACTGTGAAAAAATCCACCAGACTCTAGCTGAGAGGTGTGCAGCCTCTGACTGTCTAAGTAAACCGTCTAGTGGTGTTATTGATCCAACAGGTGTGTATGCTACATGTACACACGTGAAGTATGTGACTCCAAGAGTTGATTATCAAATAAAAATGCACCAAAATCTAAAAGGAGTGAGAAATTAATATGAATACCAGCTTTGTAAAATGATGAACAATAAACCATGATTAACAGGCTGGACATTAATATTATTCCTAAATAATAAGAAATTTTCTGACATAAAATGAAAAGGGAGCATTGTGAATTTTTATTCCTACATTTTTTGTTCTTTTAAAACAAGTTTTTCTAAGGAAAGTAAAAATGTGTATTTGTTTTAAATAGTTATATTTCATAGATTACCAAGATAATGTGTTGATTATTGCAATGTTTGCCATATCAAGATACTATCGGTATTGTGATCCATATATCGTGAATTACATCAGATCGTGAGTTACCCTGAGATTCCCAGCCCTATTCATGGAAGGAATCATACATTAATATAAGGGTGGAGTCATCTGGACCCCAAAGATAGTGAAAGGGTTAAAATGATTTCTATTTAATTATTTTAAAAATACTTTTATGTTAAACTTCCATTGTGTGGTGCATTGTTTCAGTTTTAGTTATATGAAAGCCCTTTATAAATAAAGTTGAGTTACAGTTGCTCAACCACAGTAAGCATTACATTAATAATGAAAGAAATAACTTCTGTGTGTACGTTTCTTTAATGTGCTTAGTCTGTTTAATTTTATTTAAGGACATTGTTTACTCTATGATATAATTAAGTAATGTATCAAATTTTGATTTAGGTGCTCGATCGAACCTCAAAGCAAATACAACAGTTGAAGCAAGGCTTGCAGGAGTCAATGTTGTTGCCACTCTTGGAGGACAGGCCAGATGTTGTAACAGTGGTTTTTCCATGCCAAAAGATGGCAGAATGTAGTGCTCAGGTATTTTGTTCTGCATTCAAATAAAACTACATATTCATGTGTGTCTGCGCGTCTGCATGCTTGTGTGTGTGCGTGTGTGCTTACATGCATATCTGGTTTTCTCACAATATAAATTTAAACACAACTTCAATCATACTTTAAACATTTGATTTTTTATTTTTGTGCAGATGGTACTGCAAAACATAATCTGGCCTGAAGAAGGTGAACAAAATGACGATGGATGCTCAGTTGCTATCAACGTAGCCAGCTATTATCTTCGTGTTGCAGACAGATGCTAAACAGCAGCTGCTAACTGCTACATGCTAGCGCCGTGATTTAGAAATACAACTGTTTTTTTGTTTAATTTAATATTTTATTTTTAAAATTGTCATTGAATTGCAAATTTTAATATTGAATTCTAACTAACAAAATATATTTTCATATTGAAAGCCTGAATTGCAAATGGAATTGTCAATTGAGAATTGTATATTACTTTGAATCATGGCTAAAAAGATTCTATACTAAACTTAAAAACTTGGTCTCAACATGAATTGTGTTGGTGTAACATGTTGTTTCTGTTTGTCGTTTAGTGACAGAAAGTAAAAGGAAGCAGCTGGTGAAGTTCTGGGTTGGCTGGGAGATACCAATGGAGGACATGCAGGTGGAGGTGGTACAGGCAGATTACCCATCTGCATAAGCATTTTACAATTGCCTTGTCACCACACAAGCTTTTATCAATTCCAACGTTATTTGGAAAGTTACATTGCAACTAATGACTCAGGGTTTGGACTGATTTAAACATGTCATCACATGGAGTTGCAGTGTGTTGAACAGTTATTTTTACACAAAAGTTCTCTTAGTTTGAAGCATTTCATTTTTGTGGATGATTAGTATTGTCAATCAGTCCTTTAAAACAAACAAGAGATTTGTACACTTGTTCCATCTGTTTTCTCAGAATTATCAGTAAGCTGTCACATCAAATGTTATGATTACAATTTGTGATGGATTCATTATAAAACGAATGGTCGATCATTTGAAAATGATGTTTTTTGTAGTCCTAAGTTGCATTGCAACTAATGACTCAAGGTTTGGACTGATTTAAAAACATCATCACATGGAATTTGGGTGTGTTCAACAGTTATTTCTTAAAACATTCCATTTTTGTTGACAATTAGTATTGTTGTTGAGTTCTTAAAAAAAAACAAACGATTTTAACATTTGTATTAAATGTTTTCACAGAAATATAAAAAAGCTGTCACATCAAACGTTATGATTACAATTTTTAATGGATTCAGAATAAAATAAATGGTCAATCATTTGAAAATTGTGAATTCTGTGTAGTCCTACAAGGGATAGTTCTTTCTTGAAAGTTGAGTGTTGAAGTTACCAGTGTCCATTGTGAGCTTTTCTTACAACAAAGAAATACACAACTAACTTTGAATAATGGTTAATCCTCTTTATAGATGTTGTCTTTAGACATTTAGTAGTGTTACAAAGACAATGTTATAAATACAAACCGATTTCAGTATTCAGTACCGTTAAGGCAAACTCACTTAAAATAAATACTTGACTAGAAAAGCTTAACAAAAATTAGACATTAAAATGGAACATTGAAATTCATTACAATATGTTGGAAAAAAGCAGGTTGTAGTGGATGGTTGGCATAAACTAACAAACAAGTTTCAGATTTTTGGTTGCTAATTCTCATTACAGCCCCTTAATGCTTGGTTTTGAATTTGGTTTTGAAGAGGTGAAGGACGTGTCACATACTATGTCCTTGATAACAAGGTTACATGTAGCCAATGCTTTGTAGGTACTGCAGTGTTGCTAAAAACACATCTGCACCAAGATTAGTTGATTCCAGTGGGTTCACAGCATCAGTTAACCCAGTAACTTCCGGCTGGCTCAGAGGGCAATCAATCTCAGGCACAGAGAGACCAGTGTTGGGTTGGCTTGATTACAGGCCGCTGCTTTCCCAGTGTATTTGTGGAATCTGTAGATCCTGTAAAATAAATAAGATAGAAGTACTTAGAAAATAAACCAAAATTATTTTCAAATCAAATCAAATCAACTTTATTTATATAGCACTTTTCCAAAAAGTTCATTTTTATCAAAGTGCTTAACATAAAATAAATAAAATAATAATAATAATAATAAAATGTTAAAAACAAAGGACAATGCCCTCAAACCCCACCCCCACCCCTCCACACACTCGCACAAACACACACCGACATATTTCCACACCTTGAAGTTAAAAACAATAAAAATAACTTATTACTAAAAAGCTGGAAAAACAGAAATCTAGAAATCTGGCTTTGTACTGCAGTGAGGAAACGATATTTTAGGGACCTGTCCACACCAGTGAGCCCCCCAATCAAGTTCACGGAGTACGCCACTACAGGACCCCCAGATCCTAGCAAAAGAGCCAGACCCGGGAGGTCCCACTGTGGCGACCCAGTTTACTGAGAAAGGGCAATCACTGATGTGGAGGATCCCTCAGAGGAAAACACTGGAGTTAAAAATGTAAAAAAAAAAAAAAAAAAAAAAAAAAAAAAAAAAAGATAAAAATTAAATGAATAAAAACAGATATAAATACACACACATACACATGCACATAAAATACACATAATTCAGTAAATATGAATTAAGTAAAAAGAGAGGATAAAACAAAATATTAGAAAACTCTCAAAAGTTTAACTAAAAGCCAGATTAAAAAGGTAGGTCTTGAGCCTTCCTTTAAAAACATGAACAGTCTCTGCAGCCCTGAGGCTCTCTGGAAGGCTGTTCCACAGGCGAGGTCCATAGTAACTGAATGAGGCCTCGCCGTATGTTTTAGTTCTAACTTTTGGAATAACTAACAGGCCTGTTCCAGAGGACCTCAGGGTCCGCGAGGGCTCATACCTTAAAATCATTTCTGTTAAATAAGAAGGCCCGATGCCATAAAAACATTTATAAACCAATAAAAGAAATTTAAAATTTTCTTGGTCTTTATATGACAAAATATAAAAGGTTATTATTAGAATGCATTACAGGGCTTATCCCATGCTTTTTTTAAGATTTCAAGTGTATTATACTGTTCATTTCTCACTATAAACAATCCCAAAGCATTTTTTTCTTAACTTGTCCTGTCCAACAGCTGAGCAAACAGATACGGCCTAACAGACTCTTGTGTTTGACAGATTTTACTGTCACAAAAAAGGTTTATTGAGTATAAACTCATGCTGTATTTCATGCTAAACTTTATTTATATTTATCAGTCTTTATGTATCTTTTTTTTTTTTATTTGGACCGTACAGAAAAAAAAGGGGGGGGGGGTAAAGGGGGTTTAGAGAAAAAAAGAAGAGTAACACAAAAGTGTTATATAATATTATATATATATAATTATTGTGTATAGTATGTATATGTATGACAATTAATAAAAATATTTAAATGTTCCCCACAGTTAGTTTCAGTACTACACTAAGTACAAAAAATGATGAAAGTTTAATTTCAAGTTTTTCATTTCAGATCTAATTTGGGGTGGGGATGGGGGGTTAAGGTATACAAATCTGAAGTAGCAACGAGACACCACCACCAACTTATTGTATGCTAGGAAAACCCTGTATATATGAATATAGCTTACTCTGAAAGACTTGTACTGGAACCTTTAAACGCCCTGTATTATGATTTTTCTTAAATTCCCACTCAAACCACATTTTTATAACCCAAAATTGTTCCCAGTGATGTTTTAATAATAATTATGAGGTTTTTGCCAAAATTAAGAAACCTGTGCTGCTTTTTAAAAAAAATAATTTATGTAGAGTGTCAGTAGCTTATGAGAAATAATATTGTGGTTTGTGGGCATGACTATTGGCTTGAAGACACTTGCTCCCCTCCCTCTCCTCATCGCTGAGAGCTCTTCTCTTTTGCTCCTTGTGGGTACTGCCTATTTCATGACATCAATCTAGAGCTGACCTCAGCAGCATGTCTGGGTCAGGTTTTTTAGAGTAATATTCAGAAATGTGTGAATGAGTCAAAATATGTTTTAGTTTTTTTTTCATTACAAATTAGCATAATAATACATTAAGATGAAAAGTTGATTTTTCACGATATAGGCCAAGAGTATACAAATCCAGGCCTTGAGGACCAGCCTCCTGCTGGTAAGAAAAAATTTATGACACTGGTCCACGAGCCCTGGATAGAGACACCCCTAACGTAGGCTCTTTAATATATATTTACATCAATGCCAAATTCTAAAATAACAATATAAAAGACAAGAAACTAATACCTTCATAGATGACTGGCCTACCTCTTCACAGTCCTGGGAATTACACGGTTGCCCCAAATGCCACAGCTGATTTGGAGAGAGGTTCCCTTCTGTTGACAGGGGATGCTCATCCCAATCATCCCTGAATATGTTCAGGTGCTGTTGAATAAGAGGAATGAAGACATAATGGCAGCAAAAAATGTGAAGGCTGTTAGACAGATCCAGATGGCCCTCCTCTTCCAGCTGGTGCAGGACTTGATAGAAGCGGCTGGTGACAGCGGTGAACACATCTCTCCACAATCGTTCAATTCTGTTGTAAGCAAATATGGTGAGTTCATTTGTTGTATATGAGTCAATGTTAAAATCATCAACGTTTATGTTAATAAAATGTCAACAATTTTAAACTTTAATCATGAACTTGGCTGATTTTGGAGTAGAAGAGGATTCAGGTCGAAATGAAAATGTTTTCTTGAAAAAGGAAAAAAAAACATTGTGGACACTTTTGCCTGCGATGAAACTACTTCTTCCTGTGCCCCTGATGGAAAACATGAAACGAGCCACATCCACATTCTCCACTCCATGATCACCTCGCACCCTAAAACATATATAATAGATAATAATAATAATAATAGATAGTAGAGAATAAACACACAGTTCATAGTAGTGAAATTAAGCACTCTTAACTATTGCTGGGCGATATGACGATATATATGGTGTGGGCGATAGAAGAGTGTCTATTGTGGCATTTCTCCTCTATCGTTTATATCGTTGCTAAGCTAATTTGATAAAATATTACGCCAAATATGTCGTTAATCAGATCCTCCAAGGTTTTGCACGATTTGTTGCGCGCCCTGCAACTTTTATTTTCACCGCAACTTTACCCGATCTACCTTGACAAAAGTCATGGATGACGACGCAGCTTCATGACTTTTTCTCTTCTGACTCCTTACCGGGAGCTGTGCTCTCTTTTATTTTGTGTCTGACTTTTATGGGGTAAGATAACTGTCAAAAGGAAACGTATTCATAATTAATATTTTGTATTCATAAAAATAAATTTGTATTCATAAATACAAAGTTGTGCATACATTTATATTTTGTGTACAACTTTAAAGAAAAAATATGAATATAATATTTAGTTTTACATTTAACATGTCTCTTTTGAATATGACTTTTCTTCGTTTTGAATACGACTTTCCTTTGTCTTGAATACGAATTTCTCCTGTTAAGAAACTCAAAAATACATCACGGAGTCACAGGCTTATACGAGTGCCGAAACATCGATGCGCATGCGCGTTGCGACTCATTCATTAAACTACGATGACATGAAAATGATCTTAATATTCTTGCTCCGGCGGGGAAAATAGAAGTTACCAGTCAAGTCTTGCTGCTTATATTTTAGTTATTTTGACAATAGCGGAGCATATACACAATGAAACGAACCCGGAAGTGGTGGCAAAAAAAAAAAAAAAAGCTCTGATTGGAGAATGATGAAAAAATAAAAACGGCTGACAAGGCGAGGGGGTTCCGTGTCTCTCCACTCGCCCAGCCGCGGCATGTTAGCATGGGGATCCCCGCTTAGCCGAGCAGTTTATTCCCGGGACAGGCGGGGCGGGCGCACCCGCTCCGGCTCCTAGACAGTCCAGATGTACCCTCGCTTTCACCCAACACTACCCGAAACAGGCTCTAGCAGCACCGTGACCCAGATAGAGATAGCCACTTAAGAAAGGATGGAAATGACACAATCAACCAAGCTAACTCTGAGCTAAAGAAGGCTAACCGTCCTGACCTTAGTAAGAAAGAAAGATCAGAAGCAGAAAGAAAGTTGGGCTTTCTGATCCTACTGACTTTTTTTCCTATGTGTTTCTTTGTTTGTTTATGCAGCACCAACGGTCGGCTGGCTCCGTGTTAGCTTAGCTGTTTTTTGTGTCAACATTCTCTTATTTTCAACTAATTTTACGGACATATTTTCTTTTCCACCTAATGATTGGACTGGCATGTCTGCAACTCCCTTTGGGCTGTTTATCACCACTTCTGGATCTAAAACTATCCGCTGCTACATTGTTTACACAATCAGCTGACAACCACAAAATGCGGTCGGAGATCGATGTATTTTTTATTTTGTCATGTTTTATTATATTTTCAACAGCTTTGGTTATCAAGATAATGTTCCCGTTATGGCATCAATGTCATTTTAAATATATATCTATTATTCATGTTTTATTGTAAATGAATAGACACGCAAAGCTGGATCAATCGATGTTCCGTCACTCGATGGATAAGCCTGTGACCCC
Source organism: Oryzias javanicus (assembly GCA_003999625.1). Taxonomy (NCBI): domain Eukaryota; kingdom Metazoa; phylum Chordata; class Actinopteri; order Beloniformes; family Adrianichthyidae; genus Oryzias; species Oryzias javanicus. Next base: position 6,264,228 of record CM012450.1, read on the forward strand.
GTGACGTATTTTTGAGAGTCTCTTAACAGGAGGAAGTCGTATTCTAAACAAAGAAAAGTCGTATTCAAAAGAGACATGTTAAATGTAAAACTAAATGTATTCATATTTTTTCTTTAAAGTTGTACACAAACTATAAACGTATGCACAACTTTGTATTTATGAATACAAATGTATTTTTATGAATACAAAATATTATTTATGAATACGTTTCTTTTTGACAGCTATCTTACCCCATAGACTTTTTTCCTCTTCAAGACGCGGGTGAACAGTTACCCCGCAGGAAGGGTGGTGGTCCGCTGCGCACAAACAGGCCTATGGGGGTGAAGGTACCCTGAGTGCACGTACGGAGCAGTGTGTCATTTTGCGCGGCGCACAGCTGCTGCACAAGAATGAGAGAAGGGCAGACAGACTCTGGACATTTTGAACCTTTTTACTTTCTGTGGAGAACATGGAAATCTGAGGATTAATCTGAATATGCTGTTTTTTTAGGTTTATATTTTTTCACTGGAAAATGTCATTTTATTCTAATGTTTAAATCAAGGCATAAATATCGGTTTTAGAAGCAGCTAGGATCAAAAGTTAATTTTGTGTTTCACAGTTCTGTTTGAGTTTAACGACAGCACAACAACATTGTATATAATGATGATGAAGTATTTTCCTATAGTGCATCTGTCACAATAAAAAGACTTGTAATATGAGAATGAGAAGTTTAATTCACAATTAACACTTTCTAGGCGCTTTTCAAAACAATATTATATTATAAACATCGCAACTTTTGTTGCGACTTTTCACAAAAGCTGCCGCAACATCAGGCATTTTTTCAGAGAATAGCTGAAAATATACTTTGTCTTATATCGCGATATATATCCTATTGTGATATAAAATATTTTATATCGTGATATAATTTTTTTTTCCATATCGCCCAGCTCTACTCTTAACCATACACTATGGGGAGTCTAGTCAACATAAAATCTACAAAATAGACTTGCGTAGACAACTGGAAAAAGATCATACCTTTCTGGTTCCCCCGAAAGTCTCGATTGCTTGATGGAGGAAAGTCAGGGTTGTTAAAGCCAAATTATTATTTGAGACTTTTAGATACATTATCTAAATAAAAGAATGACAATAATTGGGAAGTTACTCAGACAAAACATTTAAAGAAGATAAATTTAAACAAATGTTTAAATAGAACATGCACACCTAAGCCCTCAACCCACAGAACTGTAAATGTAAGTTGACATTCTGGGAGAAACCACTGTTTGTTTACACTGATTTATCGGTGGCTCTCCTACTTTTATTTATTTTTTTCAGAAAGTGTAACAGGTAAAGTGGTACACCTAAGAATTCAATAACAGATAGTTACTGGCTGCATGATGTTGGCGTTACCAATCTGGATGAACTCCCATGTCCAGATGAGTACCCCAGCAGATTCTGATTTTTATTTTTCTCTGTATAAGAGATGTGTCCCAGTGTTTTAGTCTAAATTTAAATCACAGCATTCAGAAACATTCACTTGCATCAAGACATTTCCCTAGTATTTTTTTACAAATTCTTTCACACTTCTTTTATTTTGCTCCTTTAGTAAAAGCAAGATATACAAAAATACTCATAACTAGACATCTGTATTTTTTTATTTGATGTTTTATGTTTTGTCTCATACATATTTAAACACAGCTAATTAATTAAAATATCTTGATGGGTCTGAAAAAAATATTTTCAATACTATAAAAATAAGAAAAAATATTTCTGGAAAAACCATCTATCCCTCCAAAGATGATGATGTTGTTCCTTTGTGAATTATAAACAAAAAAAGCATTCTTAAAAAAATATAAATGAACACATTAAAAAGAATAAATATTGACTTTACTTACTGTATTAGTTTGTGGTTGGTGTCAATGTGCATCAGAGATTTTGGACTCTGGACTGAGTATGTTCTTCTCACCACACAGCGGAGCTGGGACATCCTGGAAATGATGCGTGTACTGTCTACACCATATATGTCAAACTCAAAGCCCGCGGGCCACATGTGGCCCGCCACGTGATTTTATGTGGCCCGCGAGGGCTTAAAAAGTAACTGTCTAAATATAGGTTTAAAATAGGCTTTGGTCAAAACTACATTTCCCGTAATGCCTGTCGACTACAGCCTAATATCACGAAGTGACGGCTCACAGCCACAAGGGTGCGCAGTGTTTTCACATCAATGCTAAGGAGTGGAATTGAGACTTGGGAAATTATCCCAAAATGTCAAGAAAGAGAAAAGTTGATGCCGACGGAAGACTGTTTCACGAAAGATGAGAAGCCGAATACTTCTTTGTGCTTCAAGGAGAAAGGCCAGTATGTCTTGTGTGTTGCGAGGTGGTGTCGGTTGTCAAGGAGTATAATCTGCGAAGACATTTTGACACCAAACATGGAGCAAAGTACGCCAGCGCTAGCCTTGAGGAAAAACAGCACATTGCGAAAGAATTAAAATGCAAACTGCAGGTTCAGCAGAATGTATTCACAAAGTCAACAACTCAAAACAATGCGGCAGTGAAAGCTAGCTTTATTGTGGCCCAAGAAATTGCCCTCGCTTCCAAATCTTTTTCAGAAGGACCGTTTCTGAAGCAGTGTATGCTAAAGGTCTGTGAGCAGGTGTGCCCCGACCAGTTACAGACTTTTAAAAATGTGAGCTTATCAAGAAACACCATCGCGGACCGAATTAAGGAGCTAGCAGAAAATCTTGAAACACAGCTGGCCGAGGACATACGCAGATACACAGCTTTTTCGTTAGCTGTTGACGAAAGCACAGACAACACGGATACCGCGCAATTCTGAGCACCTGGCTCCAGTCTGCATGCGGCCAGAGCGGATTTATTTTTATTGACAATTTTAACCTGTTCTGGAACAGACCATCTTTTTACAGAACTGATGGAATCCACCCCAGTTCACTGGGCAGCAATATTTTAACAGCGAACATCAGACACTGTGTCCAGACATCACCTGCCCCCTGTCATGTCAACACCAGTCCAGAACACATCTTCATCTGTGCAGACACCTCTGTGTGGAAATAATTGACTGGATTTTGCACCTTTCGCCCATATTTCAACTTCCTTTCCAAGGCCTGTTGCCCGCCCAGCAAATCCCATAAAGACCATCATCACGGACAGGTCTTCTGTGAGGAGGCGTGTTGGGAGGATACCAAACATTCACAACCTTCGCCCACTAAAGGAGGCAACAAAGCCTGAGGAAGAAGTTATCATAACCAATAATCCACCACCATCTTTTAACATGGCCCTTTTCAACGTTCGGTCTCTCTCTAATAAGACCTTTATTGTAAATGATTTTATCTTGGACTATAACATTGATGCTCTCTTCTTAACTGAGACATGGCTGAGCACGGAAGCACCCACTGTTCTCACGGAAGCCTCTCCACCTGATTTTAGTTTTGTTTTTTCAACCAGGGAGGGCAAAAGGGGTGGTGGTACTGCATCCATAATGTCTAACTCCTTTGCAGTAAGGCAAATATCATTAGATCAGTACCCCAGCTTTGAACACCATGCCTTTGTTTTTAACAGCCCCCCAATTTTATGCATCACAGTATATAGACCACCAAAACCAGACACTGGTTTTATCGAGGAGTTTCTGAGTTTTTAGCGTCTGTCCACACTTCCTTCAACATGATTTTAATTACTGGTGACTTTAACCTTCACGTAGACCGGGAGTCGGACTATTGCGCCACTCAGTTTCTTGATTTGCTCACTTCTCTGGATTTTAAACAACATGTCATGCAGCCGACTCACAACAGGGGGCACACACTTGACCTTGTCATCAGTCATGGTTTACCCACTAGTGTGTCCTCTGTTGTGGATCTGGCTGTATCTGATCATTACTGTGTGCTTTTTACTATCACTGGTTTTAGAAAACAAGAGGCTTCTGTGAGAACGGTGAGGAAACGCTACTTAACTCCTGAAGTGGTCGAAAATTTTATTTCATCTGTTCACTCTGTCCCTCCACTTGTCTTACCAGCCCCCTGCGATCTAATTTTAGAAAGTTTTAACAACAAATTAAGATCCTGTTTCGATTCTGTTGCTCCACTTAAAACAAAAAAGATTAATATTAAACCAACACCCCCTTGGAGAACAGCTGAAATTAAGCAATTGAAGAGACAATGTAGAGCCGCAGAAGACAATGGAGAAAACACAAGCTTGAAATAAACTATCGGTATACCAAAATCTTCAAAAACTATACAACCAAAAATAAAACAGACCAGAAATTCATACTTTGCAAACATCATCTTCGAAAACAAAAACAATCCTAGAGTTCTATTCAATACATCAAATCTTTAATCAACTCAGACAATAATAAAAACCAAATACCAACTTCCCCTTCATTGTGTGAGGACTTTGCAGACCATTTCAGGAGTAAAATTGATTCTGTACGATCAAGCGTTTTAAAATGATCAGAAAAGCCTTTTATGGAAAACGATGCCTTAATCTTACCTGAGGAAGCACTGGGACAGTTTTGACCTAGTTGATGCTGCAACACTTTGTCGATTTCTCCCAAGTTAATCCAACAACCTGTTTTTTAGATCCCATCCCCACATCACTTTTTAAATCATTCTATGGATCTTTGAGAGCGAGATTTTAATATCATGAACTGCTCTCTTCAGACAGGGGTTTTCCCTACTGCCTTTAAACTGCACATGGTGAAACCCCTTTTAAAAAAACAAACTTAGATCCCACAGCTCTTAATAACTACAGACCAGTGTCCAACTTACCATTTTTAAGCAAGATTTAAGCTTTTTTTGTTTTTTATTCAGTTAAATGAGTTTGTCTCACAGATCAACATCTTTGAGGTAAACCAGTCTGGTTTCAGAAAGAACCACAGCACAGAGACGGCCCTGTTAAAAATCGTTAATGATATTAGGTGCACCTTGGATTCAGGTCAGATCTCAGTGTTAGTTCTACTAGATCTAAGTGCTGCTTTTGACACTGTTGATCACCTGATCCTATTAAACAGGCTCAAAAGCCTTGGCCTTTCAGGGACTGTACTCCGAGTGGTTCAGATCACATCTCATGGAGAGAAACTTTATGGTAAGCATGGACACTTACTTCTCTGGGGTACACAAATTAAAAGTGGTGTTCCTCAAGGCTCAATCCTTGGCCCCCTGCTTTTTAACATCTACATGCTTCCTCTGGGGAATGTCATCAGGAGGCACAACATCAGCTTTCACAGCTACGCTGATGATACCCAGCTGTACATATCCATGTCTCCTGATGACACAAAGCCAATAGAAACCCTTTTTTTAATTGTATTTATATGTGAAATTATGGATGGCTAAAAATTTTCTGCAGCTCAACCAGGAAAAAACTGAAATTTTAGTTATTGGTCCTGAAGCCAAGAGAGAGAAACAGTGTTTCAAACTTAAAGAACTTTCATTAAGCTGTTCAGAAACAGTCAGAAACCTGGCGTTACCTTTTTGACTCTAAGCTAACTTTTATTCCACATATTAAGCAGGTGATCAAAACTGGTTTTTTATCATCTTAGAAATTTGGCTAGAGTCCGCCCAATTCTTCTCTTGCTAACATGGAGACGCTGATGCATGCTTTTATTATCAGTAGAATTGATTATTGTAACGCCCTCCTAACTGGCCTTCCAAAAAGAAGCATCAAGAACCTTCAGCTTTTACAGAATTCTGCTGCAAGAGTTCTCACCAGGACCAGGAGGCGGGCCCACATCACTCCGATTTTAAAATCCCTGCATTGGCTCCCCATAAGCTTCAGGATCGATTTTAAGATACTTTTACTGGTTTTTAATGTCTTAATGGTCTTGGGCCTTCTTATTTGTCAGATCTTTTAGTTAAATATGAACCCTCGCGGACCCTGAGATCCTCTGGCACAGGTCTACTAATCATTCCACCTGTGAAAACCAAAACGCACGGAGAGGCATCTTTTCAGCATTATGGCCTCGTTTGTGGAACAGTCTGCCAGAGAACCTGAGGGCCGCAGAGAACATAGCTGCTTTAAAGAGGTCTTAAAACACATCTTTTTAACCATGCTTTTAGCTAATTTTATTGTTTTTATTTACTTTGTTTTTATTCATGCATCTATTTGATCATGTTTTGATTTTATTGATCTTTTAATAATTTATTTAATTCATTTTTATGGTCATGTTTTATTGTTTTATTGTTTGCTGATTTTACAAATATACTTAATTTTATTATTCTACCATTTCTCTTTTTTAATTTCCAGTGCCTCCTCAGCTGGTTCCTCTCCCTCTGGTTACTGCTGTCCAGCTGCTGCGGCTCTAGGTGGGGACCTGCATCGCTACCTAGCTGTGGTGAGGCTGGGTCCCCGCCTGTGACGCTGCGGCATGCTGGTTATGCAGTTGTCTCCAGAGGAAGAGGCTCCAACTACATTAGTGTCTCCAACATCTAACTTGTGCTCAGCCTGTAGTCATTGGGGGTGTGTGTGGTGGGGGGGGGGGGGATTGGGGGTATACTTGTGGATCTGGGTGAAGGGGGGAATTATGTGTCTTTATTAGTTTGATTGCAGTATGCAATCAAACTATTGTTCTTCTGTTTTATTAGTTTGATTGCAGTTATGCAATCAAACTATTGTTCTTCTGTTTTATTAGTTTGATTGCAGTTATGCAATCAAACTATTCTTCTGTTTTATTATTTTTCTTCTTCTTCTTATTCTTCCGTACGTTTTTCGCCGATCGATATCTCCTGCATACTTCATGCGATTTCTGCCATTCTGGTATCAAAATGTTCAGCTTGTTAAGGACATGGGTGCTCTCTTTAAAAATGTATTCTGCATCTTATGGTTTTTATGCAAATTATGCAAATTTATGCAAATTTTGCCATAGAAATGAATGGAGAAGGCTTTTTTTGAACTCCAAACTTTCTGCATTTGTAACTTCTGCATTCTTTATGCTATCTTAAAAATTTAAGCATGCATTCCTTCCGCTATTTGTGGACTTTTAAGCTGTTTTCAAATAATTTTGCAATTATTTATAGTTTTTAAAATAATTGAAGTTGTTTAAAAATAAAATATAATGAAAGTCAATGAGAAGTCTGCTTTTCTCAAAACTTTTTTCACTGTTTTTGAAATGTATCTCCTCCTACAATTTTTCAGCTAGAAACGCCATTCAAACTTCAAAACTTAGAGGAGAGCCGGGGCTCTTCAGGTATTACTTTTCTTTTGGATAAGTCTTATAGTTTTTGAACTACAGCTGTTTGAAATCAGGCAGATTTGGACTTTTTTCAGTTTTAAGGAGAATCTAGAGTGGATGACGTCATCACCTAGAGTGAGAAGGACTTTTCTTCCAAGTAAAAAAAACATTCTGATAAACTGCTGTAACTCAGTCACCGTTAGTCACAGAGTCATCATTTTTTCAGCAAAATGCAGGGAAATTCCTCTAGATTCATAAAATCTAACTCTCAAACCTATAGTGCAAATACTTTTGCCCCAATATTGCCTAGAATGACATGAAGTTGCCTCATCTGCCCTATACCCAGCCATATTAAATTTTCACGCTTCGTCTGAAAGCCTATGATGTTTTTAACTTGCCATTTTGAGAACATGATTGAACTTACAAGCATGAGATTTTCACACATTATGACCTCAAGCCTTGTGGTTCTCACAAGGGTTCAACATTTTTGAGAAGTAAAAGACTTTTGAAGATATGAACATTTGTTTCGAGGTAGTAACCATGAGAATGCTCATTGATAGCTGTAACTCTGCTCACAGATCCTGCTCTGAAGGTGATCAGTTAACGAGCTGCACCTGCGTTAATCAATGTTTGTAAACACCTGCGTCAGAGCCTTTGATGTCTTCCCTGATTCATTGAACTCTCACAATGCTATTAATAACTGATAGATTCATTCACTTTGCACATATTCATCATTTAAAACACAAGATTTATAGACACATTTTTGCATTTCTTTCAAATTTTACACTTGTTTACATGTCCATGCAGTACATGGAGAAATTTTCCAGTCTATTTTAAAGCTTCCATAAGCTTTTCATGCTTTAAAAAAAAAAAAAAACAAATAAACATATGATCACATCTACTGCAGGAATGCATTATGGGAGTTTACAATACATTTTGTTAGTCTGCTGAACCTTAAGTTACAGGTCTACTTCCAGAAATGATACTGCAACAAATTTTGGTTGGAATCATTTACGACTTACTAATGTGTCTGCATTGACTGTGCTACACTCGTCCACATTATATGTCTGACTGATCTTGATGACAGTGCATATTACATAACATGTACATTGTTATCAGATAGTAATTATGTGTTCTCTATGTTGGTCATTGATCCAGATGGACAGATGACTAGGATCATGATTTTGTAAAAGTTGATTCTGCCCCCATGTTAAAAGTCACATTGTAAAGAGTTCACTGTATAGTTGTATGTATATATATTGTTAATGAACACAACTAATAGAATCATGCATCTTTATGTAATAAATCACACCAACCCAATGCATTACAAACTTTTGTCTTCTTTCACTCATAGCACATAATAGCTAATTGACAACCAGTGAAGATTATTACATACTTTGAGATCCTGCTGATATTAACCAATATGCTAGCTGTTATATAACTCATTTAGCTATTATTCCATTTTTGTCCTGCTAATTGGTATGAAACCACATATGTTCATATTATGCTGCTGTTTTGACTAATTTGACATCATCTGAGGTTTTTAAAGCTTAATTGGATTTTGGCTATTTTTTTTTTTTATCAACATGCTAGCTGTTTTTAGCTAAATTGGCATTTACCTAGGTTTCTCAAACTAATTTGGCTTATAGCAAACGTATCAGCAATATGCTAGCTGTTTTGGCTAATTTTGCATTTACTGGTGTTTTTAAGGTAATTTTGAGTTTTGCTAATATCTTAGCATTATGCTAGACGTTTTTTGTTCAATGCACATTTACCAAGGTTTTTCAAGCTAAATTAGCCTTTAGCTCTTTTTTTTTTTTTTCAATTTTTTTCTGTTTTAGTTAATTTGGGATTTACTGAGGTCTTACTTTTAGCTTTAAATTTATGCAAATAAGCATCAGCAATTTATTCAACCTTTTTCCTTTTTAAACATTTTAGCTTATTCTGCAACAAGTTATGCAATGAAGCAATTAAAGCAACGACCTTCTGCAATTCTGCAATCAAACGTATTTCCGCAGGAAATGCAATTTATCTAGTTAGTTTGATTGCAGTATGCAATCAGTATGCAATCAAACTATTGTTCTTCTGTTTTATTATTTTTCTTCTTCTTCTTCTTCTTCTTCTTCTTCTTCTTCTTCTTCTTCTTCTTCTTCTTCTTTTCTTCTTCTTCTTCTTCTTCTTCTTCTTCTTCTCTTCTTCTTCTTCTTCTTCTTCTTCTCTTCTTCTTCTTCTTCTTCTTCTTCTTCTTCGTACGTTTTTCGGCGATCCGTATCTCCTGCATACTTCATGCAATTTTCTGCCATTTCTGGTATCAAAATGTTCAGCTTGTTAAGGACATTATTGCTCTCTTTAAAAATTTATTCTGCATCTTATGGTTTTTATGCAAATTATGCAAATTTATGCAAATTTTGCCATACAAATGAATGGAGAAGGCTTTTTTTGAGCTCCAAACTTTCTGCATTTGTAACTTCTGCATTATTTATGCTTTCTTAAAAATTTAAGCATGCATTCCTTCAGCTATTTGTGGACTTTTTAGCTGTTTTCAAATAATTTTGCAATTATTTATAATTTTTAAAATAATTGAAGTTGTTTAAAAATAAAATATAATGGAAGTCAATGAGAAGTCTACTTTTCTCAAAACGTTTTTCACTGTTTTTGAAATGTATCTCCTCCTACAATTTTTCAGATAGAAACACCATTCAAACTTCAAAACTTAGAGGAGAGCCGGGGCTCTTCAGGTATTACTTTTATTTTGGATAACTCTTACAGTTTTTGAACTACAGCTGTTTGAAATCAGGCAGTTTAGGATTTTTTTCAGTTTTAAGGAGAATCTAGAGTGGATGACGTCATCACCTAGAGTGAGAAGGACTTTTCTTCCAAGAAAAAAAAATTCAGATAAACTGCTGTAACTCAGTCACTGTTAGTCACAGAGTCATCATTTTTTCAGCAAAATGCAGGAAAATTCCTTTAGTTTCATAAAATATAACTCTCAAACCTATAGTGCAAATACTTTTGCCCCAATATTGCCTAGAATGACATGAAGTTGCCTCATCTGCCCTATACCCAGCCATATTAAATTTTACACTTCGTCTGAAACCCTATGATGTTTTTAACTTGCCATTTTGAGAACATGATTGAACTTACAAACATGAAACTTTCACACATTATGACCCCAAGCCTTGTGGTTCTCACAAGGGTTCAACATTTTTAATAAGTAAAAGACTTTTGAAGATATGAACATTTGTTTGGAGGTAGTAACCCTCATTGAAATGCATTGATTCTGTACTCTGCTCACAGATCCTGCTCTGTAGGTGATCAGTTAACGAGCTGCACCTGCGTTAATCAATGTTTGTAAACACCTGCCTGTCAGAGCCTTTGATGTCTTCCTGATTCATTGCAACTCACACTACGTATTAATCTGATAGATATTTCACTTTTGCACATATTCATCATTTAACAAGATTTATAGAACACATTTTTGCATTTCTTTTCAACATTTTTACACTTAATTACATGTCACGCAGTACATGGAGAATTTTCCAGTCTATTTTAAAGCCTTCATGAGTTTTTCATGCTTTTTTAAAAAAAAAAAAAACAAATAAACATATAATCACATCTACTGCAGGAATGCATTATGGGAGTTCACAATACAATTTTGTTAGTCTGCTGAGCCTTAAGTTAGTGGTTTACTTCCAGAAACACCATTCAGACTTCAAAATATAGTAGAGGGACATGATTTTACAGGTATTACTTTTCTTTTGAATATGTCTTATGGTTTTTTAACTACAGCTGTTATAAATCAGGTATTTTGGGACTTTCAGGGCTTAACTGCAGGTGCTAATCTCTCCCTCCCCACCTCACACACACAGGGAGACGGTTTCAACAGTTTGTGATCCCCCAAACAAAACTTAAGAATCAGAAGTTTCAAGTTCCCCCTGCCCATTCTTGTGTTACAGGAACTTTGACAAGATGCTGATAAAGCTGTTCTGCTCAGTTATCTAATGTAACTGTGATTTATTTGAAAAATTTAAACATGTACTTGCTCTGCTCTTTGTGGACTGTTCTGCTGTCTGTAAACTATTCTGCAAATATCTCTTCTTGATACTTTTTTGTAAGTCTGTGTTAATTTACACAATTTTAGGCAGTTGTCAGGGTTTTTTTCATATTGCAATTTTAAAATCCTCCTGCAATATAACTGAAATGCTTATGGTTTTCACCTAACCTTGATTATTCAGTATACTGTGTTTTTAAATTTATATTTTTGAGCAATATGTAGCCAATATTGCTGTCCTTCTGCAACTTCCCTGCAAATAGTGATTTGATTTTTCTGCCAAAAAATAGATTTTCTGTAATACAAGAAATTTCTGCCATTTCTTAACAATATTGCTGTCTTCTGCAACTTCTGCAAAAGTGATTTGATTTTTCTGAAAAAAAAAATACATTTTCTGTAATACAAGAAATTTCTGCCATTTCTTAACAATTTTGCTGTCTTCTGCGACTTTTTCTTTTCCTGTCTGTTTTAAAGCCTTCATGAGCTTTCTTTCCAAAAGAATTGTAATGATCATACTTACTGTAGGAATACTTGATGGGGTTAAAATTGGTTTTTGCTACTCTGCTGAACCCGATGTTAGTGGTCTAGATCCAGAAATTAGATTGCTATGCTTTTTCAAAGTTTGATTGCTTGAGTTTAGAGTTTCCTAAATGTGCGTGCAAATGTATGGATTATTTTGAATCTTTCCACATTGTGAGTTTGTCTACCATTTTGTTCCAGCCAAAATTGTCCAAATCAGATATCAAAATGATCTATATTCTAAAGCAGGGGTCAGCAACGTTTGTGACTTGAAGTGCAAATTCAAAATGTTCTCCTTAGCAACTGTGCATCACCAAGTAGGATGCAAACTGTTTTATTTGTGCTTCACTCTTGCATGTGAATCACGGATCATCACAGTGAATCAGCTTTCACTGATTTACACAGGTGGTCATACAGACAGTTTTACTCTGGATGATCTTCTGATACAATCCTGTATTTTTAAGGTGCAGAGAGATCAAGTTATGCAGCAGCATGAAGGATCTCGTCTGAGGATCCTCACTGGATTTTAGTTCAATGAACCAAACCCCAGATCTTACACAACGGAACTATTCAGCTACCTCTAACTGTAATGCAAACTTTAACAGCGTCCCCCCCCCCCCCCCCCCCCCCCCCAAAAATAAAAATAAATGAAAATGTGAAAGACCTTTTTAAGAATATTAGCTCAAAATTCTGCTTTCATAATAATATAGCAGAAAAGAAAATAGTTGAAATAGTATTTCAACAATGTTTGTTTGAAAATTAAAAGCACTGCATTTGTGGTTTGTCAAACTAAAATCAATATGATTGGATACATCAGAACAAAATATCCAGAATATTTCTAAAAACTTTACAACTATTTATAAAAATAAACAAGTGCATGATTTGGCTTTTTTAAATGTTGTTACATAATGAGACAGAACCTGAGTAACTTGTTAGTTCATTCTGTGATGATGCATTTATTGCATGTAAAACTAAATTTTTAAACCTTTTTGTAAGTTAGATATTTATATTTATTCAAATTTTCTGCAACTGGACAGCATCATTCTTCATTTCACTTCCAGTAATTTTAGTGGTGATCAATTTTAACATTCCTTTTAAAACTTGTTCATAATTCATATTGACATTTGAAAGTACAGAAAGAAAGTCTGAGTATAACCGTTTCAGGAAGTGACGGTGAAAGCGGCGGCCTACTTTTGCGGAGAGGAGTACATGCATTTCCATAATGAAGACCTCATTGCTCCGCGATGTCCAGTATTACTGTCAATGGAAATTCAATGAACCCTTTCCTTGTGGCGCCCATGGAGGATCAAAGATCCTTGCAGAAACAGATGGTCACTCTTTACAAATTCAGAAAAATATAAACTGATGACAAAGTGCTTATTTTTGTTACACCCTGGATTCTCACTGTCTTTCCCTTCTAGGTTGCCGATCCCTGTTCTAAAGTACAGGGTTCAAGCTCTGCCTGCTAACAGCTGCATTTTTATGCTCTTGGATTTTAGACAGAATTTAATCATCATCTTAAGATTATTCAATCATTTCTGGTGTTTAACTAATATTTTAGCAATAAGCTACTCTTAGTAGTTAAATTGTATTTTTAAATATATTTTTTAGGTTAATTTGGAAGTTGGCTTATATTTTAGCTAAATGATAGCTTCTTTAGATAATAAACATCTTGCATGTTTTTTAGGTTAATTTGGAGTTTAGCTAATATTTTAGTAACATGCTAGCTTTTTATGACTAATTTAGCATCTAACTAAGTGTCTTAAGACTAATTTAGAGTTAAACTAATATTTCAGCAAAATGCTAACTTTTTTAAAAATCTGGTTGGCATTTACTGGGGTTTTTATGCTACATTAGAGTTTGGCCAACATTTAGATACATTTTGGTATTTCTTCAAACATTTCACACTGGATTACATGTTAGCCTCATATAACTGTTTATCAATTTCATGAAGTGTACATGCTTTTGCCATACTTCTCGATAAGTTAGGAAGTTTTAATATTCACAGCACATCCCTTTTTAGTTTGTCTTCTGCCTCTTAAAAAATGCATCCACACATAGAAAAATGTAGACACAAAGTTAGAAGGGAAATCAGTTTAGAAACCAGAAAATAATGTTTTTGAGTTTTTAACATGTATACGTGGAATTTTTCTTCTGATAGAGGAAAAATAAAATAAGAAATCATTTTGTGTTTGCATTTCCGAGTATTTCTCATTTTAAATCACTGTCAATCAAACGCTGTCTGAAAAACTCCTCTTGAATTCCTGAAACTTGCTTACGTTACTAAAGCAGCTTAAGGGTAAAGAAGACAATATAACGTCCCACTTCTGTGCTGTAAAGAATTTTAATTCAGTAAAAGGCCATTCTAGATTAAGATGTTAGATTTCATAATTTTGCGATTGAAATTCATGTCGGCTCCCCATTATGCAGTGAAACCGCGGGTTGAAGTTTTCCTCACTTATTTAAAATTAAATTGAAAGGTAAAATCCCATTAGCTGTCACAAATATAATGTCCGCGTTTGATGTAACCCGCAGCGGGTTGAATCACACGCGGGCAGCGGCGTTATCAGTTATGAGCCCCAGCTAGTGCTGCTGTTGCTGCTGCAATGCAGCCTGAATGTAAATGTTTTATTTATTTGGATATTTTCATGGGCTTTTCAAAGTTGCTCGCACATCTGGGGGATAAGGGATGGGGTTACACAGCTCAGTACCATAAGCCACGCCCACACAGAAGTTTTTATTTGTTTATTTTTTATTTATTTATTATTTATTTTTAACGAAGGCTTCAGATCAACAGGAAAAATTGCTTTTTAAGACATTTAGCATGTGGAATTTTTGTTAAAAACCTAACAGTCTTAATTAAAACACCACTGGGAAAATTTAAAGAAGAAAATTAAAATAGTTTATGTCTAGGGACTTTAAAGAGAGCTGGTGATGCGTTTACAAACCATGTAAATGACACTTCTAACAGCAATATTGGTCTTGACAACATAATATAATAGCAGTACAAAAAATCATTTGGTTTCAGGTATATTGTTTTGGTTTCTGTGTAAACTTTAAATTAGAATTTTTAGCAGGATAGTAGTCTAAATGTTGGGGTCGTAAATATATGTTATCCTATTCTTACTTATTTCCTTTACCTCTTATTAGATGCGTTTTAGTTCTCTTTATTGTGTGCTGAAATGTCTTGATCTAAGCTGGAAGTGGACAACCCTGCGCTGCTGATAAGGAAGATGCAGCGGCTGAGCCAGAGATTAGCAGGAGCCAGTAGAAGTTACAAGGCCTGACGATGATCACCTAGTCAAAACATGCACACACAAACTTTAAATGTTGTTTTTGACCTTGTATAAGAAACTGATTTGGACCGGTCTCAGCTGACGTTCTTTTGCTTCCCTTCCCCTTAGCAACTGAGACCAACCTGTAACTAGGGGCGTGTCTGACTCAATAAAATGCACGGAGAAAAAAGCCTGGTCAGAGTTGGTTGAAAGATTGTGACTGAACAGGCTTTGGCCCACTCTCCTTGCAAGTTTTAAACTTTAATCAATTCTCTGTGTCTCTTTCTGTGCAGGTTGTTTTTCTTTACAAATGTTAGAGCTTAAACCTAACATTTAATTGGTCCTTCGAGCCGGATCTCCAAGACACCTGATGGTTCCAGCACGAGAGTGAGACCCAGAAAGTCTGTGGCCACAGCATACGATCCGTTTCCAGGGCTGGCCCTCACTCGCGGGCTGGGACCTGAAGGTTGACGGAGGATCCACGGACACAGAGAATTGTGAGTAGTAGAGTCTTATTTAAAAGGAATGACAGAATGAGAGATTCTCAGAAGGAGAATTAAAACAAAACCCTGACAATTCTAGACACTATCAGGTAAAATAGAGCAAACAGTTAAAGTCCGCGGGAGGAGTAGACTCCCCTAGTTTACGAACTAGTTAAATTCTACGAAGGGCGGCGGCGTCCTCTGTGCCTCTGTGAAAAGAAGAATTATTTCAAACAGTTAAAGTCCGCGGGAGGAGTAGACTCCCCTAGCTTAACTAGTTAAATTCTACGAAGGGCGCGGCGTCCTCTGTGTTGAAATAAGAAGTAATAAGAGAAATAAAGTAAAACAGCGCGCAAAAGTGTGAAAGTGTGAGACTGTGAGTGTGATTGGAAATACAGATACCATTAGGTATTTGGATTTCATACCAAATCAACAAGGATGGAAATAGTGAACCTTCTGTGGATGCACTAGGCAAGAAAACTCCACCTCTAAGGTTGAAGTGAGTTTTACCACAGAAGGTTATTAATCACTATCTTGTTGAAAGAAAAGCTTCCAGTATTAGAATACCCTAGGTATTAACAAACTACTGGAACCAAATTTTATTCAAAATGGGGAAGGGCAAAGTAAACTAAAACAATAAGTCCTTGAGACATTACAAAGATTACAGAATAGTAGAAAATGAAAACCCAAATGCGATAAAACAACTTCCATATTGGATTGATCAATATAACTTTAATGGTAAGCTTTCAACTGTAAGAATAGTAGAATTACAAAACAAGATAAAACAAAAATGCAAAAATAAACGAAAACAAATGGATAAAGAAGGATTTGAAGAAACAAAAGTATGGATAAAAATAGCAAAACAGAGGGAAAATGGAGAACGTAAAGCCAGGCAGAAGAAAGAAGAAAATAAAAAAAATAAAATAAAAAAAGAAAGAGAACGCGAAAAGGAAGAAAAAGAATGCCAGAAAGCAGGAAAAGATGTGATGTTTCATAGAAGAGAGGATAATGAGTGTTCGGGTCCTTATGCTGCTGCACGCAGACAAATGGAGCAGGCAGCAGACGGAATATTTACAGGAAATGCAGATGGTCATCCTTTGATAGAATTACCTAATCTCAGAGCAGGAGAAGACGGCGTGGAGCTGGTGATTAGAGTGTACAGAACATGGACTTTAAGTGTTATGATTAAGAGCAAGAAAGGAAAAGAAGCAAATAAAGCTGAAGTGTTTTTTCAAGGTCCAGATGAAGAGGAGGAAATGATCTATTGCTTATACTCTAGAGGTAAAGGTCGTGGTAGAGGAAGAGAGAGAGAGAGAGGAGGCCGTTTTGGGCCTCAAGGTAAACGCCCCATAGTCTGTTGGTCCTGTGGAAAAGAAGGTCACATGGCACGGGACTGTGCAAATCCCACACCCCCTACACATCAAACAGCATGACTAGCATGCTCTTACACACCAGCTGATGCTCCAAGTGTTGAAAATAGTTCCACAGAAGAAGAAGTGATTTTAATCTTAGAAGACTTGTTTTTTGGTGAAATGAGCCTCTCCTGTTATTATAAGGCCTACAACAGAGCACAGACCGAGAATTAAACATTATCCATTGAAGCCAGATGCTGTGGACGCACAGCACCTGTAATCAATGATCTATTAAAAGCCCGTGTACTGATGCAGGACTTGATTGCTGTAAATAATGCTGTTATTCAGAGGTCACCCTATGTGGCTGATCCTCACACTTTGCTTAATTCTTTAGACCCAGAGGCCAAATATTTCACAGTAATTGATATAAGCAACGCCTTCTTTTTTATACCGGTACATAAAGATAGTCAATACTAGTTTGCATTTACTTTTAAGGGTAAAAGATACACCTATTCCAGATTGCCCCAGGGCTATTGTGAAAGCCCTACTATTTACTCCCAAGTCATGGCTTCTAGTCTGTCATCCTTCGAGCCGCCGTGTAACAGCCAGTTACTCACCTACGTGGATGACATATTAGTAGCATCAAAAGAGAAGATGAATGTCTTAAAGATACATTAGCTCTGCTAAAGCAGTTAAAGAATAATTATTTAAGGAAGTAAACATAAGTTGCAATTATGTCAAGAGAAAGTGAAATATTTGGGCCACCAACTGAGTGCAGAGGAAGAACTATTCTAGAAGAAAGAAAGTTGCTATCCTACAAGCTCCCAAACCCTTAAACAAGAAACAAATGATGTCATTCTTAGGATTAACAAACTATTGTAGAAGCTGGGTTCCAAATTATGCAGAAATAACAGCTCCATTACAAGCATTAGTGTATACGAAAGAATTAAAAAAAAAAAGTCAGATAAATTAGACTGGACCCCTGAAGCGGAAGAAGCAGTCTGTGACATAAAACAAATTATGATAAACAGCAGTACTTTGGCCTTACCCGACTAAAAAAAGAAAAAAAGAAAAAAAAAAAAGTTCATACGAATGGTTGATTGCAAAGGTCATTTTATGACCTCTGTGTTAACTCAAAATGCATAGTAGTAAACTCAGACCAATAGCTTACTACTCCACTAAAATCACAGCCACATCTAAAAATAGAACGCTGCACAGTTTTGAACCCAGCCACATTAGTACCAACAGAAGGTGAAGGCTTATCACATCACTGTGAAGCCTTTGTAGACAAAACAGCTAAAGCAGCAGCACAAGGGGAAAATGATGTACTGCAAGTAAAAGGAACTGATTTAAATGAGGATATACCCAAAAGCAGAGTATCCTTTTCAACATACATATGGATTTTATAGAATTAAACAAAAATAAAGGAAAGAAATATTGTTTGGTGATAATAGATTCATTCTCTAAAAGGATAGAGCTCTTTGCTACTGCTCATCCAGATGCATTAACGGTAGCCAAAGCCTTATGTAAGATATGATTCCAAGAAATGGTATACCTGAAATAATCTACAGTAATAACGGATCTCATTTTGTGAATGATGTAGTTTTTAAAATAGGACACGCCTTCATATTAATTTAAAAAAAGAATTACTGTGCTTGTCATCCACAAAGTGCAGGACTGGTTGAAAGAATGAATGGAACAATAAAGAAAAAACAGATTAAGGAAATGTATGGAAGTGACAAAGAGACCATGGACAAAATGTTTGGATTTGGTAAAATTATATATAAATATAACAAGCACGAATGGATTGGTTCCATATGAAACCTTGTTTGGAAGACCCTATAGATTACCTTATTTTACAAACGAATGGGAAATTGATGATGAAAGTACACTAGCAGACTATATGAGAAAGATGCTTCAACAGCAAAAACAAAAATCAGACCAGACTAATGATGATGTCACATCTTCTGTGTTTTCACAGGATAGCCAAATTAGTCGAGCCAGGAGACGTGGTTATTATTAAAACAGAGTAAAAATACATCACCACCACAGATTAGTGGAAGGCCACAGAAATCTGAAGCTCTCCGACAGCGCCTCCAGAGCAAGGCCGACTACAAAGGGGGCTGCGAAACCATAGGTTGCAGTCGTCTCAAACCCGGTGAAGATTGTCCACAACTCTGTGCAGGTGATAGGGAGAGGCTTCAGGACCCTAGGCAGGATGTTGACCCCAAAGCAGAAAATGGTGGTGATGGGAGTAGTTCTTTTAGGAATGGTAATAATAGTTCCTTTACTATATTGGTTTGAACAAAAAGAACTGATGGAAGATGTGACACATACCAACATAAATAATAATAATAAATAATTATTATTATTATTATTATGCCATGAGGCTGCAGCAGCTCAGAGATTTAAACAGGTGCCGAGCCATGTAAGGATTTAAAAACAAATAAAAGGATCTTAAAATTAATTCTAAAATAAACAGGTAACCAGTGCAGTGAAACTAAAACTGGGGAGATATGATCATATTTATGTGTTCTGGTTAAAAGACGAGCAGCCGCATGTTGCACTAGCTGGAGTCGAGCTATAGCCGAGGTGTTAATAGGACAAAAAGGACATGACACAAGTAATAAATGCAACGGGAGGAACTTTGAAACTTGTGGGAGGTCTGCCTAAGGTTAAAGACATTCTGGTGGTTGATGACAATCTGACCACAGATGATTGGTTCAGGATTACTACAGGAATCACTAAAACAGATAATAATTGGTTACTGATGGCAGAGGAAGCAGCTCAAGTAGTCAAAGCAGATTGTGTTGTGTGTTTAGGACCAAGACCACTTCTTAAAGTAATACCATCCATATTACCTCCAGACTGTCTTTTAAATGTTATGACTCAATCTGTACCTTCAGATAATTGTTCTGTGAGGGATGAGGTTTATCCGCTCACAACAGCTGAAAAGCAGAAACCACTCTTCTCCAGTAAGATACCTAAAGCAAATTACACATGTATTTACAGAAAAGGCACAGGACCTAAACTGGGGAAATTAAATTAAAATATGTATGTTGAAACTCTTGAAGTAAACATAACTTTCAAACCTCTGTCCCGCAGTGACAACTGGTGGTGGTGTGGAGAAAACAAGCTGTATGACAGACTGCCTGACAACACCACAGGACATTGTGCCCCTGTGAATTTATTACTTCCTGTTTCTATAACCCCACTTTCTGTTGCAGACTTTCTGACCTGACGACAAGAAATTAACTAACCAGGTTCTTGCAGGTTTCGAGTCATCCATCTGTCCGTGGTGCACCATTAATAAAAATGTTGATGAGATAGAACAACGTTCACTACAATGTTCAGAGATTAGGCAATTAAACGAAGGCAGAACACTGCCGTCCCGGGCGATTTTCAGCTACCTCACTTATGGCTTTCCAAAGCAGAATGGCTGTCGACACGGTGCTGTCACAGCATGGAGGAGTTTGTTCAATATTTGGTGATCAGTGTTGTACCTTCATCCCAAACAACACTGCAGCGGACGGGAGTCTCACCAGGGCCCTGGAGGGCCTCCGAACTTTGAACAAAATGATGAAAGACCACTCAGGAGTTGATACATCGCCCTGGGACGGGTTTGGTGAGATGTTTGGTAAAAATAAATAATTGGTCATGCCCATTTTACTCTCTTTTGCTGTCTTTGCAGCCACCCTGACCTTGTGTGGATGTTGTTGTATCCCTTGTATAAGAGCTCTGTGCACCAGGATGATTGAAAAAAGCCATTAAACCACAGGTGTCCGAGATGTATGCTCTCCTGCCTCAGACTGACAAACCTCATGGTGAAAATGACAACAACAATGATGACGAGGATGATGTTGATAATTATAACTTTCCAGAGTTGTTTTCAGCTCCAGAACCCAGCTAACCACCCCTCTGAGTGTAGCATTTTAAGTTATGACAATGATGCTGTGGCTGAAAATCTCCAAAAGTGAAGGGGTCATGTGCTGAAATAAAATAAGCAGAAAACGGAAAAACAGGGGGCGTTGTTGGGGTCGTAAATATATGTTATCCTATTCTTACTTATTTCCTTTACCTCTTATTAGATGCGTTTTAGTTCTCTTTATTGTGTGCTGAAATGTCTTGATCTAAGCTGGAAGTGGACAACCCTGCGCTGCTGATAAGGAAGATGCAGCGGCTGAGCCAGAGATTAGCAGGAGCCAGTAGAAGTTACAAGGCCTGACGATGATCACCTAGTCAAAACATGCACACACAAACTTTAAATGTTGTTTTTGACCTTGTATAAGAAACTGATTTGGACCGGTCTCAGCTGACGTTCTTTTGCTTCCCTTCCCCTTAGCAACTGAGACCAACCTGTAACTAGGGGCGTGTCTGACTCAATAAAATGCACGGAGAGAAAAAGCCTGGTCGGAGTTGGTTGAAAGATTGTGACTGAACAGGCTTTTGGCCCACTCTCCTTGCAAGTTTTAAACTTTAATCAATTCTCTGTGTCTCTTTCTGTGCAGGTTGTTTTTCTTTACAAATGTTAGAGCTTAAACCTAACACTAAACTATACAAGTTTTTTAACAGTGATTTTATTTTAAAGGAGATTGATGGATTAACTTGAATGAATGGAGAAACGTTTCAAATAAATTGGCCTTAAATTCCAGATGCTATAATTCAGTGTTTGGAAAACGTCATCTGGATATATGAAAACGTTCATTCAAGACTCGATCATCGATAGTTACATTTCCAACTGGTCCTCAAACACACCACAGAGATCCGCCTCGCAACTCGGTCTATGACGTCTCATCCACTTCTCTCGGCGTCTACCGGCGGTAAGTGGGAGAAAGTTCGCCCTCCTCTAATTTATGCATGTTAAAAGTAATTTGATGGTTTTTAGATGTCTTTTTTGTCACTTGGTGTCAGGATAAGACCCACAGAACTCAAAATAGCATGTTAAGATAATTGTAACATTGCTATTTTTTTTCTCTCTCTCTTAGTAATCATGCTAGCTGGGTCTTCCTTAAACAAGGAGCTAGCTTTTGCCCCCTCGTGGCAACATGAAGGAACTCGCTTAACAAACACCAGAAAACGGTCATTTTCGGAAGAAAACGACATTAATTTAATTCTTATTCTAAGATAAACATTCCTTAGTTTCTTGTGAGCGTATTTTGACAGGAAACACAAATAAATTTGGCCGTTAAAAAAAGGGGGGGGGGCGGTATTTAAGGGTTTAGATCAAAGGTTGGACATATCAACTGGCGGAGTGATATGAACTGCCAGTGAACCTTTTTGTCAGCTTCATAATTACAACTGAGAAGACTAGAAGTAATAAAAACTTTATTGCAGACTCAATGTCTATTGCCACAAAGATGCAACAGATAGAAGACTTACAAAAAAAAAAATGCAAACTTAAAATAATAAAGAAACACTCATGACATTACAAGTATAAGAGTCAATAAAAACAATGACATAAAATTACCAAGTATCGTAAACTTAAAAAAACATTGCAGATTTAAAATTTAAAAACATAAAAAATTAAAGAGGCAACTATACAAAAACTTTTAGGTTGTGTACTGGTATTTAAAATTGCTGTATATCACATTGGTGAGAGTTGAAATGGTTTTGTAATTTAATGTGTTAAGACGATAAATAAAACCATAGATAAAACACTAAATAGAAGTTGTTCAGTACTAAATATCTCAAAAACTAATATACTTTGCCTCAAATGTGGTTCCTAATTTGAAATGTTCATTTTTATGTAATTATTATCAGCTATTTTGTTTCTTGTATTATTTCAAGCATCAATTAAATTAAATAGTAAAATGTGATGAACACTTTATTGCACCATAGAAACAAAATTCTTAGCAGTTGTTTACCAAGAATCGGGTGTAAATTATTGCAATTGAGTTGTTTTTTTTTTTTCTCAATATTACAAGATATTAAAATGTAATAAATTTAAAAATTTAATGCTCTCATGTATTGGGATTTTGCAATATGCTTCTAAATGTATGGGGTTTTTTTTCTCTGTCAGCTCTTTCATGTGTCAGAAGGCTGAACACATAACCTTCATAGCAGTAACTAAGTTCCCTCTATTTTCTCATTGTCTTATTGCTCTGTGAATTGTCTGTTATTCAGCTTAAGCATCAAATCATGTAAAGGAGTGATGGTGCAGTAGTTCTGCTGCAGCTAGAATAACAGATTCCCTCTTTATTTCAGACTTTGAGAAGCCTTCTCAGCCATCCTTTGGTGCTAAGGTAAGAATTTATTGTATGTAATGAATCTTACAGTGTTTAATGAATTCTATTTTACAAATGAGTCAGATTCAACCTAATAGTGCTATGTAATCCATGATTTTATTTTTAATTTAACTCAGTTACAATCCTTTTTGTTAAGGATAAAAAGTGTTTATGTTGAAACCATTCGACAGATCAGTTTTAGAGTGAACCTGGTAAAATAAATATTAGTTTGATCATGTCAATCATGACAGTTTTTTCCCTACCACGGTTCACATGTTACACTGCTGCACATGTGTCTTGCAGTTGAGGCTTGAACAGTTCTCAGAGGGAGTGTAACCATCAAAAGGCCGTTTAGCAAAGCAAATTGCTAAATGAATTTGAAAATGATTTGGGGTAAAACACGATTTTAATAGACCCTTTTTAAATCTCTGAAATTTAAATAATTTAAAAATTTAAAAATGGAACTCTGTTATTGTAGTTCTCTTATATAAAAAAAAAACATTTGCAAATCAGACTATCAGCAATTTCAAAAGAAAATAAATAAAAACATTTCTATGTGAAGTTTAAAATGTGATCTTATAAAACAGGTAATTTATTATACTTACTTAGAAAATGATGACTGTTTTACAAATCATTTTCAGTAAACTTGATGTAACTTACAATATGTTGTTCATCATCCAAAGTAGGGCTGGGCTATATAATTGATTAATTTGAATTTTATGTTTTAGGCCATTTGATTTTTTTAAATCGAGATTTTATTTTCCCTGCACTCTGCCCTCTTGGGTTTCCATAGTCCGGTGTACAGTCAGCGCAGACATGAAAATTGCAGCTAGCAGAGGAGATTATACATTGAGGCAGAGAAAGACAGAGAAAAAGGTTGTTCCAAAAAAAAAAAAAAAATGTACGTGCCACAAAAAGACCCCCACCCCACCCTCTACCCCCTTTCTGCTACTCATCTGTGTGTAGCGGTTATCTTTGCAGGGTTCTTGATTCTGCTGGGGTCTTTAAAAGTCTTAAAAGGCCCTGATTTGGAAATTTGGAAAAATGCATTAAAAAGCATCATAAAGCTTTAAATTTTGATATGTTGGTTTTAATAATGTTGGAGTTTAAAATGACAGTGACAGGTAGGGCGGAAACTGTTGTAGTCCAGCGCTGCGTACGGGCAGGGCTCTAAATTAACACCTGCTAAATGCAAGTAAAACTTTAATTTAGCAGGTAGAAAAAAGTCATTAGCCATTTTAGCAGGTTCATTCTTAATTGCAGGAAACTCAAACTCACAATAATTATTTTTAAATTTCGACCTTACCTCCCCATTTGGCTACCACAAACATCCATTCCAGAGTTAGTTCAAAACATTTCATTCCGACTTTATTGTGCGGGTTTATTTCCTCACATTCGCAGCTGCTGGTGGTGCATTCAGGATCTGCATGGAATTTCTGCACTTATGCGATTTCATCAAGAGCTCGCTATTGCTCCATTCAGGTGCACTGGTAGTTTCTATCATTTGCTCACATTGATCTCAGCCAACACAAACTCCCTCATTTTTCGCTCCATGTTATTGTTACTCTTTGAAATGACAGAACAGCATACTGATCTGTAAGAAAACACAATAAGACAAAAGTTTCACATTTTTAAACATACATGTTTTTTCTATGTATGATATTCTTGGAAAAAAGTAAGTAAGTAAGTAAGTAAGTAAATTTTATTTATATAGCACCTTTCACAGATAAAATCACAAAGTGCTTTACAGAGTAAAACAATGACAAAAAATTAAAACAGATTAAAACAGTAAATAAACAGTACAGCACAATTAACTAAAAGCTCTTTTAAAAAGCAAAGTCTTTAGCTGCTTCTTAAAAGTATCAACATTGTCAATCAGGCGGAGTGACAAGGGCAGGGCGTTCCACAGTTTTGGGGCCACTGCTTGGAAAGCTAGGTCACCACGAGTTTTGTAACGAGTCTTCGGGACTCTGAGAAGGTTCAAAGCTGAGGACCGAAGAGAGCGGCTGGCAACATAAGGAACAATTAGCTGGGAAATATAATCGGGGGCCTGTCCATTAAGAGCTCTAAAAGTCAAAATTAAAATTTTAAAATCAATTCTAAAACTAATGGGAAGCCAGTGTAAAAAGATAAAACAGGTGAAATATGAGCTCTTCTGTTGCATCCAGTTAAAAGTCTAGCAGCTGCATTTTGCACCAGCTGAAGGCGATGTACTGTAGACTGATTAAAACAAGTAAAAAGGGAATTACAATAGTCTAAACGAGATGAAATAAAAGCATGGACCACAGTCTCTAGGTCAGCCTTATTAACCATTTTTCTCAGCTTAGAGATGTTCCTCAAGTGATAAAAACAGTTTTTGACCAAATTTTTTGAATGATTATTTAAGGACATGGATTGGTCAAACATTACACCGAGGTTTCTGAGGGTAGATTTGCAGGTGGAGCCGAGGAGCCTAAGTGGTGTTTAATGGAGATGGCTTGATGCTCGGGGCAATAATCAGGGTTCTGTTTTGTTTTCGTTTAGTTGAAGGTAATTGAGACTTAGCCAGTCTTTGATGTATGATAGGCAAAGTATTAAATCATCTAACTTGTGAAACTCAGACTCACTGAAAGAGCAGTACAGTTGGAGGTCATCAGCGTATAAATGGTAAGACACATTTTTAAAACTACTAATGATTTTTCCAAGCGGGTTTATATACAGAAGGAATAGGATGGACCTAGAACTGAGCCCTGAGGGACACCATGCAACAGGCGGGCGACTTCAGAAAATAAGTTATTAGCACACATGACGATCGTTCTATTGGACAGGTAAGAAGAGAACCATGAAAGTACAGTTCCAGATATTCCTAAATCATTTTGTAGTCGACATAATAACGTCTTATGATCAACTGTGTCAAAGGCTGAGGAAAGATCTAACAAAACCAAAACTGTGTATTGACCCGAGTCTGCAGACATCAGAATGTCATTTGAGACTTTTAAAAGAGCAGTCTCAGTAGAATGGAGTTTACGAAACCCAGATTGAAATTGATCTAAAATACCACATTTATTCACAAAGACTGTCAACTGACTTGCAACCACTTTCTCCATAATTTTAGCTAAAAAACGTCAGTTTTGATATTGGCCGATAACTGCTTGGCTCCAGCGGATCCAAATTTGGCTTCTTTAATACTGGACTTAATGCTGCCTGTTTGAGAGAGTTGGCACTGCACCAGTTGACAATGAAATGTTTATCAGTTTGACAACCTGTGGACCAAGTACATCAAATGATTTCAAAAACAGTGAGGTGGTAAATATCAAGAGGGGAGGAAGAGGTTTTAGTGTTTTTAGAAGAACTTTAACATCTTCCAGAGTCACAGGTGAAAAATCAGTCCATAAAAAAGAGGAACAGGGAGCACTAAGCGCAGTACCCGAAGGTAGTGTTATACTAGCCCTGATGTTATTAATTTTTTGCCACAAAGAAATGTAAAATTTGTTGCAGTCACTTTTTGTATAAACAGGCACTGGGAGAACAGAAGGCGATACAAGGTATGGATGGTCAAACAAGATTTTTTGGATTTTTCTTGTTTTGTTTACCAGATTGGAAAAATAATCTGATCTTGCCTGCTTAATTGTTTCATTGAGTGATGAGGTCAGCTCTCTTAAGTGGAAGCCTGTGCACTTCTAACTTAGTCGACTTCCACAGACGTTCAGCCTGCGACACATTCTCTTGCATTCCATGATATTTTGATTCATCCAAGGCAAGTAATTTTTACGAGTAGAAGTTTTAGATTTAAAGGGGCAACCTTATTCAAGACAGACAGGCAATGATTATCAAAAGACCAAGAAAAGAATCAACATCTCTGATGCCATCACAGCAACTGGGCTCAAACATTTCAGAAATGCCTCGACTGCAGCTTGATTTATAATTCGTCTTTGGGATGTAACTTTATGTGGATTACAAGGAAGGTCGCAAGAATATTGAAAACAGATGCAGCTGTGGTCCGAGACATGAACATTCACAACACTAAAGCTGGGCAACAGTAAGACCAAAGAGAAGACGAGGTCCAATGTATGACCTTTCTCATGAAACAATAAAAAACAACTTTAAAAGAATTGCTTTATTATTGCTAGTTTTTATCTTTATAGAAACATATTGTATTAAAAAAAGCTAGACTTGTTTTTTAATTAAATGCAATACACTACTATTAAAACATTTGTCAAAAATTATTTTAGAAAATATCTTCAAAAAACAGACTGAGGCGCTAAGATGACCACATCCTTGAGCATCCAGCCGGTCATCCATAAACTTTTCTGCTTCGCTGCTTTGCCACAAAGCATTTTCAATTATTGTTAGTGATTTTTTTTTTTTTGAGAGACATTAATCATCAACTGAAAATAAATGAATAAATAAAATGTTTTGCTTGGAAATTCATAAATTATCCATAGAAACCTTTGGCTATTAGAGTACAGATTTGGCTGGTAAATTTTAAATGTAAAAGGCCACCCCGGCTAGTAATCAAAAGTGTGTTGTCTAATAATGTAAACAGATTGGTTCACAGTTGGACAGTGTTTTCACGGAGCGGACTTTAAGATGTGGCAGACAAATACAGCTTTAGAATCTTAAATCTTAAATAGAATTTTAAATCTTTAGAAAAGACTTTTCAGGTGAAGCTTTTAAAGCAGAAAGTTCAGGTCTTTAATTAAACTTGTATAATCCTGAATGTTGAACATCAGTATTATTCTGTGAAATCAAAGATTAGATGTATTTATATTAATTATTGTTGCATAGATTGTTTTAGCAGCTCAAACGGATTTTGTGGATCAAAGTCTGACATTTTGTTGTTTGTGTCTTCCAGGTGTGGTCCAGACCATCGCTGCCTGCTGTTTTTTTTAAAAACAGCTTTTGTTAATAGACAAACGGCCCTTTTCAGTGCCCCTGTGTTACTGGATGATTTGAGTCCTTTTAAGGGCTCCCTGATTTTCTGGAATTTGGATATTTGATGTTGACATTTTGAACTTGACCATTTTGAAACTGGAATTTTGAATATTTGATGTTGACATTTTGAACTTGACCATTTTTATACTGGAATTTTGAATATTTGATGTTGACATTTTGAACTTGACCATTTTGAAACTGGAATTTTGAACTTGAATGCTTTGATTGACTGGAGCCAAGTGAAACACTTGAGAAACTCTTTCTACTGCATTGTGATATTAATAAACATTGAAATACTTATATACAAGACCAAGCTTTCAAATAAAAGATTTTCTGATTAAAGTTACATTGCCTTATTTCTGTAAAAGAAAAACAATTTGAAATCCTTTTGTTCATAAGTGAACTTGAGTTTTGTTGAGAAAATGCCAAAGAAAGGTAAAAGATCTCAGTCTGCTAAGACACGTTGGCTGAAGTTTGATGACCTTCAGGAAAGTCCATGTGATAGTTCTCAAAAGCTAAAAGACAAGTCCTCAGAAGTTTATAAAGGTGAGAAAGGAAAAGAAAAGCCTTCCTGTGAACCAAAGATTACATACGTGGATACAGTGAAGAACAAACAGCATCTTGATGCTTCATGTGAGGTGGGACCATCTCATGCAGGTGAAATGAAAACAAGTGTGAGAAAGAGAAACCAACACTTGCAATGATGTCATATGCTGATGTTGTGAAAAGAGGACAAAGCAGTGATGGAATGTTGTGCATCCAAACCTTCATGCTCAACGTGTAAATCCCACCTTCTGTGACACAACTGTGTGCTTCTTGGAGCCAGGCTTCTCGGAGATATGGAAAATACAAAAACATGCAGTGTTCCTGTAACTCTCTGACATTTCTGGCTTTTCTATGTGAAAATGAGAACATCACCACAGCTGATCTTGACCTGGTTTTAGATAAAGGTAATTCCATGTACACAGATGCCAGAAAAAGATTCCCTGCTGACAACCATCTTGCCACTGATCAACTTCCTGAGACAGTACCTGCTCGCAGGTGTGTGTATGATGCAGACATGTCAATTCTGTCCCATTATGGCACTTTTGGAGACCCTCCACCTGGATCAGTTGATGAATTCTTAAGGTTGGATGCTGGACTTGCTTGTTTGCAAACAGAAATTCAGTACGCTTTACTGGTAATGATAGATTTGGTCATTGCTGTGTTCAGAACCAGTTCTGGAAGATTTGGTTTCTTTGACCCCCACTCCAGAAGCCCAGATGGTTTACCCTGTCCACCTGACATGTTTGACAGAGAAAGTGGTACAGCTGTGATGCTAACATTCACAACTCTCCTTGAAATGATTGACTGGCTCTCTTTATGTTATTCTATGAATGGAGCACAGCCCTCAAGTGAGTACGAACTGAAACCTGTGACATTTCAATGCAGCATCCCTATTATGAATGAAAGTGTCCCAGTTCCAGAGTCAAGAGCAACTGATGTCTGTGTTACACCCTCTCTGATGAATTATGATCATCAAGATGCAACATTGACAAAACATGCTGACCCAGAGATTCATGAGAATGTTTGTTCACCTGAAATAAATGATGACACAACAGATGTGGACATGCTGGTGGATTATATAACATCCATGTTAGATGATGTTCCTCAGACCCAGTCAAAACCAAGTGCAGATGCATTGAATGCTTGTATAAACAAAACTTCTAGAAACACAGTGAATGATAGTTCCACTGTTAATGAACTAAACTCTGTTGAGCAACAAAAAGTCTTATTGCCTCACAATGAATCTGCTGTTCCACTTGAAATGATCATCTGTCAGTCACAACCAACTGGTTTTTGTCAAACCTCTGACATTGCAGAACAACAGAGACCCTGTAAAATATCCAAGATTCCTAAACAACTAAGACGAAAAATGCAAAGAAGGCAGCTTCAGTCTCAGACAAAATCTTCAAATAGAAAAGAGAATCAAAAAAAGAAAGAAAGAGAGCTCTATTCTTCAAATGATGAATACAAACAAAAGAAAAAAGTGTATTCAAGCAATAATTATTTGTCTAATCCTGAAATGCGACAAATAAAGAAAGAAATGTTAAAAACAAAGTACAAAGAGGATGAAGAGTACAAATACAGGAAAAAGCAAAATACAACACAACGCTACAGAAAGGATTCAAAATTTATAGTAGCGAAGAAGAAATATGTAAATACTCTATATCAAACAGTAGCTACTTACAGAGAGAAGAAAAAAATATGTTTAAAGACTCGCTATGAAAAGGATGCATGTCACAGAGAAATGAAGAAAAAACTATTAAAGACTCGATATGAAAAGGATGCATATCACAGAGATAAAAAAAAAACAATTAAAGACTCGATATGAAAAGGATGCATGTTACAGAGAAATGAAAAAACACTCTTTGATGGTTCAATACAAAACTCAGCCAAATTTTAGGCACAAAAAGAGATGCTACATCATTCAACGATATAAACTTAACTCTGGCTTCAGGGAGCACCAAAAGTCCTACATGATTCAGCGTTATGCTAATGACCCAGCATTCAGAATAAAACACAAACAGTCAATGAAGGAAAGATACAGAAATAATTTTAGACATTGTTCTATGACTAACATGATTGCCATGAAAATAAAAAGAAAATACAGACAGATGCGTAAACAAGCAGAAGAAAGAGATGATCCTTTGATCAGAGAAGCCATTTCTGTTTTCAGGACAAATGTTAAAATTTCTCCTACTTATGTCTGCACTTCCTGTCATAAAGCTTGTTTCAAAAACCAAGTGAAACCTTGCATCAGGTCAAATTATGATAAAAACCCCCACATCATTTCACAGTGTCTGACGGGCAAATATGTTCATGTCTGTGATGAAGGCTGCATAAATGAACAATGTAAAGTTCCTGAGAGAAGAACAGAAAACATCTGCCATACATGTCATAGTTATCTGAAAAATGGATCCATGCCTCCACTTGCTGTTGCTAACAAACTGGAGCTTTTTGATGTGCCAGAAGAATTATCAGATCTAAACATTCTTGAAAGACATTTGGTTGCAAAATGTTTACCATTTGCAAAAATCATTCCCCTACCTAAAGGCAGACAGAATTTAATAAGAGGAAATGTGGTTTGTGTTCCATCAGAAGTTCAGGAAACTGCTGAAATATTACCACGATTAAGAAGTGAGTCTCAGGTCTTAAGAGTCAAGTTAAAGAGACGTGTGTTATAAAGGTCATCAGCTGTTCCAGAACGTGACATGGTCCAAACTCATGAGAGCTTTAAAGACACTGAAACAGATTCATCCACAATATCAAAGTGTAAACATCAGAGATGAAGTAGAACTGTGTGATCCTACACTCCCAGATGATGAAGATGAAGATGATGATGTAAGGATGGAAGATGAAGATTATGATGAGGATGATTTGATGGAAATTGACATGTGTGAAAAGGTTGCACTGACTAAAGCAGAACATGAAGCTAACAGTGAACATGATGGAGAAATGCATCAACCAAGTGAAGGACAGGAAAACCATGAGAGAGATGATCACAATAATGATGAACAAGAAGGAGACATGCCTAATGGTGGCTTTGCACTGGAATCATGTTTACAACCTTGTGATGTTTCAGAGGATATAATGAGTTTCAGTGATGGTATTTATTCTGTTGCACCTGCAGAGAGAAACAGTCCTATCAGCTTCTTTAAAACACCTAAATTAGAAGCCATGGCGTTCCCAGTTCAGTTTCCAACTGGCATAAACACTCTGGATGAACAACGGCAAAAAAAACTGACACCAAGCAGTTATTTTAAATCAAGACTTTTCTGCATTGATGAGAGATTTGCTCGTGACACGACATACTTGTTCTTTGCTCAGTTTGTGACAGAAATCTATTTGGCCAATTCCAGCATGAGCATACAGTTGAGAAAAGGCAAAGCTGTGACTAGAGATGGACGCAGAATCACTTCTGGGATGTTACAGGACAGAGACGAGGTGGAAAGACTGGTGAGAAATAAAGATGCAGTGAGATTCATGCAGCCTCTTCGTGGTACACCTGCTTACTGGGAGAAAACAACACGAGACCTGTTTGCTATGATCAGACAGCTGGGCCCGCCCTGCTTCTTTTGCACATTCAGTGCTGCTGAGTTCCGCTGGCCTGAAGTGATTGAAGCAATAAAGAGACAACAAGGTGAAGAGGTTGATTTTGAAGGACTTGACTGGTCAACTAAATGTGACATTCTCAGAAGCAATCCTGTGACAGCCATGCGCATGTTTGACAAACGTGTGGAAGCTTTATTGAGAGACCTGATCTTTTCTCCTGCTCAGCCACTTGGTAAAGTTATAGACTTTTTTTACAGAGTGGAGTTTCAGCACAGAGGAAGTCCTCACATTCACTGTCTGTTTTGGGTTGAAGGTGCTCCTGTGTTTGAGAAGGATGATGATAAAACGGTGTGTGACTTTGTTGATAAATACATATCTGCACAGATTCCTGACAAACACAAACAACCTGAACTGTACAAGAAGGTCACAGAAGTTCAGAAACATTCCTGGAAACACACTAGAACATGTTTCAAGACTGTGAACTCTGGATGTCGATTTGGTTTCCCCAAACCTCCCTGCAGAAACACAATGATCAGCAGACCTTTTGAAGAGGAAACAGAGAACGGTTTGACTATGGATGCTGCAAAAGACAAACTCAGACCACTGAACCTGCTGCTAAATGAACCTGAAAGTGCCTCAATGAGTTTAGATCAGCTTCTGTCTCAATGTAGTCTGACATACAGTGAATATGAAGCATGTTTGCACATGATCAGTAAATCCAACACAGTGATTCTGAAACGTGACCCAAAAGACAGCTGGACTAATGGATACAACCCTCATCTGCTGAAAGCCTGGGACAGCAACATTGACATCAGTTACATCCTGAATGCTTATTCTTGTGTCATGTACCTGACTAAATATATAACAAAGAAAGAAGCCGGTCTGTCTGACTACCTGAAAACAGTCATTGAAAGTTCCAGCACAGAGAGAATCAATGAGAGCGATGAAATGAGAGAAGTCATGCAGGCATATTCAAAAAAGAGAGAAGTAAGTGCTCAGGAGTGTGTGTGCAGAGCTACAGGACTTCACATGAAGAAGAGTTCACGCAGTGTCATATTTGTACCTACTGATGACAACCCAGTGAAAATGAGCCATCCACTTTCTTACCTTGAAAGCACGACAAATGACAGCTTAAACATCTGGATGACATCACTGACTGACAAATACAAGGCTCGTCCAGAAACACCGGAGTTTGAGGAAATGTGTCTGGCAGATTTTGCATCAACTTGTCGAATTGTTTATGGCAAACAGACAAATGGTAAAGGTGTGCTGCCCCTGCTGAACGAAATGGGATTTGTACAGAAAAGAACCAGTGATAAGCCTGCTGTGATCAGATACCACCGCTGTTCAAAAGAGAAAAATCCTGAACAATATTTTGGAACCATGATTAAGCTTTATCTTCCCTACAGATCAGACTGTGAACTGAAAAGTCAACATTTTCCCACCTACGAGTCCTTCTATGAATGTGGAACTGTCCGTCTTCCTGGTTCTGAATATTCTGACTATGTGAAGAACATTGTGAAGGAAAACAGAGACAAATATGAGAAAAGCTCAGAGGAGATTGATGAAGCTTTGGAGGAGTATGAAGAGAACAGAGATGAAGTTGATGAATGGTCTAATCTTAATCCACAGTCTGAGATGGTGAGAGTTCCCTGTGATCAAGGAGCAGAGTCTGATCATGAACATCAGGAGAATGTCCCAGATCTCAATCGTTCTGAAGTTGTTGTACCTGAGGTCAGATTAACAAGACAAGCACCTGCAATTGAAGCCGCTGAGCTCCAGAGAATGTACCAGAACCTGAACCAGAAACAGGCCTGTGTGTTCTACAAAATAAGAGATTGGTGTTTGAAAAGAGTGTGTGGACTGAACCCAGAACAGTTGTTCCTTTACATCAATGGTGGTGCTGGAACAGGAAAGTCTCTTCTGATTCGTTGTCTTTATTCAATGGCCTCTAAGATACTGAGCAGAATTCCGAGACATGCAGATGAACCAGACATTTCAAACCCGACTGTCCTGCTGACATCATTTACTGGTACTGCAGCCTACAATATAAATGGTACAACACTGCACTCCTTATTGAAGCTCCCGAGAAGTTTAAAACCTCCATTTCTTGGACTTGGAAACCAGCTGGATGAAGTGAGAGCTGAGCTTTTGAATGCTGAGATTATCATCATTGATGAAGTTTCTATGGTGTCTAAACCTCTCTTTGCTTATGTTGATGCACGGCTGAAACAGATCAAAGGCAGTCAGAGACCTTTTGGAGGAATGTCTGTTATTGCAGTTGGAGACTTTTACCAGCTTCCTCCAGTGAGACAGTCTAAACCTCTGTGTGTTTATGACCCATCACAGCTAGACCTTTGGCAGGAGAACTTCCAGATGATCACTTTGACAGAAATAATGCGTCAAAAAGGTGATGTTGCTTTTTCTGAAATGTTGAACAGGATCCGTGTGAAAGTAAAGTCAGATGAGCTGTCAGATGCAGACAGAGCTTTATTAGCACAGACCATTACTGAACCAGAGAAGTGTCCTCTAGATGCTCTTCACATTTTTGCAACCAACAAGCAAGTCTGTTCTCATAATTCTGTAACCCTGTCTAGACTGCATGTTAACACAATAGAAATTCCAGCAGATGACTTTAAGAAAGACCCACGAACTGGCAGAATGGCACGGCTGGACAAACCCTTCAAAGGAGGTAAAAATGAACTGGCAGACACAATAACAGTTGCTGAAGGAGCACGAGTCATGCTGACCAGGAATATTGATGTACACCATGGTTTGGTCAATGGAGCTTTTGGTAAACTTCTTAATGTTATAATTTCTGACAGTGATCAACGTGTTGTTAAGGTTGGACTAAAAATGGATAATGATACAGCTGGAGAACAATCTGACAATGTGGTGTACGTGGAAAGAGTTGAGGAGAACCTGAAGCAGAAAGGTGTGGTTCGCCGGCAGTTCCCTGTTAAACTGGCTTATGCATGCACAATCCATAAAGTTCAAGGAATGACAACAACTAAAGCTGTGGTGTCCCTGAAACATGTCTTTGAGGCTGGTATGTCATATGTAGCCATCAGCAGAGTCACTTCTCTCAATGGACTGTTTTTACTGGATTTTGATGAGTCTAAGATTTATGCCAACCCAGAAGTCACTGCTGCACTGGACACCATGAGACAAACAGATCTGGATG
The DNA here is from genome assembly GCA_003999625.1 of Oryzias javanicus. NCBI lineage: Eukaryota > Metazoa > Chordata > Actinopteri > Beloniformes > Adrianichthyidae > Oryzias > Oryzias javanicus. Next base: position 6,299,479 of record CM012450.1, read on the forward strand.
ACATGATGCCTCTGCTGCATTTGAAGGATACAGTGAGTAGAACTGAAACTCTGACCATCATACACCATAATACTGAAGGACTCCCAGCTCACATATGTGACATCAAGAGCCATCATGAGTTGCATCTTGCAGATGTTTTATGTCTCACAGAAACCCATCTACAAGGTTCTTTTATTGCAGAAAGTCTTCATCTGGAAGGTTACAGCATGTTTAGCCGGAACAGACACTTGTCCTACACTAACCATCCTCAGCTGGCCCAGAGAAGAGGTGGAGGAGTGGCTATTTATGTCAGAAACCACATTACTGTGACAGAGAAGCGCTACATAAACAATGTGACTGACCTTGAGTTTGTGGTTCTGAAGGTTGAAGCTCCTGTAACTGCTTTCATTGTTTCTGTTTACAGGCCTCCAGATTACTGTCTGACGTCTTTCTTGACTAACTTGGAAAGTTTGCTGTATTCACTGGAGTTGTTGGAGATCCATCCCATCATTGTTGCTGGTGATTTTAATGTAAATGTTCTGGTTGATAAAAATACACCTGTTTTACAGCTGTTTCAGACTAGAGGATATGCACAGGTGATCACAGAGGCAACAACAGAAAAAAACACTCCACTGGACTTGATGTTTGTGTCCCGACCAGAACAGTGTCTGCATTCAGGTACAATGAAGTCATATTACAGTTATCATGAGCCTGTGTTCTGCATCATGTCTTTTGACAGGTCATAAATGAAGTACCTTTTACAAGTGAGTATAAAAACAAAAGATAATGTCATCATGTCATTTTACATTTTTGATAGCAGTGTTATTTATATGTTTACCTTGAATCATATCTTATAAAAATGTTCAAAAGTCAAAAGTATTATCCTGATTACAATCATGCTTTTTCTGTATTTATAGATTTACCATTTTAAGAATAGTTCATGTTTGGAGATCATGGTCATTTTGATTTGAACACTTGCTATTGTTGTTTATTGAAATAATATGTACTTGAATTTGTTGACTTGTTCAATTATGGAGTTTAGTTTATTGAGGTAATGTTTACTGGGATTTGTGTGACCTGTGCAGTTATCCGGGTGGTGGGTTTGGGTTGGATAACTGCACAGGTCAGGCAGCTGATCACAGCTGCTCAAACTTAACTGTAGAATCAGAAAGGATGTGTTCCTTAATTAACACATCCTTTCTGATGTACTGTTCCCTGCCAGCAACACAGCTTATTTAAAGAAAATGTTCTCTTCATTTATATATAAGATCTGCTGGGTAATCAGTAAAAACTCTCTGGTTCTGTAAAAGTCCAGAGACAAATCCTGCAGATCAGATATATAACAGGTCCACCATCATTATGTTAACTGTCAGCAGCAGACAGAAATCACCAGCTTGATGTCCTCAATGGTTTTAAGAACCATCTGACATCACAGTAACCTATCAGTGGACCAAATACTGCAGCTTTGTGCATGCAGCTGCCTTCTTACCCTGAATGATAGAAGATTTACATTTCATTCATATGGTTTTATGATTTGTTCTTAACTAAACATAAAACATTTAATCCCATCTTTTATGAAGTATTGCTGCTGTAGTGGCAGGGACAGTAGTTCATAGTTTTATTCAGTGTGGTGTTTTGTTTTGAATCCTTTAAATTGCTGCATGTTCTAATTAACTTGAACCTCACCAGTAAATGATTTTAAAACTGAGGTTCTGTGTTTCTTCTGTAGGATTTTTAGAATTTTAAAGAAGAGCTGGCTTTGTCCATTCTCAGAAACTAAAATATGGCATAAGGGCTTTTAAAAAATAAAAATACAATAACCATTTTAAAATGAAGCAGTGAAAAAAAACAGGTTTGGGCCCATAACCATTCAATTTTCTAGCTTAAGTCCTTATTTGTATTTTTTTTTTTGCTCTTGTATTAGAAAAATAATTTTAGAAATGCATGAGCATATTTAAGCTGCCACAATTTTGTTTTTGTCACATTTTCATTTACATTTTTACCCAACTGTCCTTTGTCGTTATTTTTTAGAATTCAGAATTATGTGTTTAACTGTTGTGCTCTATGGGTTTGCTTTTCTTTCCTTTAGAAAATGGTTTTAGATTAATTATCTATTGTATTATAGTTAGATTGATCTTCTCTTCTTTTTTTGATTTTATATTAGGAAAAATAATTAAGCTTTTAATAAAAAAATTGATCAACTAGTTACATAAAATGAATTGAGTTTTTTTTTTTTTTTTTTCTCTCAAATTGTATGTTTTAGTAATAGTTTAATTTTGCAACTTTTGGATAAAAATGTTACTTAATGCGAACCATGTGAACAGTAACATTTTTCTGAATATTATTCCATGCCTTCTTTTTATGTTTTGAAAAGTCATTGAAACATATAATTTCAAATGTTCTTTCCCTTGTGAAAGCTTCAATTATTATTTTTTTAATAGCCAAAGACATTTATCATTCATGTATTGCAATGTATTTAATGTACATTTAAATTCTTTTTAAATTAATTAATTAACTTATTTATTTGCTGTTTTTTAATTTTGAAAGGAGTGTGATTTTTATCCGGATTTTTTTTATGACAAATGTCAAAACCTCCAGCAACAATTCAACACAAGTGCAGGCCAGACTTTCACTGCTGGACCTCACAGAAGACAAGACTCCCTTTTCAGCTTCAGCTTCAGACATTCCTCTCAGATCACCTCTGGCATGGACTCTTCTGCTGTCCTGACCTGTCATCATGGCACACCATCAAAGAACCAACAACTGCAGCATCTACCCACAGCTGGTTTCTTCTCCTTCAATGACAAAGGTAGGAAACTTGCTCTTTTAACTACAAGAAATGTTTCAATTTAATGTAATTATTCTTTAAGTTTTAAAGCAAACTGGATTTGACTTTATGTTTTGTCTTTTATTCAGATCGCTCAAGTCTGCTCACAGAGATTCATTCAGTACAGCACAGACCTGCAACACGCCTATCAGCCCCTGAAACCTGAAAATGATGCAGACTGAGAGAATGCAGCAGCAGTGTTTGAGGTAAGATCACAGACAAACATGGATATTTGGAATATTTGTTGTTATAAATATTAATGAAAGTGTTCATGTGTGTTGTCTCTTAGAACAAGCTGCATCCTTCCACATGTCAGTGCAGTTTTCTGAGAACAGCTGTGGGACTTCTGTTGGTCATTTGGTAAATGATCAACATTTGCTGCATGAAATCCTGCTGCTACAGATCACCATCATGACAGAGGATCGACAAAGGACAAAGAAGGTTTTTTCCACAACTTTCAAGTTTTTAATTTTTTTTTTCATTTAATTCTAGCCCATCTCCCATCATGACAAAAGGTGAACAAAGGACACACATATATAGATATTTACATATATGTATACTTTTTTTTGAATAACTTTTAAGCTTTTTTCCCGATTTAGCTCCAACCTATCTTCCATCATTTTAAGTTTTTTCTAAAGGTTTTTTGCTGTGCTGGCAGGGACACTCTGTCAGGACTTTTAGCAGTTGTGAGCTTTATTTTGCCTTAGTTTAGCTGTTGAATAGATTCATTAACCTGAACATCAGCAGTGAGTGAGTCGGTGTTTGTGATGTTGTACCATTCTTTGTATTTTTTGTTAAATTTGACTTGTTGATGTGACAATGTTTTAATAATGTTTCTTTAGAAAACTTGTTTTACATGAATATTAAATTCAGATTCAGATTTGGAAAACTCTATTAGTCCCAGAGGGCAATTAATTTTTAGCATTTCAAGTGCAGTTTCTCATACAAACACAATCACATTAATGTGTCAGACCATCATAGTTTAAAATGAATATTATTTTGCTCCATTACAGCAATACACAACAATATCACGATCAGCAATGGCCTCAAAAAACACTTTTATCTAAGTTCAATAATGTAAATACTGAGGGCACAAAAGACTGTGAAAAACGATTGGTTTTCCGTGTTGGAGCATACACATTATTCTTAAATATTACTGAATGCATGCATTTGAACTGTAAGTTGAGTTGATTTCTTTTGTAATGTAATGTATAAGATTTTTATTTCATATAGTTTTTTTATAAATGTATCACATGCGGTCTTTTGTAAAGAAAAAATGTCTAACTAAACCAAACTATTTTTTTAAATATTCATTTATCTTTTTATGAACATTATGAAAAAAATGACTGTGAAGATTCTGTTTTAAAAGACTGTTGCACTGAGATCTTCTTTTTTTTATTTTAATATTTAACTACTTTTTTCATCTACAACTATCAAAGTGTGTTTTTATTGTTTCTACCTGTAAAATTATGTATAAAAGTCCACTGTTGTTTCATTTTATTTTAAGAATAACATTTATTTTTTATTACAAAACTGGTTCACTTTTTCTTTAAAATAATTTAAACTGATGCAGCTGTTCTAAAGAACTGTATGGAAGCCATAAAAGGTTTTTTTTTTTTGACAAATAAAAACTACTATGAAATGCTTCTGCTTTTCAAAACATTATTTTGCAAGACATTTCCTCTCGTATGGCATATCAGTATTAGATTTAATTTCTTTGCTCACATAGTTCTTAGAAACGGCTCAATTTCCACTGAAAGAGCATCAATATGAGCCAGTTGGCAGCTCCCTCATTCATTCCTCTACTTACAAAAGTTAATTGATCTTTCTACAGTATAACAGATTAGCGATTAGAACAAGTGTTTTGGGGAATATTGTTCTTAATTCTGTTAATAGTTTAAGTCATTTTAAGTAACCTATTGTTTTTGAAACTATTGTTTCTGCAACTCAAGATGAACAGTTTCACCTGTTAACTGCGTACTTTAATCATAACAACATTCTATCAAAATCAGCTGTCTTTGTGACACAAATGTGAACAAATCCAGGAATCATATCAGCGCAGTCCACTCTAAACATGCAGATGGATGGGTTTTACCAAGCGGTAACTCCAGTAGGCAGATTTGAAATCCTTAAAATACATTGATTCCCAAAAGAAAATATATGCTACATTAATAGCATTACCAATTATGTAAATACAACTTTACTGCATATATATGAAATTATAAGGACAGTAATACCTAAGTTGACAACTTGCTGATTATTTGATCATTTGATCACTTATTTTTCTTCTCTGTCTTTTTGTTATTGTGCTTTATTATGGTCTGATGGCGGTAAACACTGTCTGATTTTGTTCTTTCACTGCTTAAGCCATGTTCTGTCATGTTCAGTTGTTCAAAAAAAATAAAATAAAAATAGAGAGGGCAGAGGGAGAGGATAACCAGGAAGTAACAAAATGTTGCAGTACCGCCACGTACCAGAAAGGCTTGTGCTTAGAGGGAGCGTTTTCTAATTGACCCCCATATTAGAATCGTTATTTTCAGCTCTCTAATAAACCCCTCTAATGCCTGGTACTTGAAGTTTTTATTTTTTCAATAGTTTCATTTTTGATCCATGAAAACTCTGGGGGGAGTGGATTTTTTTCTAAATTTGTAGATATATATACAGTATATATATATTTTTTTTTGCTTAATAAGGGGACTCTGCTTTATGATTGACAGATGATGATCATGGTGGATTCTGGGAGCAGAGCTCCGGTGTTTTGCTTGTCTGCTAGACTGCAACAGTTATGGCGTTAGCATGAGCACTGTGTTTCGGTTTTTGTCCTGGTACCATGCTGTAACTGTTTTAAAACACTCTCTGGGAGTCCTCTAGTGCCTTTTCTCCGGTAAGCACTAAAAGAATAACTTTATATTTACCGGAAATAAACCACTATTACATATTATGATTATTTAATTCCAGTAGATTTCTTTTTTCAAAATATCTTCACGTCAATGTTTTTTATTTTTTAATAATACCTATGATGTTTAATGTTAAAAACAACATTTTCTCTTTATTTTTATTTATTGCCATTTTATTTGATCAAAGTCATAATAGATAAGAACAGGATTCAGATCTGCTACAGTAGCACCAGAATCTCTTCATATAAAGTGACTGATATCACACAAGTGATCCACATTTTTAAAGTAAAATTGTGTAGACATTAAGAGAACTTTTAGTCAATAGGAGCATATAATGTAAATATTTAATTTTGAACAAAGTTGTACATGTTTATTTTTTTGCTCTTTGCCTTGTGATTTAATATTACATATCTGTCTTGTATGTTCCTCTCCAGGTCTGCTTCTGGTGATGGTGAGTGAGTTAATAATCTAAAACAATCCAGCATTTACATTTTAAGGTACTAAAATTCTAACTGTGACATTTGTTGATTACTCTTGCTGAAATGTTGGATTCAATAAAATTATGCTTTATTTGAGTGACGAGTCCTTTCTGTTTGGTCACTGTTTTAATGTGCAAGTAAAACAAAAAGAAATGTGGGTCAAGGTCAGATGTCTTCAATATTTATTATTGAAAGAATATTTCAAGTATCACAAGCATTAATCATTGACAATTTAGTTTTTTTTCCCCTTCATTTAAAGTAGGGACCTTTTTAAACATGTCATGGTTAGAAAGTATCATTACTGTCTATTTATGACATTTTAAAAGCCTAGTGAATTATCCTAAAGAGTACATTTATATCTACTGGAAACAATTTTCAGTAAGAAATGAAAGAAAAACAAAAAAGTTTAGAAGCAGCCGCTAAACATTCTCTCTGACCCCCATGACAAGCTCCAGACGTCGTCCACAGTGATGAGAGAACAAGGAGCTGCTGTTCCTTGTAAGCTTAAAAATAAAGAAGTTCCACCACCGTCCGCCTCAGCTGAACCAGCAGGTGTGGGTACCCGCCGAGCTCACGTCGCTTTGGTGGTGTTGTTGAACTGTCCTTTCTGGTGATAAATGGAAATGACATCACTGTTAATCCAAACTGTAATTCTAAGGAAAAGAAAATAAATTTCACTCAAAAACATGATTTGTACATGTGTTAAATACACAAAATTAAACATTTCATCTAATTTATGATCAAAATACACGTGAATATCTTTAAACCAAATCTTTTAAGAAAATGAGTTTGTCTTTGAAAGAACATCACAGTCTTCAATTTGGATTGTCATCAGAAGAAGCAGCACCAGTAATGTTTAACCTCTTCACACCTGACCTTCATCACATTTTGAAATATTATCA